>WBNM01003384.1:106746-121611 GCA_013399055.1 Ramphastos sulfuratus
CTTCTGTGCTCCACAACCTCCCTGGGCAACCTGTTCCAAGATGTCCCAGTCACACATTTCAGGATCCAAGCTGCCAACATGAGGCCACAAGGAGATGTGGAAACCTCCCTTGCCCTCATATCACCCCTCTGCTACCTCTGCCAATGCACCAATCCAAATTACAGGGCCCTAAAAGCTGCAATAGGGGGGGCCTCTCCTAGCATAGAACCATAGCCTCCCCTAGTTAGAAAAGACATTAAGAACATTGAGTCCAACCATGCCCTAACACCTCCCTGCACGCTACTGTTAGACCATGTCCCTCAGCATCTGATCCAAACTTCTTTCAAACATCTCCAGGGATGGTGACTCCAGCACCTCCCTGGGCAGCCTGCTCCAATGCACAGTTTTATCCCTAACCTCCAACCTAAACCTCTCCTGGTGCAACTTAAGGCCACTTCCTCAAACGACACTAAGTGTTTTGGCAGCCCCTTGGCACTGTGGCAGGGCCATTGCCAGCCCCACACCACCTCTCTCACCATCTCCAATTAGAGCTGCCCCCACGTCGGGTAGCTGGGGGGTCATTCCCCTCTCCTCCCGCCCCCCCGGCACTGCTCCGGGGGGGGGGGTGGGGGTGGGTGTGTGTGTGTGTGTCAAGATGGAAACAGTTCTAATTAGGGGGTGTGAAGGGGATGGAGGCTGGCTCCTGCTGGGAGATGACACACCTCATTACGTTGCTACCGCCTCGCCAGAAGCCCCCCCGCTGTGGCCTGGCTATAGAGCCAGGGCACTCAGAAAGGATGCAAATTAACCAACTTCCCCCTCCGGCTCCCTTTCACACCCCACTCCCCAAATCACTTTCTGCATCCCATCCCCATCAGGACACCAAGCTGTGAATTCTTCTTGGCTCTTCCGATTGCATCCAAGAAAGAAAAAAGGAATGGAAGGGAGTCAAGAGAGATAAAAGGCAGGGCTAATCCTGCAGCAGAGGGAGGGAAGGTTTGAAGTGGGAGGAAGGAGTGATCCAAGGTGAGGGGAGGCATTGTGCTGTACCTCTGGAGGAGAAGGTGGTGTCTGCTTTCTAGGTAAGGAGCTCTCTCTGGTCTCTTCAGACCCCATCTGCAGTACTGTGTACAGTTCTGGAGCCCCTGGCACAGGAAGGACATGGAACTGTTGGAGTGGGTCTGGAGAAGGACACCAAGATGCTCAGAGGGCTGCAGCAGCTCTGCTCTGAGGACAGGCTGAGAGAGTTGGGGCTCTGCAGCCCAGAGAAGAGAAGGCTTCCAGGAGACCTTAGAGTAGCCTTCCAGGATCTGAAGGGGGCTACAGGAAGGCTGGGGAGGGACTATTGACAAGGTCTTGTAATGCCAGGACAAGGGGCAATGGGTTTGAACTGGCAGAGGGGAGATTGAAACTGGATGTTAGGAAGAAGTTATTTGCAATGAGGGTGGTGAGACACTGGCACAGGTTGCCAGGGGAGGTTGTGAAGCACAGAAGCACCCAATGTGATCTTTGATCACATTGGGTGCTTCTGTGCTCCACAACCTCTCTGGAGATGTTCAAGGCCAGGTTGGATGAGACTTTGAGTGACCTGTACCAGTGGGAGGTGTCCCTGCCTGTGGCAGGGGGTTGAAGCTGGATGATCTTTGAGGTCCCTTCCAACCTTAGCATTCTATGATTCTGTGAGCAAGAGGTGAACTTTGGGCATCTGACATGAGCAGAGGGGTCTGGGAAAGAACAGATCCACAATCACCTAACTGCTCCAAGAGAAACCCCTTCAGAAAAGGTCTTCCATGTACGAAGCTCTGGCAGATGACCAGGAGCTTGAGTGGAAGAAATCAGAGAAGACAGGCAAGGAGGTTTCTCAGCTCAGCTAATAGCTGCCCTCTTGCAGAACCACCAGATGAGTGTCCACACCAGCACACCCAAGTGAACCTGGCAGCAGACATGTGTAACACATCAGCCAGGTCCCACTCCCAGCTCCAGCAGAGGAAGACAAGTCAAGGTCAGTCCATTCTGCTCCTCTTTCTGGGAGTCTTTACAGGGGATGGAGATGTCTAAGGATGGTCATCTGAGCTGTAACCTTGCCATTAGATCAAAGACACAAGGATTCAATTTAAGAAAGATGTTGAGGTGCTGGAACATGTCCAGAGAAGGGCAGCAAGGCTGGTGAGGGGCCTGGAGCACAGCCCTGTGAGGAGAGGCTGAGGGAGCTGGAGGTGTGCAGCTTGCAGAAGAGGAGGCTCAGGGCAGACCTCATTGCTATCTGCAACTATCTGAAGGGAGGTTGTAGCCAGGTGGGGTTGGGCTCTGCTCCCTGGCAACCAGCAACAGACAAGGGACACAGTCTCAAGCTGTACCAGGGAAGGTCTAGGCTGGATGTTAGGAGGAAGTTCTTCCCAGAGAGAGTGATTGGCATTGGAATGGGCTGCCCAGGGAGGTGGTGAAGTCCCCATTCCTGGAGGTGTTTAAGAGAAGGATAGATGAGGTACTCAGTGCCAGGGTTTAATTAGCAGGGTTAGGTGACAGGTTGGGCTGGATGATCTCAGAGGTCTTTTCCAACCTGGTTAATTCTGTGATTCTGACTTCTTTTAAGAATATGTCCAGTCAAGTCAAAGGCAGATGAGCCACTTCTCTGCCAGCAACCACAGGATGTTTTGAAGCCACCCTGGGGGGTGTTGAGTTTATCCCCAACTACCAGGTCTCCCAGATACCAGCAGAAGCTGCAAGACCTTCAAGTACCTCACAGGCTATGTGTAGGGTGGTCTCTGAGAAGAACAAGGCTCTAATGCTTGGGAAGGCAACCAGAGAAGGAAGAAAAATGTTCTTCTGCTCAGATGGATCAGAAGGAAAGCTGAAGGAACAGGCATAGCCATGGAGCACTGGTGAAGTAAGAGAGCTTCTCACCATGGTGACAGGAGACCAGGGGAAAAAGGTTAACCTGGAACCTAAATTAGGGTTTCAGAAACATAGCTGTGTCCCTCTCTTATCACTTTATTAAAGCCATCTTAATCTTCTTGAGTGTTCCTGAAGAACATTACCATAATCCTTTAATCCCACCTCTCCCTGGAGTGCCTGTAATGAGGAGATGGGCACATGGCTTAGCTGAATGGGGACAGCCAAGCAGGAGAGACCACACTGCAGCTGAGGGACAGAAAGATGGGCAGAGCTTAGCACCTGGGCTGGGCCAACTGCCTGCTCACTGGGGCTTTGTCCCCTGTGTCACCTCCATGGGTGTACGTGCCAAGTGAGGGGCCCTGGCCACACAAGTCATGAGCATGACAGAGATGTGTGTGGCAAGCTGGGCTGAGGGCAAGTGTTCACAGCCAGGTGGCTGTGACCCTCTTCTGGTCAGGCCAAGCAAGAGAGCAAGAAAACCCCAAGCATGCCCCAGGCTCCCTATCCCTATGGCCTGATGGACCTCAGGAACTCACCCCTCTGCTGCCTCAACACAGGTCACCGAGGTGGAAGCCACTTCCCTCAATTCCTTCTCTTGCACAATGCCCCCCAGCTGAGAGGATGTATATGGGGAGGGTGCAGATCTGGTTTCTCTTGTACTGGAGACATCAACTGGAAGGCCAGCATGTCTCTGGAGCAACCACAAACCTCACGAACCAGCACGCCCACTCTTTGCACCACTCTTGCACCCTGGTGAGCTCTGCCCTCCACACATAGTCCACCTGAGGAGATGCTCTCCTCGCTGCCTTGGCCAGGCCAGCTTTGCTGTGGAGAAGCAGCTGTGACCTCAAGAATACCTTTCCATTGGGTGAGTGAGATAGATCTACAGCATGCTCCTTGTGATGCTCTCCTCAGACCCCACCTGCAGTCCTGTGTGCAGTTCTGCAGCCCCCAACACAAGAAGGACATGGAACTGTTGGAGCCAGTCCAGAGGAGGCCACGAAGATGCTGAGAGGGCTGCAGTAGCTCTGCTCTGAGGACAGGCTGAGAGAGTTGGGGCTCTGCAGCCTGGAGAAGAGAAGGCTTCCAGGAGACCTTAGAGCAGACTTCCAGTATCTGAAGGGGGCTACAGGAGGGCTGGGGAGGGACTATCTACAAGGCCCTGTAATGACAGGATGAGGAGGAATGGATTTGAACTGGCAGAGGAGAGATTTAAACTGGGTGTTAGGAAGAAGTTCTTTATAGTGAGGGTGATGAGACACTGGCACAGGTTGCCCAGGGAGGTGGTGGAGCACAGAATCACCCAGTGTGATTGAAGATCACATTGGGTGATTCTGTGCCTCACCACCTCCCTGGAGGTGTTCAAGGCCAGGTTGGATGAGTCCTTGAGTGACCTGTGCTAGTGGAAGGTGTCCCTGCCTATGGCAGGGGGTTGGGGCTGGATGATCTTTGAGCTCCCTTCCAACCTTTTCATTCTGTGATTCTATGCTCACCCCAGGTGGCATCTCCACCTTTAGTTTCCCAAGGGACAGGAGCACCACAGAGGAATGCCTGCTTGCCTGTGCCTGGTAACCCACAGAAGCAGCTGTTCCTGAAGAACTGCCACCTCCACTGGGGACCAGCAGCACTGAGCTACCCAACCTGCCTTTTCCTCCTGTAGTCCACATGAGCAAAGTCCTTGGAGCCCTGCAGTGAGATACTGCCTAACCAGAGCTCCTCCATTCATCCAGCTCAGCCTTGCCACCAGCCCAGGCTCACTGCTGCCACTCTGGCAGGACCTCACCACCCCCAGCTCTCCAGACCCAGATTAAGATGTAAACTGTGCCATTTGCTCCAAGCCCTCCACCCCTTTTTCGCCCTCCTCGTCCCATTTCTTTCGAGTGCCTTGGCACTCAGCGGGCTCCCCTCGGCAGGCTCCTGCTGTTTGAGGGATTCCTAAATCACGGGCCGATTGCTAATTATTATTATTATTTTGCAGCAGCGATCAGGGACGTGGGGCTCATTAACAAGTTAGCACCTCTGGTTTCCCTGGAAACCCGCAGCTGCCAGGCAACGGCTGCGTCTCCGGCCCGAGGCGATGCTACTGCAGCGCCTTGGGCTCACCCCAGGAAAGATGCTGAGGTCCTGCATGGGTTGATGAACCCAGCTTAGCGAGTGGGGTGGGGTTGAGAACCTCCGAGGTGTATCCCCCCCCCACGCTGTGAAGCTCAAGCCCACCTCCTGATGGCCTCCTGCCACTCGCGGCACCATAAACTGCGTAGCAGCTTCTGCCACCCAGCGAGAGGTGCAGCCTTTTGCCGGGGGTGGGCAATGGGGAGCAGAAATGACTCCCCCGGGGTGGCAGTGGGACAAAGCTGTCAGGTGCCTGCTTTGGAGCTGATGTAACCGCTGATGATTCCTTAGCCACCACTCGAGGTCCCTTTAAAAGGCAGCACAAAAGATTTTCTCTGCTCGAGGATGAAAAAAAAAAATGGAGTGGTTTTGTTTTCTTTCTTTTTCTTTCCTTTTGCTCCTTAAAACGACGCTAGGAAACCCCACTGCCCACATCCACTAATCCAGACACAAATCCACCTTTTCCTGATGAACCTCAAACACAGGGAGGAACAGCATCCCCCAAAGCCCAGCAGCAGGGAGGGGAGATGGTGATGCAGGTCCACTGCCCTGCTTTTCTCCCCCCAGCCCCACCCGGGGTTTTCCAGGGCAGGCAGAGGATTGCCCTCTCCATCCCCATTCCCACTCCAGCCTCATCCCTGCTGACAGCTTCCCCCTGGCAGCAGAGCCGCTCTCACCCCTCCACGCAGGGAGGGCTTTGGGAAGAGGCGCGGGGGCAGCACTACCACGGGAGGCAGCTGCTGCTCCTTCACCAGGGTTTCAGGACCAGTCGCTTGCTCAGCTTCTGTTTGGTTATTTTTTTCCCCTCCTCCTCCCTGTGCCGCAGTCTCCTTTCCATCCCTGTCGGCTGGGAGCAGCATGGTGAGGAGCCCTGCAAAGAGCTGCCGGCACCCCGGCAGCACCTGCTCGCCTCCCATTTTCCCTTCTGCACCTGCAGCCCTCGGGACAGGAGGTTTTTTTTTTTCCACTGGAGGACACGGCCAAAGGACAGGGATGTCCTTCAGCAAAGGCCAGATGGTGCTTTCACACTGGGTGAGTGACACGGTGTGGAGGCACCTGGCAAGGCTGGCATGGGGTGGTGAGCCTTGGATGGGTGGGCTGGTGGCAATGGGCAGCTCAGCCATGGGAACATAGGGATGAAAAGGGACAAGCTTTACCTGGCTGCAGAGGGGGGTGGGATGGGGGGGGTGGTGTCTTTCCCACGCACCCCTCACCCCACAACACACACCAGCTCTTCTGGTTGAAGTTCAGTCAGGCAAAGGGGTTCCTTGTGCTCTCTCACCACCTGCTATTCATCTCTCTCATCCTCTCCCACCACCAGTAGCTTTGGATGGGCTATGACTGCAAACACAATCCCCTCCTAGCCTGCTTCCACCAAAGGGATCCAGGTGCTTTAAGGATTGTCCCTTCCTAGAACAGCTTCTGACTGCAGTGATGGTGGTCATGCTGGAGGTTCCATCAGCAAAAGCCAGTGGGGACAGACAGCAAGGAAGGTCATTTAGCAAGACTCCAGGTGACAAGGCCAGCACCTGTTCCTCTTAGACTTGAGCCTTTAACATGACTGAGATGGTTTCTCCCCTCAGCAGAAACACAAGCTTTCATTTGAAAGCCTACAAAAGGCAAGCCCAAAGGCTCTACATGACCAGGCAGCCACCTAACTGTGTGCAGTTCTGGCCACCTAACCACACCTACTGTGTGCAGTTCTGGAGCCCCCAGCACAGGAAAGNCGCCCTGCCAAGGCAAGAGGTGGCCAGGCTCTCACCTCAGAGCTCAGAGCACCTCCTGCTTTGAGCAGCCTGGCACACAGAGGAGATGGCACACTGCAGAAAGGAAATTTAGTCCTGCTGATGCTGCCCACTGCCTGATACCCTCATTGCTTGCCCCGTCATGATCAACAGGCTTATCTGGAGGATCTCCAGGGGCTTGTTTGCCCTTTTGCAACAAGAGCAGGCAAAAGCAGCCCAGAAAGGTATGCAATGAGATACTTCTGCAGGGCTGGTCTGGTTCTCTCATCCTAGGACACCAGACACCATAAATACCTGCTGGGTGCATTTGCAGCCTCCTGGAGAAGGAAAGGGTCTCCAGGACCTGTGTACTATTTTCCCACCCCACCTCCATGCTAAGAGGAAGACAGCACAGGATAAAGCTGTGGTTCTTCAGGGCTGCAGAAAAACACACCAGTGTGGCCAACAGGGCAAAGGAGGGGATTCTCCTTCCTTACTCTGCTCTCATGAGACCCCACCTGCAGTCCTGTGTACAGTTCTGCAGCCCTCAACACAAGAAGGACCTGGAACTGTTGGAGTCAGTCCAGAGGAGGCCACAAAGATGGTCAGAGGGCTGCAGCAGCTCTGCTCTGAGGANTTCTTGAAGACCATCCCAAGCCACATGAGTTTGTCTCAGCAGTGTGCCAGGGACAGTCACAGCTGAGGCCAAGGCTAGTGAAGCAAGCAGCCAACACACAGAGGGGACAATCCACTGGCACCTGCCCAGCACAGTGTCATGATTCCCTATATTCAAGTGACAAACAGGAGCCTGAAGAACGATGACGTGGCTGCCTCGGGAAGGTTTTACACAGTTGCTGGTGATAACTGGTGCAGACTGGGGTGCAGGTGCAGATCCCAGCCCAGGCTTCCAGCCAGCAGAGGTCAATGTCCACACTTACGTCAGCCTACACTCGCTTAAACTCTGGCCCTCTGCAGCAGACCCAGAATTCAACTCCAATGCAAGGAGCTACGCTGGTTTTCTGTGGGATAAGACACTCCCCAGGGCAGTAATTATGTTTTGCAAGACTCTTTCTGACCTGGCTCAAGATTCACTGAATTTCCTTTGTGCACACAATAGCCAAACTGCTCCCAGGTTTGGCTTGTCAGCTCAGGATCCACCTCTTATCCAACAAGGAGACACCAACCCTGGGTTTTGGAGGATTACTTTTATCTAGAAAGAACAGAGAAGGCAGGCAAAGCCCAAGCTGCTGGGCCTGCCCCACTCTCTCCTGTTCCTCTGGGGGCTGTGACTCATGGCCAGCTGAGTTTGTTCTCTTAATCTGAGGGGAGGGTTGAACAAAGCATTCTGCAGGTATTCCTCCATCCTCACCACCCTGGACAAGCACGTGCCCACTGCCCATGCCAGCTCACAGCTTGCTGGTCAGATGCCATAGCTCTTCTACAGCCTGGCCTCTGTATGGAGCATTGGGTACTGCAGCACTCTGCAGCATGGGCCTTCTCCCTTCACCCATATCATCACTGCTACTGTGGGTGGCAATGATGCCACCCTGCAGCAGAGCCAAACTCATTCACTGGGGGAAACGAGCAGCAATGTTCCCCTCACCAGCTCCAGGCAGATGCTGAAGTTTATTTGCTATGAGGGTGCCAAAGCCCTGCAGCAGGCTGCCCAGAGAGGTTGTGGAGTCTCCTTCTCTGGAGAGATTCCAAACCCCCCTGGCCATTGTGATCCTGGGCAGCCTGCTGTGGGTGACCCTGCTGGACTAGATCTCCAAATGTCCCTTCCAACCCCTACCACGCTGAGATTCATATATACATGTGACACTATATGACACATATGACACTATAAATCCCTGGAAGCATTTAAGATTGGGCTGGATGAAGCTTTGAGTAACCTGGCCCAGTGGGAGGTATGGCTGAAACTAGATGATCTTTAAAGTTCCTTCCAACTCAAACCACTCCATGATTTAACTCCAGTTTTAAAAAAAAAAAAAAAAAAAAAAAAAGCAAGCCATGGAGATGTGACCTTCACTCAGAGCTTCAACACCCTCCAACTTGTTCCCATGCCAGCAGGTCCCATTCATCCCTGCTTCTGACCATGCAATGGGTGATCACATCAAGCCTTTAGGGCTGCTGGTTGACCTCCCCCAGGCAAAGACCGTTTCAGTTGTCTTCGCCTTCCTGCCCCATCCTGCTAGGCTCCAACTGAGCTCCTACTTATCTTTGTATCACTTACTGCTGAATGAACCTTGCTCAGGTGCCAGACAAAGAGGCAACCAAGCTCAAAGCTGAAAGGATTGCAAGGATGACACAGAACTACAGGCATCAGCATCCGGGCAGTGAGTGGAGAGCACTGATCTATTTTTAATGGTACAATGCTGGTGGTGCTTTATAAAAGGACATGTCTGGGGAAATTCTGCCCAGTCAGAGATTTGCATTCGGGGTGTTTTTTTGCAGCAGTCCACTCCCCCCACCCAGTGCATGGGAGGTGTTTTGTCCCCTCCCCACCCCACAGAACAACTCAGAGAGCCTTGGCTGGAGGCTTGTCCCTCTGGATCACCTTCCCTCCCTGCCACATCCTTCTGACTTTCCACCAGCAGAGCCAAAGCTGAGGTGAGCAGCAGGTGAGGTGTAAACGAGGGCTCCAAGCTGGCTTGGCTTCTAGGTCTGAGCCATCGCTGAGCCAGCAAAGCTGCCGGGGACATCTCTGCAAGGTCCTCAGCCGGCAGCAAAGCAGTTAAGGTGGTTCCTCACAGGCTAGCTCACAAGTCAGCAGCGCTGGCAGCCCCTCCACACCAGCCCTCTACTGAACAGCCTCAAGTGCCAAGCGAGGCTGGGGCTGCACCCATCCGCTGCCCGCGCAGGGCTGCCGGTCAGGGCCGATGGAGATGGCATCGCTCGGGCTCCGGCTCCAGGAGGGACCGGGCTGCCATCTCCAGCTTGGCAATGAGGCTGGGTAGAGGCGACGCCAAAACAATCAGACGATGTTGTAGATGCTCGGCGGCGGCTTCTTTTCGGCAGCACCCCCAACCAGAGCCGCCGGACCCTCTTTGTGTGGAGCGGAGTGCCTGCCGTTAGCCGCGGCGGGGCTGGGCTCCAGAGGGAGATGCGCGACCGAGGCAGACGCAGGTTTAGCGTGGGAAGGGTTTGACAACACTGCAACAAACAGGGCTGAGATCTCTAACAGAGCTTCTGCTGCATCAGCTGAATCAGGAAGCACGGCTCTCCTCCAAGGACTAACCCCCCCCCTCCGTGAGGAGGCAGGAGAAAGGCAAGACGACAAGCCAGGGATGCGGGCACACCGCACACCTGCACGGCGGGTGAGGATAGAGGGCACTGCATCACCGGCAGGGCTGGAGGATGCCAGGGGCATGCTGTCATTGGAAGCTCCACACAGGTTCAAAGCAGTGGTCCACCTCGTTTCACCTCCCCTCCCCATCACCGCCTAATTTAAGCAGGTATTTTCTGACAGCCTGCTGGGTTATTTATGGATAGTCATGGCATGATTGAGGTTGAAGGAAACCTCAGGAGCTCATCTGGTCCAGCAAACCCTCTGTCCCTTAAAGAAGGGCTAGCATCAACACCAGAATAGGTTGTCTTGTCCTTCTTGTCACCAAATGACTTGTTCCCTGTCGTCAGCAGGCTCAGAAATGACAGTCCTCGTAAGTCAGCATGCAAAAATGCTAGACAAAGGGCTACATCACCCCAAAGGGCTCTGAAGAAACCCCTGAAGAACACAGTCTCTGAAGACCCTAAGGCTTGGTTTGACAAAAGTACAAGCAAGGCAGGCAAGTCAAGCATGTACAGATCAAGGTGGCCAAGCAGGAGCTGTGAGGGCTTCCCACACACAGCAAACAACTTGGAGGAGTGGGAAGAAAAGAGGGAATGCAGGATTTCCAGCCCCAGATAGATTGCTGGGGTGTTCTTAATTGAAGTCACTGCAAAATGCATCACTTATTTCACCTTCCTGCAGACAGTCCCTGCATTTCTGTGCTCACATTGCTCCCTCTTTGTGCTAGGAAACTCTTCACGTGCTACCAGTTTCCAGCCAGCATCTCCAGGTTCTCCTCCAACCATAGTCTGGGCTACCACTGCCCCTATCTTCTGAAATAGTGATCCTTGCAAGGCACCATGCAAACAAGTACTGCCTGTTAGGGTTGGAAACTGAAGGTCCAGCACAGCAAACACCCCACAGAAGCTCTGTGCAAAGCCATAGAAGACACCCTCTGTGCACCTACCTAGACTACCATGTCCAGTTGGGTCTAGAGCACCTCAGAGGAAGAGACAAATAGCAGAAGCATGGAGCAAGCCACCCTGTAGGAACCATGGCACTCTGCAGCCCAGGCTGGGTAGGGCTCTGTGCTGGACATAGCCCCCCTAAATTGCCATTCTTACTCTCCTTGCTCAAAGTGGAGATAGTTGAGAGCCAAGGGAGCCTCTCGGACAGCACTGACCCAAAGGTTTGGGGGTAGAAAGTCTACAAACATCTCCTGGAAGAGATAAGACTTTGTTTTCCTTTCCATGACCTTATGCTGAAGAGAAAATAGGGCAACCAAGGCACCTGCCATGGCTGGAGCTCAGTATGTTCCACTATGATCTCAGCTCTTGCTTGGCTTCTAAAAAAGAAGCTCTCCATGGGGATGTGACACATGCCATGGTCTCCTCCTCCACCAGAGGAGCAGGTGAAGCCATCACCGAGGTGCAATATACCACCTGCTGTTCCTCTGAGAACCTACACTGCCACTGATCACTGGCTTTGAGGGCAGCCCCCAACACTACCAGTGCCGAGCATCTTGGCACTGTCAGGGTTAACCTGGCTGTGTTACTGTTCTGCATATGACACAGGTCCAGGGCTCCTGAGCAAGCTTGAGAAAATCTTGAGTGGAGAGCTGGTTTAGCTTCTTACCCAATGACTGCTCCCAGGCCACTCACCTCCCTTCCCCAAGCCTATCCATGTAATTACATCAGGTGCCTCCTTCCCACTCGGCATCAGGTGGGACAGGTGTATCTTCAGAGGAGAAAAGTAAAGCTCGACGAACAGGTTTTAAACCCCAGAGGGTATGAGGATGCAGAGCAGCTGCTGGAAGCTTTCCCCACAGGATGGTGGCATTGCAGCTTCTCCGCATAGCAGTGAGTTAAAGAGTGAGGTGAGACCCACCTGGGAGCAGCCGAGTGGTTCTGCAGCCATCTCCTCCTTAACGCTGCCATTACCCCTAGAACCCAGGGCTAAAAGGTCTTCTGGGCAACCTCCCAGCTGCTCCAGCAGGCAGAGTGGAGCCTGACTCTGTAAGCTCCTGCTCTTTATCACCTCCTATCCTCCAAGACTCGGTTTGCTGGAACAGTTTCAGTATGATGGAGCTCCCACCATAAATCAAAGCTGCCAAGAGCTGGAGCACCTCCTTTTCCTCCTTTCACCCCTGACAGCCTTGACACGCTCTGCACCTGCCCGTGCCCAGGGCTGCAGGAGCTGCACACCGCAGAAGTCAACCTCTGACCCCTGAGAACAGCCTCACTTCAAGGCAACGAAGGAAAGCCAAAGAGGAAAAGCACCTACAACACACTCCCTGCCTCTGACGTAGGTGGAAGCAGCTGGTGCAGAGGGAAGGGGTAGGGATGGAGCGAGGACTTGCTCATATCCATGCCAAGAGAAGTCATTTCAGAAATCCAGAGCTGCAGTGGGTTTCCAATCTTTTTTGGGGGAGCAGGTGGCTGCAAGGGGGAGAAGCTAATTTTCTCCCACCTCCCAAGATCCACTTGGGACAGCCACTACTGCAAAGACCTGCCCAGCCCTCGGGGGTGCTTTGAAGGAATAATGACGTTGCGTTTAATTTTAAGTGCACCTAAGCCCTCCGGAGGCAGGCACCTCTGTGGCTTTCTCAGCAAGGTGCCTGCACAAACCCGCTCTGCAGACAAGCGTGGTGCAGTAGCTGCAAGGACAATCTCCATGCAGAGCACTCAGTGAATGCTTCTGAAGAATTCTGGTCGCTGTACTCAGCTCTCAGGCTGGATTTGAAACAGCAATGCTAGATCCAGCTTCTCCTTCCCTGCTCCCTGCCATGCGTCAAGGCAGGGACAATTGAAATCCGTGGGGGGCAAATCTGCTGGGTTAAAAGCCTTTTGGGGTGACTTGCTGCCATCTCTCCTCGGGGATCTTTCAGCCCCTGGTTTGTGCTGCCTGAGTACACCGCCGATGGGCAGAGGGCAGAAATTTCTGCCTGCTGCTATGGGAAAGAGGCGTTTGGCCATACATCTGCTGCTCCTGCACCCAACTGTCCCCTCCTGTTCCAGCCATTCAGATGGTCCTACATGTCCGGGCTGTACCAACAGGGCTGCATCAGGGAAACTGGGGATGAGACACCTGCAAAGTCCTTGCAGGTATTTAAAATCCCAAATACCTGCAGCTGTGATCAGCAGGGTTTTCTCAGTGCTGCAGAGAAAGCATCTTGGGAATTTCATTTTGGGAAGCAGTGCAAGCAAAACCAAAGCAAACACAGGACACCCCCCTCCAGTCAGACCCCAAAAACTCAACCAGCCTCCTCTGCAGAGAGTCCTCCTGGCACAGACACCCTCTGACAGCTCACCCACCCGTCTGGCAGAGGGAAGGCCAAACGCAGCAGCACCAGATCCCAAGCATGGAGCCCTTCTCAAAACAAAGCTTGTCCTCAGCCGTGTTCGGGCGCATAGGCAGCCGTGCCCCCAGCCTCTCGCCTCGGTGCGGGAGGACAGGATAATGCCAGCGGGCATTAAACCCCGCAGCAGGGGGAGGCTGCTTTCAAGGTTAACATGGCCCCTGGAGCGCCAGCAGCAATCCTCAGCCCTACCTGCTCAGGGCTTCGTGGCCATTCCGACCACCTCCTTAGGGGAGATGTTTTTATACCCCAAATCAGGGATCCAAACCTATCCCCGAGCCATTTGTCACCACCACAACAAGCTGCTTGGGATAGAGGTGGTCTCTTCCACACATGCTCCTGCCAGAGCCCGGCTCCCACCAGGGAGCTCTTGGGAAGGACCGCAGTGGGAAGGAGAAACGTATCCGTGCCTAGCCAAATCCCGAGATGCCGAGGAAGGCTGGCACCGCACCGCGTCCCGCACCGCCTGCCACCGCCGCCGCCGCTGACTGACCTGTGCACCGAGCTGCCCCAATGCCAGCTGAAGCACTGACATCAGCTTCTGCTCCTGCTCAGGAATTTAATTCTGGGGGAGGAGAAAAGGGAAGGGGGTGGCGGTGGGGGGAGCAGGAAGGAGAAGGAACTTATTTATCAATAAGGGAAATGAGCAGGAGCTGTGACAGCAACCAGGGCTGAGCCAGCGAGTACCGCGTAGTGCTAGGTAATAATTTTGGGGTGTGGGGGGGGAAACGGACGACGACGACACGGACGGAGCACATCAATTGGTCCATGCACACCGAGGGGGGTGATTTTAAAGGGGCAGCTTAACCCCTTCCTGGCCCGCAGCTGCGTTCACCCCCCCACTGCTAAACACACACCGGCAGCGTTTAAACGCCAAGGACACAGCAGCGACTCTTCAACCAGTTTCATCCTCACATCAACCCAGCGCTGTCCACACCGCTTCCATTCCCCCCGCTTCCCTCCATCCCAAACCCCCTCCTCACCTGCACCACCACCAAACGCACCTTTCGAAGGCAGAAGCGGAGGGGGAGAGGAGGAGGATTTTCAACAACCCTCCTCCAAAACAAGCGCAGTGTCCCCGACATGCGCACCCGCGGAGAGTGGACTCCCCCCCTCTCTCTCCACCCTCTCCCTTCCCAGCACACCCCCCCTCCCCATTTTTGTCTTTACATTAAAATAATCCCACCCCCCCTTAAAGCCCCAACCCCTATATCCACACATACAGACCCACATCTATACGTTGCGCGCTGTCCGCAGGCTCCGCACATGCGGAAGGGCTGCACCGTCCCCCCCCACATCGACACCTATAGGGGATGCATTGACCCTGCCCCTATAGACAGCTAAGGATGGGGGTGTGAAACACTGACCCTGCGCGGCCGCCCCCGCTCCGCGGGTTCTCCGCTGGCGCGGAGCCCGCGTTGGGGGGGGGGGGGAAGGGGGGGTTGGCTCCGCGTTGCTCCGCACTGCTCCGCGCCGCTCCGCGCACCGCCGGGAATGCGATGAGGTCATGCCTCGGGAACGGGGGGGGG
>WBNM01003385.1:0-25004 GCA_013399055.1 Ramphastos sulfuratus
TTTGCTTTGCTGTAAATATATTTCATATTTCTTCCAAGCATCTGAGCTGGTCTGGTAAATTTCAATAATGGTGGTGGGAAAGTTTCTAACCCACTGCAGTCTATTAGCTAATCTTTTCAAGGCGTTCGGATAATATGTAGGAGGAGAGATGCTCCCTCAGCAAGAAATTTCCCTTTTAAAATCACTCACAGCCTAATTAGTTTTAAAGAGCACCGATAGGGAACACAGTTTTCTACTTTCACAAGTCTCTGTAAGGTGAGAAGTTTGTGTAGAGGTTGAATATCACGTATGCTTGTAATATTTCCCCTTGGATATAGTGTTTGGCTTTTATTCCCATTTATTTATTTTGCACTTTACCAAGTTTTATGAGCATACCTCTGTCATAGGGTGAGTTTATTCTACCCACAGTAATAGGTTTTTAGTAAACGCACTGTTCCTTTTGTCTTAGCATACATCCCAGTTACTGCAAGATGTAAAGTTGGATACAGTGTTACTGATAGAGTGAAAAGGCAAAGGGAAGCTGGCAGTGTGAGTAACATATCTGGAGGGGAGGGAATAGGCTGATCACTTTTCCAACTTTTGGGTGTTGCAGAGAAATCTCTTCTAGTTTATTTCTTTACTCAGAAGTGAACACATACATAATATCCTGGTCCAAAAGAATTGCCTGCCCATTTAGATACAAAGAGCCAGAGTTGCTGTGGATACCTTGTCATGGTGTCTGTAGTGGTGGAGACTCCTCATGCAGGGCAGCAAGACAGGGCCTGGCAGCCAGGGCCTGTCTCACTCTCAGCCAGAAGCCAGGCAGAGGCTGGTAGGGCTAGCAAGGTCTGGGGGTGTCCTCTAAGCCTGGCCCACCCAAATAGTGGGTGCCATAATAATGAAAATCACATGGATCATGCTTTAAATTACTCATTTGAAAAGCACTTGATGGCCAATGTGTTCTCTCTGTCTTTCTCAAAGGGCTTGTTCGTGGCGTCTGTCTTGAGTGGGATTTCCTGTAGGAATATCTGGTGGTTCAGATAATTACAGACAGCAAGTGGGAATTTGGGTGTCAGTCTTGCTGCTCTAGTGCCAGTGAGATTGGCTGGCTCCCAGAGTCAGTAAATGAATAAGTGTGGAGGTGAGAAAATTCAAAAAAGTTCTTCTCCAAGTAGAGTAAATATTCCTTTTTTTAACCAAAAAGTGTGGATGTAAACAGATATGTATATCCATTATCATTCAATGCATGTTTCCTTTAGAGTTCTGTTCCTAAATAGAATTTTGATTTGTTAGCTCTGGAGTGATTAAAATAATACCATGAGTTCTGGACTGTTATTGCAAAGTGCTATGGTAACAAGGAGAATGTAGACTTTCCAATCTGAAATATGAGTTTACCAAAAATTGGTTTTGATCATTTTCATGTTCAGTTATATCAGGTAAGAGAGGCATGGAGCTATATGTTTATGGTCACAGTGTCTAAAACACATCTGTCTATGCCCAGCTATGGAGGCCGTTAGCTACTACCTCCATCACTGCTGTCCTGGACCACCTTGCAGACACTAAAATAATTATGGATGCAAGTCCAAGGTAAATAGGAAGATCTGGACAAATATGACAAATAATATCAAAGCTTTCTTGGAGCGTTATCTTTCCTTACAGTTTTTAAATAGATAATTCAAGTAATGTCAAAGAGAGATACAGATTGATATATTTATGGAAAAAACCAAAGTAGAAATGTAAGAATTTTTTAACCTCTGTTCATATCTCAAAACTGAAGAAAAAAGCATCCCATAGCTTTAAGATTTTAGGGTACTAGCTTATTCCTACTCACTGGCGGCATGTCTTACTACAGCGTAGGAGGCACAATCAATTAATTGTCAGTTCCCATCTTTCTAAGGTCAGCTGCCTCAATTGTGGGAACCAGCTGACAGCTTATAAAGGTTTTTTCTTCCCTGTAGGTTGTTAGCAGGATTTCAATTAGTGCAATTAAATACTTTCTTGAGTTTCTGGAAGCTCTAATATAAATATATTTGTGCTTCATGGAGCAGGTCCAGTGCCTCACTGAGCCTAGCATTATTTTTCTTTTTTACAAGTCTATTTTTTAAGGATTATATGGTGGGGATTTTTCTAATTTGATCTCTTAAGAGTGTTCAAGTATAGCATCTAAACATTTGACATTTCTATTTCTATTCCTTTTTTTTTAAGAAGGGCTCAATTAGATACTGAATTTTATGTTCCATCTGTCCATCATCAAGTGGATTTTGATTACAATTTGCCACACAGTCTTTAGTCAGATCTTTAGGGATCATACTTCTTTTAGCTAGCTTTCTGCCATTAGATCACAGAGTATGATACCTCGATGTGTAAAGATATATATTAACTTCCTTTTGATCAGCCCTTTGGGCTCCTGATTACTGAGAAGCCTATGGTGTCAAAATACTTGTAATACTCTGAATCAGAGAAGAACTATTTGAGTGTTGTCCCCCTATTGGTCAGGGATTAAATACCTCAGACTGACTTCTTACTGCCCTGACTTATGCCCCTGAGCTGAAATATCTCTCTCCGTGTTCACCTTCCAAAGCTCAGCTCAAGAATTTGCTTCCTTGTCAGCTACTGTCCTCTGATGTTCAAATGAGAGAACACCCCAAGAATAGGAAGGCATATCTGCTCATTTGTTGTGGGCAGAGGAACACAGAGAGAGAAAAGCTGGCTTTTGAAGAGTAAGCTCCTGTGGCTATTGCAGGAAGGCTGCTCCTTTCATTGCTTTTGAAAAGCTTCTCTTCTATTGAACTGACCACCACCTGTCCCCAAAAAGCTGGGGAGAAGCTGCTTTGGCTGGTTGCTATGTCAACTGTGCTCCCTTTGCCTGCAGAAAGCCAAGCAGTGGTTGGTATGGCAACCCTCTTCAGAGATGCTCAGTGGGAGGCAGGCTCTTTGGAGAATCACAGAATGATAGGGGTTAGAAGGGACCTCTGGAAATCATCTAGTCCAGTCCTGCTGCCAGAGCACGTTCATCTAAAGCAGGTTGCACAGAGTGGCATCTAGATGGGTCCTGAATGACTCCAGAGATGGAGACTCTACCATGTCTCAGGGCAGCCTGTTTCAGTACTCTACCACTCTCAAAATAAAGGATTTGCTCTTTGTGTTTAGATGGAACTTTCTGCATTCAAGTTTGTGCCTGTTACTGCTTGTCCTGTCACTGGGCACTACTGAAAAAAGATTGGCTCCCTCTTCCTGAAACTCACCCTTTAAGTATTTATAAAATACTTCCCCTCAGTTTTCTTCTCTCCAGGCTAAAAACTCCCAAGTCCCTCAGCCATTCTTTGTAAGAGTGATGTTCTAGTCCCCTAATCATCTTTGTTGGTCTTTGCTGTACTCTCTCAAGCAGTTGCCTGTCATTTTTGAAAGGAGGAGCCCAGAACTGGACATTATGCTCCAGGTGAGGCTTCACAAGGGCAGAGTGGAGGGGAAGGAGAACCTCCCTCAACCTGCTTGCCACACCCTTCTTGATGCATCCTAGAATACCACTGGCTTTTCTTGGCCACAAGGGCACATTTCTGGCTCGTGGTCATCCTGTTGTCCACCAGGACACACAGGTATTTTCCCACTGAGCTGCTTCCCAGCAGGTCATCCCCCAACTTGTACTGATAGATGGAGTTATTCCTCCCTAGGTGCAGTACCCTACACTTGCTCTTGCTGGGCTTCATAAGGTTGTTCTCTGTCCAACTCTCCAGCCTGTCTAGGTCTCAGTTTTGTGTCATCAGCAAAATTGCTGAGGATACACTCATATCTGTTCATCCAGGTTGGTGACGCATATATTAAACAGGACTACCCATGACTGAGCCCTGGACCACACCGCTTGCTATGAACCTCCAACTAGACTGCCCCACTGACCACAACCCTCTGTGCTCTACCTTTCAGCCACTTTTTAATCCAGCAGAAGACACTGTGGTTGCACTGGAGATGAAAACTCTTGTGCCAAAGGGTATGAGGGAAGGAGAGACCTATGCAATCATACATTTATTTGGAAAACTTTGATTTGTAGCATCAAGTAGGTTCTCGGTGGCAAAAAATTTCCTTAGATCTATTTATAACACTGTGTTTCAGTAGAAGAGAAAAAACCCAAACCTGTTAATTTGTTACAAAGGATACCAAGATAATGCAGATGTGTGGAGAGTCACACTGAAATCGGTGTAGCTGAGCTGCTTTAGCACTGCATTTTCTTAACAGAGGAGTATTTTAGCCACAAGCTTGGGAAAATATGTGCAATGTTTTTAACCTGCCACTATTTTAAAGGTTTTTTTTGAGTGGTGTCAGAGAGATGTCTGAGTCAGGATCTTCTCAGAGAGATGATTCTTTTGCTATAACAGCAGACAGACCAAGAAAACTTAAAAGGAAGGTACTTTGTTGGAGTAGAAGGCATGATTGTGTATCTGTGTGTGTAGATATGTCTCCTTCTCTCAGGCTGCTTGTGGACTACATCTACAAGAGACATTCTGATTAGACAGTTTTCCTGCTAAAGTCTTTGCAGAACAGACGACTTCAATGATTTTCTCTGTTTGCTGACAATTAAATAAGTAATTTGTGAATTAGAGATGGGTTAAATAGAAATGTCAACAGGTGAAATATAATGTAAATTGTTGATTTAGAAAAAAATTAATATGAAAACGGCTGAAGTTTTTCAGAAATTTTGAATGTTGAGAAAAATGTTTAAGTGATTATCTCACACAGCTGGGTAGTACTGCTGGTAAATTCTGACTTCCTAAGGTTAACCTTTCTGAACACGTCTTTATTAAATTAATATTTAGCTATGTGAATTGTTGTGTACATTAATCTAGGTCTCAGGTCTCTTCAGTGTATGCTGTGGGGGCAGATTTACAGCTACTCTGTTGAAACATAGAATTCATGAGTTTGGCTTTACACCTTGCTTTGAGCTTATTGGGAAGAAAGTAGCTCAATCATCAGTGCTTCAGAAATAGCTCCTTGTAGTACAGCAGCCATGTCTAATTTTTGAAATTTTGTAGAAGATGAGGAAAGGGACCTTGAAGGTAGGTGGAGACTAAGGTGTGGATTTTCAATACATCTTTTTATCTATTGAATGAGTATTTGCTTTATCAACTTGTCAAAGTTAAATAATCTAAAAGCTGATGATAATTAACATATTTGCCTGTTGGTCAGGAAAACCAGCATGTGAATTTATATCCAAATGGAAATCAAAACTGGGAGTCTGCATTCAAAGTAGATACAAGTCTGTCTTCCCAAGTGTGAAATAGTTCTTCTTTGCATATATTTTTCTAATATTTCCAGTAATTTTCAATGTACTTATTTTGCATTGATAATTTTGTTTGCTTAACTGCCATATCAACAGTATTCCATCCAAATTATTAATTGTAGTGTTCTCTCCAGCAGTCATTTTGAAGAAACACATCATTTTTACAGCTAATGGAAAACTTTAATATCCTTGATACATAGCATAGTAGGACTGTAAACTGTGATAGCCAAATGTAGAGAGAGCATTATTGCTGCTATGATGATGTTAATTTTATTTTGATGAGCAAGCTTTTATTGAGTACAGGAGAGAAAAAGCTAAAGATAACCCTTAATAGAACCCTTAATAGAAAGAAAATTATTGTTTGCTTTTAGCATTACAGCATATTAGTATTTACCACTCATTAGTCCTTTATTTGGTGCATTAGGTATTCTGCATTAGCATACTGTAATACATTCTGCCTATCTGAAGTATCTTTGTGGTTCAATCATAGTTTGTCTTTCTATATGGTGTGTTCAGTCTCTGGAGAGACAAATGTCATGTAGAAAACACTTAAAAATTTATTCGTACATGATTAGCACATAATATTTGTGAGTCTCTGTAATTCTCCCCTAAGATGTTTTGAAATCACAGATAATTCTCATGAATACTCTAGTTTTGTGGTATCAGCCTCTTTACCATTGTATCTCAGTTCCTTCACAAGTATTATGTACTATTCAAGTTGGGTTTTTGTTTTGTTTTGCTTTGTTTTGTTTTTTCTTTCTCAAGGAAGTCTATTGAAAAATGTACCAGCATACCTCTGTGTGCATTAAGTGGCATCACTGCAGTGCTAGAATGTCAAGGATGCTCATCACCATTCTTCATCCTTGTAGAATGTTCCATGGTCTTTGAATGCACAAAAGAAAGCTCACCTTGCCGGTGCAGTCCAACTTTTCCTATTTAGAGGACATCTCTCTTGTACTTCAGAAGCATCATGTTTGTTTTGTCAGGGCTTTGAGTGATTTTCTTGCCTTAGATGTCTGTGAGGAACTGGAGAGGGTAAAGGTGAACCTTGATTATGGCATGGTATCACATGGGGAAAAAAATATGATTTATGGAGGTCTTTGCCACTGAGAAAATTGTCCACTGCTCTGAGCAGTAGTTAGAATTTCCTAAAACTGGCAGCTCAGTGTCATCTTTGACATACAATAGCAAACTCAATACACTAGCTGTAGTGGAATTAATCTCTTCTAGCTTTAAACATCTACCCTCTTGACCTCTATATTATATACTCCTCTGGAGGAAGGTGGCCCTTAATAAACTTTGTAGGCTGCTTACCAAGGAGTAAAAGTCCATTTTCTCCGTTTTGCCTGATCTAGTACATTTTTTTCAAGTTCACACTCAAACCGTGTGTGCTGGTTTGAGGCTAATTGGAATATTTTGATGAAAGAAAATAGACCATTGGTTGTAAAAAGAAAATAATGATGAAGTCTATACCATTCATTGGTTTCCTGAGAGGGATAAAAAGCCAAAAGGTAAACAATTTGTCCCACTCTGTTCTGTGATGCTGCTCCTATAGACTTCTCCTTTACCCCGCTCTGATCTCTCCACTGACAGAAAACAACATAAACTTTGTTGGCTGGGGTTTTTTTGTCTATCTGGGAAAGTAGAGAAGGAAAGAGAGGGTATCTTTGAACCCTTTCTGGGCAGTTTTCTTTGTCCAGGAAGGAGTTTGGATTTCTGTATCATTTCTAATTTGTATGTAAATGTAAATACTTGTAAATATTGTATATACATGCTTGTAAATTTTGCTTTGCTGTAAATACAGCTTTATCTTTCTTCTAAGCCGTCTGAGCTAGTCTGGTAAATTTCAAGAGTGGAGGTGAGGAAAGTTCCTAACCCACCACACTATGTTTGCATTTTCCTCTGGAAAGAAGGAAACATTCTTTTGTGGGTACACAGCCTAGCAAATTAGTTAAATCGAAAAATTGGAGCTGACATCCTAATCAGTTTTAATATGCTTAATTTCTTCTGGTGGTTACTTTGGTATAAACACCCTAAGGAGCTGGCCTTTTCTGCTTGTTTTATCACTCCTCACACAACCACGCAGTTTCAGTGCAATTCTAATAGGAATTTGCTGCTACTTTTTGCTTTGAGGTGATTTAAAAAAGTGTGATGCCGAACAAACATGGTTCATATTAAATCTTTCTATACCATCATGTTGAGGACAGGTAAGTCCGACAGAGCACTAATGTACAGTGATCATTCAAGGTGTTGTGGTAGCACACGTGCTTTCTCAGGCACTATTTCCGCCATGCCTGTTGTGCACCAGAAAGTGGGATTAGATGTCAGTGCATCTGGATAGTTGTGATGGTTTGGGGGTTCCCCGCCCCCCCACACTTTGTAAAAATCCCCCAGACTAGACTCAGCCAGCTGGAGGTTAAGGACTGAAGCTCTATTTACAGCTTAGCACAATATACAAGCAGATATATACACTATATACAGGAATATTTACAGAAATATACAAGTTAAAGGGAATACGGAAACACAACACNAGGTTTGCCTTACACACAAGGTGAGTTTGAAGGATCGGCCAGGGGGATTAGAAGGAAAGTGGTTAGTTAGGTTACTTGTCAGAGAGGAGGAGGCCAGAAGCTGCTGGACAGCCCGAGAGTGTCTGCAAGCTCAAGTGTCTGTGTTATCTATGTTTTGAGTTCTTATTCTTAAACATCTCAGCAAGCCTATGAGTGAAGTAGACATCACCATTGTTTTCCTTTCACAGCCTATAATATAATTTTCTCTATTAAAATATTCCAATTAACCTCAAACCAGCACAATAGTAAATTGCCATTGCAGAAGATGCTCCATGAACATTTTCCTTGGTAGATACTAAGCTCAGAACTGGGAATGAGCTGATATTTTGCATGGAATAATGAACTTTTTTAAAAAAACCAACTTTTTGGGATATCATTGCTTTGAGTACTTGCAAATACAGTCATATATATCAGCAGACTTCTAGATGGGTTTTGATTTAAAGTTAAGATGAAGTATGAAGTGAAGCTTAATTGTGAAATCACTAATGAAATATGTAACTTAGAGGTTGTATTTTGGATGTTTGTCTTTCAGTCAAGACACTGAAGGTTTGCTGGATGTTGCTATTTCTACATGTGATTTGGAAAGCTTTTCCTCCATTGTTTCCTGTCATAGTAAATGTTCTTATTAAAAATTAGAACGACAGATTGTTACAGCCTGTATTGTTACATGCGTTTTGCTTAGCTAGGTAATTACTCCATTACTCCATCCATAACAAGTGTTAACATGTATTTTATCTCAAGCCAAAGGGAAAAGGAGGCTTCCCTTTGGCTTTGGTGCTAGCCAGTTCATTTGACAGAATCACAGAATACATCTGTTGGGAAGAGACCTCAGAGGTCATCCAGTCTGACTCTCAACCCAGCACTGAAGGGTTGACACTAAAACATGTCCCTGAGCACCAGGTCCACACTCTACTTCAACACTGCAAGGGGTAGTGACTCCACCACTACCCTGAGCAGACCATTCCAATGTTTGATAACCCTCTCTGTTTAGAAATATTTCCTAATGTTCAGCCTGAACCTCCCCTGGCACAGCTTGAAGCCATTTCCTTTAGTCCTGTTGCTTGACACCAAAGAGAAGAGGCTGGTCCCCTCCTCACTCCAACCTCCTTTCAGGTAGTTGTAGAGAGTGATGAGGTCTCCTCTCAGCCTCCTCATCTTCAGAGTGAACAACCCCAGCTCCTTCATGATGTAGGTTTGGGAGTTACCCAGACTAGGAACTCAGCCGGCTGGAAGTTTAGATGAAGCTATATTTACAGCTCAGCACAATATACAAGCAGATATATACACTATATACAGGAATATTTACATAAATATACAAGGTAAAGGTAATACAGAAACACAACACCCCTCCCAGAAATCAGAGACCCCAGGAGGGGCTCCCAACCACCCTTCCACCTTCTCCCCACCCCTATACCTTACCCCAAGGTTTTGAGGATCGGCCAGAAGAGGAATTAGAAGAAAAAGTGGTTAGTGAAATTAATCGGTAGAGAGGAGAAGCCAGAAGCTGCTAGACAGCCCCAGATGCTGTGCCCCAGAGACTGCAAGCCCGACTGACTTATCTTTTGTTTTGAGTACTTATTCCTAAACATCTCAGCAAGCCTATGAGTGAAGTAGACATCACCATTGTTTCCTTTTCACAGCCTGCAATGTAATTCTCTCTATTGAAATATTCCAATTAGCCTTAAACCAGCATACTTCAGATGCTCCTTGTAGGCCATGTGCTCCAGTCTATTCAAGAGCCTCGTTGTCCTTCTCTGGACATGCTCCAGCACTTCAGTGTCTTTCCTGTAGTGAAGGGCCCAGAACTGAACACAATACTAGAGATGTAACCTTACCAGTGCCAAGTACAGGTGGATGATCACCTCCTGGTTCCTGCTGGCCACAGTGTTTCTAACACAAGCCAGGATGCCAAATGCCGGGAACTGCCACCCCATTTCTTTATATCTGTTTAGCATTTATGCATGTGAACTTTTGGTGTAGTGCTTATCTGTCCACAGCTTTTATGAACTACAATTCTTTGTCATTGATGTGCAAACCAGTAGAAATGCCAAGCACTTAGCAGATTTCAAATGTTAATAGAAACAAATTTTAATCAAGGCAAAACAGAGCTGTTAGTAGATGTTCATTCTAATGCATGTCAGAAAATTGGTTGCCGAGAATATGAGGAGAGGTATGTTCTTCCTGACATGTTAACAGGAGGCAAGTGCACTCAGTGTAGCATGTACCTCATTCACCAGTGAGCAGGAACCATTAGTTCTACCAAAGAAAGCTTCTGACAAAAAGGTCAAAGGACGTTCTCCTGAGCAGTCATGTCGAATTTGAGTTTCGAGGAATGAGCTTCCTTCCAGGCAGTTCCACAGATACTCCTTTCTTTCATCGCTGGGACCTTTTGTTTTCAAAGGTCTTCTATTAGTTTCCTAAAATGTGAACAGCTTGCCTTTGATATCTGTAATGATTTTTTTTTTCCTAAGCAATTAATGTGATATCTTAAAGCTATAGCAGGTTCCTCATTAGAGAGAATGAATGACTGAATAGAAAATGCGAAGTCTCCGAATGTGAAAGACATGCTCAAGTTTCATTTGATTTCAAGGAAATGCTGTAGGGCTTGAGGAAGCAGGGTGGGATCAGTGCCTGAAACTGAGTTGTCTCCACAGGAAACCCATTACAGGAATAGACCATTCTCAACAGCTGTACTTAGAAAGCCTAACATCCTTTTTTCAGACAGGCAGCAAGCCTGAGGGATTTTGCATCACCAGCTTGTAGAACCAGATGTGAGTGCAGGTATCCTGCGGTGTGCACACCTGCTGCTAAATATTTAAATGTGTTTGTAAATTACATAAATTTCTTGATGTTTTCTGAAGAGCTTTATGATGAATTTTATCCTTTAGAGCATTTCTGTAATTTGAAAATCTGAGTTTTAATGGCTTCCACTTACTGTTTCTTTTCTTTTGTTGTTCAATATACCAGTATTATCATACCTAAACCCAATGTTTTCTTTAAATGTAAACATCAATTTTAATTAACAAGACAGTATTAGTTATTCTCCTTTTTTATGTAATACATAAAAATAGGCTTTCTAAAACCAAAATTATGCTTCCACACTTTGAAAGTTATGTGGGAAAGAAAAGACAAAGGTTTTTCTGCTCTAATAGGAAATTTTGATATTTAATGGGGGTTTTTTTTGTTTCAATTTTGCTGGCACTTTAAACCGTTCCCAGACTTTTTTTATTTTTTATAATACCATGAAGCTAATGAATGAGCCTATTGTCTAAGACTTCCAAAATGTTTCAGTATAGCATTGCTACAACATGACTGAGTCAGGTTAACAAACTCTGAAATGAAATAAAGAATCTTAAAATGCATGGTTTAGGGATATATATAGGTTTCTATGCTAGTGATCACAGCTCACAACAGGCACTATGGGCCTTAAGTGGCAGAATTATGAAAACCAAACATTGACATTAGTGAGACTTCACAATTTATTGTTTTTCTAATTACCTATGTAACCTATTGATGAGAAAATCTGTCACTGTGAGATGCAATCTTACATAAAGGTGTACGTATAAATGACATCTTTGCAGCTAATTTTTCAAACAGAATTTTGCATACTGCTTCCAAACACTTTGAATGTTTTTTCCATTCATCTGTCATTGTTAAAAATGGGAAAGATGGCAGTATTTTCTTGGTATCTCATTATCATTCCACAACCAGCAAAATTTTGGGTAGTTGTCAGGGGAACTACGTGAAAGAAAAGGAGGAGCAGGACAAAAGATACCAATACTAGGTGTATTTCTTAAGATTTAAAATACTTTCTCAGAGCAGAGCAATACTTCAATCATTCAAAATTTCTAATAAGGGGTAGGAATATTTAATGTTTTAAATAATTGTTTTGTTCCATTAGCAAAAAAATTAAACCTATCAAAATAAGCTAATAAATGAAAACAAAAATTCTTCTAGTTGCACCGAGTGTGATTGACTGTTGTGCTTCTCTTTTTTTCTTCACCAGGATTACACTTTGACTATGTATTTTCAGCAGTACTGGAGAGATAAGAGGCTGGCTTATGCTGGCATACCCCTGAACCTCACACTTGACAACCGAGTGGCAGATCAACTCTGGGTGCCTGACACTTACTTCTTAAATGACAAGAAATCATTTGTGCACGGTGTTACTGTGAAGAATCGAATGATTCGCCTTCACCCGGATGGAACAGTGCTTTACGGCCTCAGGTCTGTGCTACTGTGGTGGAGATTTCCCCACTGTGGTTACGTATTGTTGGTATTTACTTCCTGGTACAAGGTTATTCCAAACACTGGGTAGCATATTATGTAACTTTTCCTGGAACTCTGAAAGATGCCTGTAGAAAAAAAATGACACACTCAATGTTTCTTAATTTTGCCAGAAGCACCTTCAGTCAGGTTTTATCTGTTTCTGTAGTCGCCATATCTGGAAAGCCCACAGGCTATAGGAAGCAGAAAGACATGCATTAATTGTAAACCTGGAAATTTTGTCCAAAATACAGGCAGTAGGATTAAATGTGGGTGCTGATGTTACCTCTTGATGCGTCTGGAGTCAATAAAGGAAAAGCTGCAAGCAGCCCTGGCTGAACAGGGTCAGCCACAGTTTAAGTCCATGACTGTGGGTACTTCCAGTGATTTCTTAAAGCAGGGATCAGCACTACAATGTTTATATTCCAAACCAGAGGTACAAAGTGATCTTACGTTATCCTACTTTCTACCTCTTCTAGGTTTGACCTGCGTTTTCTTCGTTTTCTGTCATAGCTTTTATGATTAGAAATGTCAAAAAAATCCTTCTCTTAATAAGCTTAATTACCCTAGAAAAATCTTACTGGAATACTCAGTAGTATTAAAAAAAATTGCTTTCTTTGGACAGGAAACTTCATTTACTTTAATGATTTAAGCTGTACCAACAAAGCAGGTCTCTGCCAGTGGAAGCCCTGTTGCAATTATTCCAAGTTTGTTGTATTTGTAAGCATAGGTGATACTCAACGTTGCTGCACATAGATAATGTAGGATAGAGAGTCCCTAGTATAAAAGTGAATGAAGTACAGAAAAATGGTGCGAATGGATTATGTGTCTAGTATTATTTTTACCTGCTTTCATTTTTTATCAACAGTTTTGGTTTTTTTTTTGTCAATGAGTTTGGTCTTGGCCCCTCACCTTTTTAACTCATATTATGTATCATGTCTGGCATATAATTGGATGAATCTTTCTAGACAAAATAAAAATAGACTCGTCTTATTATGAAACTTTAAAGACATTTAGGATGTTCAGGAAATATTTTTGCTATAATTAACTTTTAGCAAAAGGAGGCTTTCTTTCGTCTTGGTATGGAACACTGCAGGTTTAGGATTCTTTCAACAAGTAGTTAAATGTCAAAAAATGATGCAAGATGTTTTTATTTCCTTTATCTGAAGAACCATCCCCACGGGCGATGCAATAAAAAGGTGACAGAGGTTAGAATGCTTGTGATTGTAATAAAAGACAGAAGTCTTTCTGTCACACTCGAAAATTTGGAGTCATTCAGGCGGGATTATCTGTCATAAAATAGCGAGTTCGATAAAAGTAGCAAAACATAGTTGTCCACAAGTAGACTGCATTTCATTTGACAGAGTTTGCTTAGCAGGGATTTCACCAGTAGCTCATGTATTGCACACTTCTTTCCATTCCCTTGCCACTGAAAGCACGCAAAGGTTGGATATCCATGGTGTGAAGCAGCAGAGTTACTTAATGAAGGATAACTGTCTGAAATTAAAACTTGGGAAAATATAGCTCCATTGATAAAAAGGTTTGCTCTTTCTGTGGCTCTAACACTAACCTGTCTTCTTGTGTTGTGGCTTCAGGTATCGTGATGGCATTGGTCTCAAGCCACAGTGTGGAGGCAATGATTCATCCTGTGGGATGAGACCAGAAACTAGAGTTCTATATGCCACAAAACACAGGCTTATTCAGAATAATAGGGGAAGTTTTGGAGGGTTGCAACTGATTATAGAATATCCATAAAGCAGAGAAGTTCCTCCAAAACATACACAAAGTAATCCCAAGGCCACACTGACTCTGTGTTGTCTTCTGAGCACATAGTTTTGAAAGACCTTCAGTTATCCAAGGTTTCTCTCTACTTCAAAGTAGAGAAAGTAGTTTGTTATCTCAGCAAAGTCTACAAGAGTGGAGGAACAGGACAGTGGCTTTATGAAGTTCAGCCCATTCATTCTCTTAGACCACAATATGGACTGTTGTTCCACCTTCATCAGAACAATATACAAGACATATGATGATACCACAGTCCTTTTTTTTTTCTTTTAATAATAGTCAAAACATAAATAATGAAAATATAGACTGAGGATCAAAAATAGTCGTTCTGACTGTGTGTTTACCATAGACCCTTTGTTAGCAGTACTATGCTAAACATTATAAACTTACATAGTGGAGAAATCTGTGTGTTTTATCGGAAAGGACTCACTAAATTACCGCCTGTATATAAAACGTGATGGATGTTTGCAAGACAAAAAGATTAGTTGTGATCAGTCAGACAAGGCAACCACACTTAATTCTGCTCTTTTTTTGATTAATGTGCTTCTGTATCAAGATGAAAAGAAGATCAAACTGGCCATCAAGACTGTTAACCTAGTCACATAAAAAGTATTTATATTGCTTAGACTGATTTACATTGTAAACTTTTGGGTGAGAGAAAGTAATCTGCCTGTCAATTTTTTGTTCAGCACCTCCTAACACATCACAGGTGGGGTTCCTATGCCATATAGCAGTATGATCAAAGGCAACCAGCACAATAATAAAGTAGCAGGGAAGGATAAGAGAATCAATATCCACAGGAAAGATAACTGACATAGGGAATTTTAAGCAATTAAAAATATTTCCTTTGTGTATTGCTTTCACCCAGATTGTGTGTATATCTGTGTACTGCTTTATCTTTCTCTGGCTTGTAATTGCTTCTCTGTCACTGCTGTGATGGTGAGTCCTTGAAACCAGATTGTACTGCCATGTCAGGTGGCATCCCATCCCATAAAATATAAACCCTGGTCTTCTTGGGAGCATGCACATGCCTGAGCAATTAATGTTTGGTTTTGGTGAGCATTTGTGCAAGTAAAATTCGGTTGCTTGAGCGTTCACTCAGGAGGGACATCTGAGCACTCTGCTCTGAGTAAATCTCTTTCTATCTACATCCAGCTACATTTTCTTTTGCAGTGGGTATTTATGAAATTGAATAATGATTTGAATTAATAGTGATATTTATAAACTGAATAATGATTAAAAAATACATTTTGTTGTAGTGTAAAAAGTTACTTGAGCAAGAATATGCAGTTTCTGGTGCTGGAATTTGTGACACTACAGTATGTGAAGAGGCCAAAATAAAAATACATTCCTTCAAAAGCCAAAAAGTAATTAATAAGTCAAATACAAGTTTGCCAGCTGCATAATTTTAGTAATTCTGACAAATTAATAATTTATAAGTATATGTGTTCTGCATGGCTGGCATTTAAAACTAGTTATACAACATGGTACAACATTCCCTCTTGTATCAGCATAACTCATATGGATTCTGCTGCAAAATCTTAAATGAGGCCCAGGTCAGTGTAGGGAAATGTACTAGAGCATGAGATGGACACCTTTTAGCAGGAGTGCCCATGTGTTTTACTTACAGCATAGTTATCAGCTAGGCCAGGTGTAAGGTCCTGCACCTGGGTAGGCACAATCCCAAGCACAAATACAGGCTGGGTGGTGAATGACTGGAGAGCAGCCCTCAGGAAAAGGACCTGGGGGTCTGGGTTGATGAAAAGCTCAACATGAGCNACCTTTATGCTAAGGATACACATTCATTCCTTCCTTTTCTGGGAGAATGGGTAGGGCATTCATACAAACAACATAGGATTCTTTTTAGTGCGAAAGAGGTGGAAAAAGACACCTATCTACTTTTATCTTCTTGAAATGTTTTCTCCAAATTTTGAAGTAGTTTACTATATTAGAAGATTGTAAATTGAGAAGGTAAATGGATTAAACAGAAAGCTTCAAAATGGAGAAAACACGTGGGTAAGACCTTAACATTGAGGGTTCCAGCTTATAGAAATAACGGTCTGCAATATCCATCTCTTGTTCGTATCAGGAAAGACTCAGTAAGAAGAGGACCTAGTCAAGATAATTTAAATATGACATTTATTTGAAACTATTGTTAAGAAAGTGATGCATAATAATTTACTTGATGAAGGCTATGATTCAGCAAAACACCAAAATATGCTGAAGATTAATTATGAGCATGTGGCTATATCAGTCTAAAAATTAGTGTGTGTATATATATCCATTAATTTAAAAATAAAGTGCTAATACTGTGTGATTGTTTTGGTTGTCCATGTGTGTTCTTGAGGCTCCTGATACACAAGAGCTTGATGGTGCAGGGAAGAGATTTAGGTTGGACATCAGGAGGAAGTTCTTTACAATGGGAGTGGTAAAATACTGGAATGGATTGCCTGGGGATGTGGTTGAGGCCCTTGGAAACATTCAAGAGGAGACTTGATGTGACCCTGAACAGCCTGATCTAGTTGGAGGTGTCCCTGCTCACTGCAGTGGAATTGGACAAGATGACCTTTGAGGGTCCCTTCCAACTCAATGCAATCTGTGAACCTGTGAAAACTGCAGATTCATCAATGGTGAAAAGTTTCGCAGATTTGTTCTCGGTATGCTAAATTGCCAGAGTTGGAAATAGCAAAGCAAAAATACAGTTCTTTGGGGAGAAAATGTAAAATTCAGTATGCTGCTTCATTACGAAATCCTCTAAATCTGAAGCCTAGAGAAATGTACTGAACTTTGAAACAAAGCCTTTTGCTGGACTTCAAAGATTTTTTTCAGTGTTTGAGGGTATTTTTCTAGACCTGCCACAAAACCAAGGAATCAGTTATTCACACGGCTCTAATCATTTTGACATTCATTGCAGATTTTTCTTTTTGGCACCCATTTTCTGATACAAAGTCATATTTTTTAATCTCAGCAAATGTTTGTCTAGGGTTTGCATATGTGGATAGATCCGTTGAACCCTGTTGGGACTGGTTGCATAAGGGTGAATTGCAGAGGGCTGTGCCATTGCAGTCGGGTAACTGCTGTTGTGTTAAGCTGCTGCTCAGTGTACAACTGTGGACCAGATTTTCACTTACTGTAAGCTATTCTTCAGAGAGTCCTCACCTGGAAAAACGAGCAGCAACAACAAAACCTGGATTCCTGGCTAACACTAATTCTATTTGATGTTTGTATTTCAGAATCACAACCACTGCAGCTTGTATGATGGACTTGAGAAGATACCCACTAGATGAACAAAACTGTACTCTGGAAATAGAAAGCTGTATGTATCTAACAAAATGCATGTAAAGCAGTTCAGATGCAGGGCAGTTTTCCTTTTATACAACTGTGTAATATTTACACAGGTGTCTAGAAACACTGCATGACTTGCAATTATCACCCTGTGGATTTTTTGTTTGTTTATTTTACTTTGGAAAAAACTACAAGGGCTCATGCGTTTCTAGATGGATGGATGTGTCCTAGAAAAATGGGTTTAGGGCAGAATGTAGTAATTTATTGCTCCAGTCTTGGCAAGAGGACTGGATGCTTATCTTCTTCACAAGAGAATGAATTTTCATATTTTAATCATTAATTTTCAAGAAGGCAAACACTGTGATATTATTTTCTCACACTATGTTTTATTATGTGCGCATGGTCTTGCTGCAGGTTCCCCCTGGGCTTACAGATTGGCCCCATTTATGATTTGCAGTTGTGTTCCAAAAGAACCAGAGTCTCTCTTCCACCTAGTCATGTCCTAGGATTGCGATATTCAGACTGGTATTTGCACTTCAGGCATTCCATCTCCGTTTGCATTACTGGCTGGAGATTGTAGGCCCATCTATGGAAAATACTACTCTATTTCCTATGTTCACCTGTAGTCCTCTACTACGGAAGCTAATGGAAGTGGTGAGACTCACGCTCTTTAGTGTCAGTGGAAAAGATCTGCCCCAGTTATGTTTGTCTCTGCTCATGGAATAATCCTCTTCCTTCTGGTGATTATCTACATAAATGCATACTTGTGCTAAGTGCACATGATATCTTAACTCATGCTAATCCATAACTTGGCATGTTATTATTTAGCATTTTCTGTCTTGTTGAGACCATTAACCCCTATGTAAATTAAAATAAAATGGAGTATTTTGCCTCAAATTTCTGGGCAAACAGTTCTTTTGGAGACCTTCCCACAGGCATACAGAACAGACTACCATACACCACTCCAGCTGCTGATACTTTTATTGTCTCAAGTGACAAACTATACACAGACTGTTTGGACCTACATTTCTATGTTATTTTTGACTTTCCTGCTTGACCTGCAGATGGCTACACAACTGATGACATTGAGTTCTACTGGAGAGGTGGAGATAATGCAGTCACTGGTGTGGAAAGAATTGAGCTTCCTCAGTTCTCCATTGTGGAATACAGACTGGTGTCAAAGAATGTTGTCTTTGCCACAGGCAAGTATTGTCATTTGCCCAGTTAGTGTTTAATTTCCTTGTGTACAACTTCCTGGTGTATTAATCATAATTAATCATTGTTAATAGTAATTATATGTAGTCTATGTTGTGTGTTTGGCCAAAGAAATTACTTACTTGATAAAGCCTGGAGGCAGGATCTTGTGGAGTATAATTTCTTGTATATTTTTATTTTTCCTGCATGCATATATGTGTGATATTTGACACCTAAATAGCTATAATCTAAATAATTATGATGGCAATCACCTCTGAATCGTGAGTTTAAGTGGAGCCTGCAGGGTTACTGGCCACACATTACTACGTTTGGGCATATTAGGTCAAAACCACATGTTTTTTGTGAACACCTCTGTTCTTATTTGTCAATATGAATGGAACGGTGTTTTTTTCTATAGGGAAATAGATACTCTAATTCTATATCCTTCTGTTCTGCAGTGAGAGTCAACTTTGGCAGCCAGGGCTTACCCGCCCCTTCACAGGACTGTATATGTTTATGTAGGGTGACTCTTTTGGACATCAGTGAACAAATAGAGATTTTTTTGGGAGAAGCTTTTATGACAATTGGAAGCCAAATTATGAAATACTTAAGTAAAGGCATGATTTAGTAATTTAGAGATGAGAGAAATTTAAGTTCAAGAGAGAGAGAAATCCAAAGACTTGTGAGACAAATATGAGAGAGAGAAGGAAACCTTGGAGCAGACATTCATACGACTGGCCAAATTTTCAGAATCACAGCAGTTCTTTCAAAAAAAAAAATCCTTGGAGTCTCCTGTAATCACTGGAGACTCCTACTTCAGTGTTTTAGACAGCTTAACGTTAGCGAGGAGGGTGAGACAGTCACAGAGAATCATAGAATGGCTTAGGTTGGAAGGGACCTCAAAGATCATCTAGTTCCAACCCCCCGACATAGGCAGGGACACCTCCCACTAGAACAGTTTGCTCAAGGCCTCATCCAGCCTGGCCTTAAACACCTCCAGGGAGGGAGCATCCACAACCTCCCTGGGCAGCCTGTTCCAGTGGAGAACAGATTACTCCATCTTTATTTTAATATTTTCTGAAGAATATAATTTTTGTCACTGGTGCAGATGCAATACTGGGTTTACTGTTATTTTTGTACAAGACATTAGGAAAATGTTGAATTGTGAAATTTTGTGACAAATATTTCCATTCAGGAGAAACAGCACATTTATTTATCAAACTGAAACACTTAATTCTGACTCCAGTCCATGCTAATAAATATGATGGATAAAGTTGGTATATTCTTTCCAAATTTCTTCTCAAGACCCTACTTTCTTATGGTTGTTCTAATTAGGGGCAGTTTCTACATTTTTGTGGAAAATAAATCAGGCTTTTTTTTTTTTTTTTTGGCTTTGAGGTTATTGTGGTCTCAAGGGAAGATACTAGTTCTTTGAGTGCAATATCTCAGTGAACATTTCAGATATCTCAGTACCAGTGTGCTTTGATTGTATAAAACTAAAAGAAGACTTCAGAGTCATGCCATAAACAGCTTTTGGAGTAATTATTTCTCCTATCTTCCATGAGGAACTGTGCAGTATGATCTTGTGTAACTTATGCAAATGGAAAAATTGGTTCCCATAGTTACTACTGAGAGGCAACAGTAAGCATGGTAAAAAACTCATAGATAATGACAGAAAGCTATACAGGACTGCAAGAAAACTGGAGGAATTGCATGCGTTTGGGAACATAGCATTGGAGCTGAAAAATTTCCTGTCAATTTTGCAAAATGGACATGAAAATAAGAATGAAAGTGAGTATGGACAAGTGTAAGATACATTTATACATCTAATTATTTCTGTCCAAATTTAGGATAGGGAATACCATGTTAGGCCTGGATTCTGTGTATGGAAATCTAGAGGCTGCTGTTGATCTCAGACTGAACATGAACCAGTAACACCTTTTTGGGAAAACAACCCAAAAAACAAAACAAAATGGACACACACACAAAAAAAAACCCAAACCCCCAAAAAAAAAAACCCAAACAAAAAAAAAAATAAACACCAAAGAAACCCCAAACCAAACAAAACACATCCTATTAGGAATCTGATTTGCTTTTCTAAGGCCTGAGCTGAGTATTTGTGGTCATGGGTAGCACTTTTTGGACAGTTGTGGAGCAATAGAAATGGGTCTAGGGAAAATTTGTAGGTATAAGTGGAAGTCTAGAAGGTTAAATTCATGAGATAACTGGAGGAAGAGGTACGATTGTCTCAAAAAAACAGAAAAGGGAGAATAGTTGATGTGAATTAAATAAAGTCCTCTAGTGTCTAGAAGGTACTTTCAAAGACATGGGCAATAGCCTGTACTCTTCATAACAGAAAGAAGATAAAGTACTATTATTTAAATTGCTATGAAGAAGTAAAATCTAGTTTGACTATCCTTCTAACACCAGCTGAAGGCCATACAGGCTACTGTAAGACATCTAAATGACTCTGGATGCCTATGGTGAATTAAGCCCATAGTCAAATGATACAAAATCAATGGTGTCAACAGAGCTTAAAGAGCTATTCATCTCTTGAACACCTCAATTCTGTCAAATTAATGTATTTTAGAACACAGTTCAGTTGCCCAAACATAGGCACCTAGCGCCTCTTCAGGTGGTGTAAAGTATCCTGTTTAGCAGTTAGATTGCTGTTCTGGAATCTTACAGTCTTGTGTCCTATGTGTCAATCTAATGTTTCAGCATTATTTAATCAGGTAGTACTACTTCTGTGCTTTAATAGCCTGATACATCTCAAATGGCATTAAACTCCTCTGTACAGACAATTATATCCCACTCTTAAAATCAGCAGGGTGCAAGTCTAGACCGCCATGGTCAACACTAAGAGCTTATGCACCATCAGCGTGTGAATATCTGCATGCAGATACCTGAAATTTAGTGCCTAGACCCGTGAGCTAAATCCACCTACTTAATACTTGTTAGGCAGAAATATTAAGAAACTTGACAGAAATGGGGATGTGTAAAACACTGCTTAAAAGGTTCAAGATGCATAGCAGTCAGAGCCCAATTAGCAACCTGTTGGTAAGAGGATAGCCTTTAAAGATCTGAAAATTAATTACTTGCTGTATTCTGAAAGATCAATCTGTAAAGTACATTTCCAATTAGCCAAAGAACCTTCCCAGAAGAGCATACTAAAATAAGAATTCTGTAACTGACCAGCTCTGTTATCTTGGTTCATACTTGGATAAAACACCAAGAGACTAATTCAGCCATGGAGCTAGATATTTCAGCTTGCTAGCTTTTAATGAAATTGAAACTGAAACAAGTAATTACTTTTTACCAAGTGCCCAAATATATGAAAGAGGAATATTTTGGGCTCAGTTATTGATTAAGTATTTGTTTTCATGCCAGCATTCTCCATACTGCTGTTAGATTTAAATACTTAAGGCCAAGTTTTGTTATTCCTCTACTGTTTAAATTAGCCCGTTGACATCAACGTGTTACACGAGATAGGAAGATAAGGTAACAAATCTGGTCCCTGGATAGCAATGCTGTTCTTTAGGGATAAAAAAAGCAAATTTTGATGAAATGTTAACTACAATTTCCTGGTAATTAATCTCCAAATGTACTGAGCATTAACTGAAAAATCATTATCCAAGCATAATCAGGAAAGTAACAGTGTAATTGCTGAGTTCACTAATAAATCCATTTTTATTACGTAAATTACACAAGATGGCTCCTTCTTAACTAAATAAAGATCTGGGCTTACAATGTTTATTCCATTCAGGTTAGCACCCATCCTTTTCACTGAGCTTTAGGTTCAGACAAAGAGGAAATATGTATGGGAAGTAAGGAATGTACCTTCTTTTAATTACTTTGTCCACAGATTCTTGTGGTCTGTTTGCTGGAGGTGAGGTGTTATAGCAGAGGTAGCAGGCTTGGAAGCAGGGCAAATAGATAATTTATGAAGGCATAAAAGCAATACAGGTGAAAGTAATGCAAACTTTTTTTCTCTGAGAGAGAGCTACCTAAAGGAGAAGCTTGGCTGTATAGTATGACAAAATAAGGCTGCCAGTTTATATCTCAGTTTCAACCTGAACTGTACAAAGACCAAATTATTCTGAAATTTGATGAGATCCAGGCCTCCCAATAAAATCTGAGCTTGGAAAATCACCAGAAACCCACATCACGTTCTATTTACCTTTAAGACTCTGAGCAGTGTGTCAGCTCTATGAGTAGCTGTAATGCCAGCAAGACTTGATTAATTGTCCACAGATGAAAAAATACCCTGAGCCTTGCAGGGTTGGGATTTATCTTGCCCTGATTTAAGGGGAATATAATTTCAGTGTTTACATCTGAACCAGGTGTCCTAGGTGATGAAAACTAGTCAATACAGTCAGTGGAGTTTGGAGACAAAACTCAGTCCATCAACAGGAGTCTGTTTTAGGAGGAGATGAAAGATTCTCTGTATCTTATTCATCAGATTGACTGATTGAACTGACTCTTGTAAATGGAATCAGAGCTTAGACCCCTAGCCCACATGTGTCCAGTTCAGGTGAGTAGCAACTGATATTTGAGATGGCACAGTGCATAGTCTACAGCTGCTGATCAAAGACATAAAGGGGTTAGTTTAAAGAGTGGACAGAAATAAATTTTACTCCCCAAGGAAGTAAAATAAAGATGCTCTCATTGAATTGGAGAGTAATACAGAAATGGTATTTAAAGCTGTGCAGGAAAATACAGCGTACACGGATCCTTAACACCTAATACAGGGACAGGATACATGAGAATTCCCCCAAAGCCTTCCCTCCAACCAAACTAAACCACAAAACTGTGGTGCTCATTTTCTCCCCACCACATTTGTCTCCCATTAGGCCCAAACGGGCCTTGAATGCGCAGGAAAAATTCAGTCTGGCCTTAAAGGTTACAGGCAGGTCTACTCCTCCATTGTTTAGCAGATAAGGACTCTCTCCAAAGAGACACAGAAAGGAAGAAAAAGAGAAAATAGAAAAGCCCTGCTGCCATCTACTCAGCCATAACAAGAGTTCCAGCCAAGGTCAGTGAAAGCTGTGCATAAAACACCAGCCAACAGCAGCCAGAGTGAAGAAGAGAAGAGGAAGGAAGAAGAGTTTGTATTACCAAATTACATACTAAACTAGCAAGCAAATGGAGTGATATACACTTACCGTTATTTTTCTTTTGCATCCAATCCTCTATTTTATTTACTTTTTACTCAACGAAGTTCCTATTTCTTAGTTTATAATTTAGAACCTGGCTAGTGTGTTAGTTTTAAACTACTACAAGGGGATATGTCACATTCACCAGCTGCATACTGGTGTCTGAGATGTCATAGGGCAGCTCAAAAGGAGCAAAGCATCTTCATATTCACAACTGAATCAGTCTGGTACAGTCCAGGGCAAACTCCAGAGCAGGAAGACAGACAGCACTGACAGCTCTAGGTTCTTAGGGCTCTGTCTTCAAGTTTCAGGACACAGAAACTGGTCTGTGAAACAACTTCATGTTGATGTCTCTGGCCTTGAGAAAATCTGTCTGGAGATTCTACCTTTAAGGCCAGGTTCCTCTAGTTTGAGTAATTACCCAATCTCATTAGACAGAGATGATGAGGATATAATGGCTGGTGGTCACGGGTGAAGCATTCAAGATAAATGTCTCAAGTTTGCTCTGTTATATAATTTCTCATTTCAGGATTTCATTACTGAACAGTACTGACATGCATGACACTTCATCAATAGCAAAGTGTGCTCTCATTTCTCTGAGGTTCCCCAGTGCAACCAAGGTCCTTGGCGCTGGAGCAGCCTAAGAAAAGGCTTTGATTCACTGATTCAAGCTATTTATCAAAGTATTTTAGGGGGGGTTTCCAGTTATCACTTCTATTACTGATATTCTACAGATACCCAGACTTGGACAGGACTTCAGGAAAATAAGAGATTTACAGAGAATTCTTTGTGTGGGTGGTATATTGATGAAATAAATTTCCTTAACTTCATAAAGATTTCTGTCTTATGTGTCACTCTTACTGCAGAAAGGTTATCAGGTATGCTACATAAAAAATGTATTTCATGATATCAGGGTATGTTTCTGTTTTATTTACAGCATTTGCAGACACAAGGCCATGGAAATGGTTTCCTAAGAAGCTCAATAGAAAAGTTAAGCTTTATTAGCAAAAAAGCAGGCATGATTTCAGAGACAGAATTCATATTTTGAAATGAAACATTGCTCACTGGAAAATAAAGATGTTAAGCAAGCTAAAACCTAAAATTATTCCTTGCTGAAAATGATGTTGACTTTAGACAGCAGAAAATCTTGGTCTGACTTTCATGATGAAATATATTCTGACTGCACCAGTGTTCAGCTACTGATGAAACTAGAAGGCATTTTGTCCTGGAAAAAAATACTCCTGATTGAAGTAATCGCAGTCATNCCTCCCGATTGAAGTAATCGCCGTCAATAAAAATTATTAACTCATATCCTTTTTTTTTTTTTTTTTTTTTTTTTTTCAGCGATAGTTCTTCTGAGATTGTTTGATAAAACAGTTAAGGATAGTTGCATGAAGTTTGACACTCATGGCATGCTTCTGCTGCCTGGAAACAGTGTAGCATTTTTTCTGTTTCATGACTCAAAGTATACTGAACTATCACAGAATCATAAAACCACAG
>WBNM01003386.1:0-323262 GCA_013399055.1 Ramphastos sulfuratus
TTAGCTCAAACCAGCACAGTTAGTAAGTTACTTTAGTGTTAAATATTTAAAGAGCAATCCACAGTCAACTACTTCTTCTAATATAAAACTGTTCTGTGAATTCCAAGTATCGGTGTTGGATGCTTGAGCCAACAGCTAAACAGAGTTTCCATGGCAAACAGAAAAAATCACAGGCAGGTATGGGTGGATTTTTTTCAACTCATTTTACTTTAGCAAATCTGAAGGGAGTATGCAACAGGAACACCTTGTGCTGGTTTGAGGCTAATTGGGATATTTTAATGAAAAAAATTAGATTATAGCCTGTGAAAAGAAAAATAATGGTGATGTCTACTTCACTCATAGGCTTGCTAAGATGTATAAAAACAAGGATACAAATATAGATGAGGGAGAGAGTCTTGCTCTCTGGGAGCTGGTGTGTCTTCTCTCTGCTGGGTAAACTAACTAATCACTCTGCTTCTAATGCCCCTTGCCAATTCTCAATAAGGTAGAGGGGTGAAAAGAAGGTGGAAGGGTGGTTGGGAGCCCCTCCTGGGGACTCTGATTTCTGAGTGTCGTGGTAGGCCTAAGCAGGCCAAAATAGGCTTATACATGTCCTGACTTGCCCAGGCATGTCTTCTGCTCTCCCTCCTTCTATTTCGGGGAGAAGCAACCACAGGAAATAAGACAAAAGAATCTGGAGCCACTGAGTCTGAGGACTGTGGCCTGCACAGACTTGTTTTGAGCCCTGAGGTAAAGGAGGTACAAAGGAGGTTGCCTTGTGCAAGGCTGTGCTCTGCCCTAAAAAGGGTAAAGCAAGCCTATGGCTTCACCTAATATGGTCAAGCTTGGTTAACTGCTACTCTGATTGGCTATTCTGTGTCCAAAGGCCCATTAGTCTTGGGCTGTATCAATATAATGGGAGATGAGCAGGGAGCACAATGTGTGCTCTGCCATTACAAGGTGTGTTCTGCTATTATATGTGTGCTCTGCTATTATATCTGCCACTGTATCTGTGTTCCTACTACTTTANGGGGGGTATTGTGTTTCTGTATTACTTTAAACTTGTATATTTCTGTAAATATTCCTGTATATTGTGTATATATCTGCTTGTAAATTGCGCTAAGCTGTAAATATAGCTTCATTCCTTAACTTCCAGCTGGCTGAGTCTAGTCTGGGCCCTTTTTTTTTCATTGTGTGGGGGGGCAGGTAACTCCCAAACCATCACGCACCTCAACTGTTCAAGTCCTTGCACAGCACACTGTATGGCAGTGTATGCATGGCAGCATTTTCTTTCATCAGGTTAATATTGAACAGGACCAGGGAGATGAAACTGGAAAGATTTTGCAATTTTTAATTAAGAAGTTGTGTAAGTATATGAACAGCCCCATGATGAACAAAGTAACCAGACATGAAAGAATTTGTTTACACAATATGTACAGCAATACAAAAGAGTCATATGAGGAAAGAGCTACTTCCCTTCAACCTACTAGAAAACAGTGTATCCTGAACTACCTCTCCCTGTGCTTTTATGAACAACCTCATGTTTATCACCGTTACCTTTATCAGAATTCCCAGCAAAGCTGAGACACATAAACTGTTGTTGAAAAAAAAAATGAAGACATTGGGTGCTTCAAACTGTATGCATGCTGAGAACAGACATCTTTTCTGTCGAATTAAAAAATAACACAGCATATGCACATGGATGGAAATGCAGACATGGATGGAGGAAGTTTCAACGCAAATTTTACCTCCTTCCCTTCCAAGACCACAGATACCAGGCTGCCTGTTGCCTGCAGTGTTGCAGGATTCAAGGGTGAGACAGAGCTCCATAGCTGGTGCTGCATAGTGGGTCCAGGACCAGCTGCCCTAATGTATCGGTATGATTAAGGTTGAATTCACAATAAGGCACCAAGTTGTGCTTAGCTGATTAACCTTTGTTTCTGAATAAGGACCATCTCTCACCAGGAAAGACACTCAGGTGAATTCTTGGGGACCAAAAGACTTTGGTGTTTGTTTCTGTAGGAAACAAAGTAAGATGCCCATATTTGAAAAAAACACATCATAAATCACCAAGGAGAGGATGAAGAAATGGCTTGAAAGCAGAGAACCTCATACACAGTCTTGTATAATTAGTATAGGTATGACCAAACTGTTAGAGAGACATGAAAAGAACCTGTGAAATTACCACCTATCTCTACACCTTTGGTTCAGAAACCATTCAAACACAGACTAGTTTGCCCAATGTTAACATGTAACTGCACTCTTCAGAGCTGCTGCTGTACTTTCCCTTGTGCTCGGGACATTTTGCTCTACTGTGCTTGGGTAATGAACGCTAAGGAGAGGCCATGAGAATGACATTTAAAAATGCCCTGGCTTAACACAGCCCACTCTCACGAGACACCCTCTCCTGACATAAAGGGGAGGGAAAGTGGCACAAAAAAACCCTGGTTTGAGATAAGGAGTTTAATGAGATGATAAGCGTTTGCAGAAAAGCGCAGCAGAATGCAGAAGCAGCAGCAGAAGTCAATGATCTCCCTCACCCCCTGACCCACAGCCAGCCCAGCAGAAAAGACCAACACCCCAGAAACCAGGAACTGGAAGCAGCAACCAGAACAGGAAGCCTCTCATGTTACAGTCTGAGCTACAAGCCCCCTGATACTTTGCTCCAGCCAGCACTTTCATTTTGAAGCTGGCATGACCCTAGCATGGTATAGAACATCAGCAGCAGATTCAATTCAACTCCTGACAATAAACAGAGGAGATGTTAAAAGATATGTTTAAAAGATAAAGATTAAAAGAGCATTTTAAATACCTAAAAGGGGAGAAAAAATAGAAAATAATCAAAATGTTTTCCAAAAACTCTAATTCTCTTCCTGATAGTGAGCAGTATTCTGTATTTTCTGTTTAGTTTGAAACAAAGGAGGCTAAGAAGAGACCTCATTGCTGTCTACAACTACCTGAAGGGACATTGTGGAGAGGCTGCTGCTGGTCTCTTCTCATAGGTAATTGGAGACAAAACAAGGGGGAATGACCTCAATCTAAGATTCAGGTTTAGATTGGACATTAGGAAAAAGTTTTTCATGGAGAGAGTGGTCAGGCACTGGAATAAGCTGCCCAGAGAGGTGGTTGAATCACCGATCCTGGATATGTTTAAGGGTCGTTTGGATGTGGTGCTTAGGGATGTGGTTTAAGGTGAATCTTGTAGAGCAAGGTTATGGGTTGGACTTGGTGATCCTGAGGGTCTTTCACAACCTGGATGTTTCTGTGTGATTCTATTCACTGATACCAGTCAGACTCTCAGAGATTATGACCTTACTTTTAAGTTTTTTGTAACTCAAGCAATAGGAATAAGCAACTGTGATCAGCCTTCTTAAGAGTGGTGGTGATGATACAAACTTTATTCCTTTAATTTCAAAAGCATTTTCAAGGAGCTCTAAAAGAATTTATTTAAACTCAAGAGAACAACTTGAAAGATTACAGCTGAGTGACAGGGCAACTTTTGAGCAGTTTTAACTCCAAAGTCTGCAGTGTTGATTTGGAACTTCCTTGAATTATTCGAGGACTAATTCCAGGATTAGTCTGGTTTCACATGGGGTAATCAAAATCAGAACCGAGTCAGAAGACTTCATGTTACTTCAAATGATTGTTTAATAAACAGGAGCATATTCCCTTTTTGTCTGATTGACAATACCATAGACTAACATGAACAGCATTAAAACTGACCAGTAACACTGCTAGCACTTTTTTCAAAAACCACCATCTATATAAATATATATATAGTGGGAAGAACAAAACTAGACAGAGCAAAATATTTGGTTTGTATAGGTTTCCATCTCTTGAAGATCCAGTTCTAGGTCTTAGAATCCAACAGATACAATCCTCTAACCTTACTGCCCTTGTGGCACAGGAATTGCCATCCGACAACACAACTTAGATCCATAGTCTGGTTGCTCACCCTGAGTCAGTAAATGTTTCCAGAAAAGGTTAAAGACAACCCAGAATGAACAGCTGCAGTATATTCTAGCCACGGGGGAAATATTTACCTAACCTCCAATAACTGGTAGCTCTCTTATGCCGTAACACATCATAGATGTGTACATTTCTTATCCTGTCTAATTAACTATGAATGTTCTTATTATCTCTATAAAAGTCTAACTATTTCTCAAATCCTACTAAGCCCTTTGCATCAATTATCTTCCAGCAATCGGCCCTAATAGATAATCACACATTGCACAAAGCGCATTTCCTTTAAACCATGTTCAAACATGTTGGGTCCCAATTTCACAGGTCATCTCCTTTCTTTCACATGATGAGATGCACAAAAGGAATCTCCTAGTTTACATTCTCTCTCTCTCTGTTTAAATGTCCAATATTTTATCTCCGTGTCTTAGTCCCTTTTACTCATCTCATTCCTAGCATGAATGTATCTCACATTCTCACCATGCAGAGTTTTCTGAATAATCCTTGTGATTTTAGCCCATTGCCAAGCAAATTCAGTTCAGTTCAGTTGTTTTGGTTTGCTTTTTTGTTCTTAGATGTGACTACCATCCTTTGGCATACTCTCAGGTTACACAGACATATTCTTCTTCATCTTCTTGTCTATCTTAACATTGTTTGATTTCTATTACTGATGTTACATTGCAAACAGAGATATTCATTCCAGTTATGATTGCTAAAAAAACTGTTTTTTCCTGCATGCTGACAGTCACTTTTGATTCCAGCAATCTCTAGAAGCACTGTTTAATCCAAAATGCATAATATTGTTTGTCATACATAGCTACAATTACAAAAAAAAAAAAAATAGAAGTGACAGGCTCTAATAAAAGCACTTTGGATCTCAGGACTGTGCTATTCTATTGAGGATGCTTTGGCATGTTTTAACAAAATATTTTTATTTTAGAATTCAGCTTTTATTTCACATGGGTTTATTTCAAATGTTCTGCCTTTCTAGAGAAACGTTTAGTACTAACCTTTCTGTATGTGTTAAGATCACATGAAACTACAACAAAATTCTCTGTGTGTGTGTGTGTGTGTGCGTGTGTGTGCTAATGAGAGAAAGAAGAAAATTGTTGTAGAGTTGAAACTTTTCCACAGGATGTGCAGAGGTTCAAGACTCTTCTATGCACTTGAATATTCTGTCCAGCAGGCACTTCAGCAAAATGTTGAAAGGATCCAAACTGCTCAAATATAAATTTTTCATACAAAATGTAATTCTCGTGTTGTGGTTTGTTGGGTTTTGGGGTTTTTTGGGGGGGTTTTTTGTTTTGTTTTGTTTTTTTGTTGGTTTGGTTTGGTTTGGTTTTTTTCAGTCCCATGCCATGGAAACTGCTGTTGTGCTAAGACTTTTTCTTTTCTTTTCTTTTTTTTTTTTTTTTCCAAAGACAGTGCTTATTTGCCCTTTTAATGTTACAGACATCATACTGTTTAATAATTCTACTTTTTGTTACGGCTCCAATTAATTTACAGGTTACTGAAGAACTGGTTTCTCTGGTTTTGATCTCAGGAACATCCCTTATGACATTTTTGGAAGAGAGATACAGCATGTATTGCTGCCACATTATTTGGTAGAGAGGCTGATCTTAGTGCATTACTACTTCCCTTCATCTTCACTGGTGGTTGGCTTGCTGGCTGTACTCTTGAAAGTACAAATGAAGATGGCAGAAAACAAGCTTCTGGATGTTGTATACATTAAGTGGCACAAAGTCTGAGTACTTGGACTTAAGCCTAACCAGCCAAGTTTTGGAGTTGCAAGTCATAAGGCAATTTGATAGGAACATACCAACCACTAACTTCTAACCTTTTCAGGTGCAACCATACCTAAACATCCTCTAAATAGTAACTGGTATGTTGCAAGTGGAACCAGATTCTGGGTGGTAACTACTTCTATAACAGCTAGGTGTACTCATTTTCTGGATCTGCAGTGCTAGTGGGCTGTCTCAGATGCAGACCTTCTGTCTGTGCTTTCCTTGGTTTTCCAGGCTCACGTGGCTCTCTGCCAGAGCAAAATCTACAGTTTTCCTTGCCCCAGTTCCTTTTCCATGAACCTCTTGTGCCAAAGGTGTACAAGTCTCAGCTTTAATTCCAGATTAAACCTGGCGAAGTGACACAGAAGAAACCTAAACTTAACTGACTACTGAAAATCTTCATATATACACAGTCTTAAAATTCTAAAAAAAAATATTTGATATAAAGAACCAAACTATTACTGAAATTCTCATAGTCTAGCTTTGGCTCTTTCTCTAAGTCAGAACTTCTGGGCTTTGGGGACAAATTCTTTCTGTCCACTTTGTGGCCATTAGTGGAACATGTGACATTACTCTATTTGCTCCATTATTTCCTTGCACAGTCTGGACCACAACTGACCACTTGTTTGCTACAATTTTAAGCATGGAAAATATAAGAGGTGCAACCAAATTTTTGAGAGCAAAACCTGTGGGGTGCTGTGACGTGGTTAATCATCCCTTTTGTCTTGTTAAAATATTCAGATGGGAAAAAAAAAAAGAGGGGGAAATAAATGAAACTTTTTTCTTATTTCCAAGTAAGGTAATTAAAAATGACAAAGACCTAATGGAAAATAGGATAGATGTAGGAAAAAAGGATAGATGTAGGCAATGACTTAAAAAAATGGCATGAGGGGGAAAAAAATATATCATTACTTTTTCAGACGTCCAAGATGTGGGAATCTAAGGTTCAATTTCTTCCTCTATCTGAAAACATTTGAATCCTTTCTATCTTACTAGAGAGAAAATGCTTAAATGCTCACTGCTACTCCTGGGTGTATTAGAGGGAATTGATGCGTAGTTTCAAATACCACATTCAGTGCATGTTTCAGGGTCCTGTATCAATAGGAAACCTTTATCTACGTAGACTGAGAAGATACAACTTACCTCAGAGCAATTAAGTACACTGCATGTGAAGCCAGAGATCTAGGTAGAAATCCATGTAGGTGGAGAAAAGAGCAAGACCTAAGCCTTCTGGATTGTTAGCAAAAAGTCTTACTCCTGGAAAAAGAATGTAAATGCTTTTTTTTTCTTTTTTTCAAGTAAATAAAACATTACAAGAATCAAAATGTTCTTTTCATGCTCACATGCAGTGCCTTAATGCTTTAAAGAAAAATAATAACCTTAACTGTTTGTCTTTCTCTACTTGTTTTTCCCATATGAAAATTTCCCCTAAGTTATAAAAAAATTAATACAAAATGAACTCTTTCACCAAACTGGATGTTGGCTAGTTATGCAGCTGTTTCTTTGAATACTGGTCATTTCTTGGGAGACTAGGATCCTATGAACTGCAACGATAAGATCAGGGCTGCCAGAAAGTCCCAAGCAAGTGAAATTTCACTGTTTATGGGTTCTAGGTGATGATTACTAGGGTGGATCTTCTCAGGCATCTCTGCTAGTTGTTGCTTGAAGACTGGGCACTTTACTCATTCATTGACTAAACACGGCATGAGTCATTAACCTTTATATTTACACGTATACACACATGTACATATACACAGACGTACATACACACACATACCCCGAACAGCTGGGCTTCTAAAGACTTTTAAGCTACAAACATTAATAATTAATTGGCTCTGGAAGCTACCCGGTGCTAGTTCCTTCTAAGTCTTTCATTGCTTCTCCTAAATACCTCCTCCTGGCCTTTCTCATCAATGGGAATTGTTCTGCGGGTACACCCACTGGGCAGCACACACGCACGCTCACACACGCAAAAGCAAACACACGCAGAGTAAACTGAAATGGCAAATATGCCATTCAAGAAGACTGTCATGGAAATAAATTTCCAGGGCACGGAGCAAGTAATTGTACACTGAAGAAACAAAAGAGTTGTGCTTTTACGTTGTGCTTTTACGTTGGCCGCGACGTCCCAGCTCTCTTTGCTCACTAAGACAAACGAACACGCACACACAAAAACTGAGTAAGTCAGAGAAGAAAGTGAAATAACTTGTAAAATATTTGTCAAATCATTTTCTTCATTACTGAAAATAATTATAATAATTATTTTTAAATGTGGAAATACTTTTCTTGGGGGAGAAAAAAAAACAACAAACAAAACAAAACCAAAAAAAAAGAGCAGGAACCTGACCAGCTCTGATAAATGTCAGCTGAAGGCTTAGATCAAACATTAAACTTTCAAGCACTTTGTTTTGCCTAAGGTGCTAATGCATATTCAGCACAGATTAGGAACAGCAGATTTAAAGGTATGTGAGTTTTTAACTCTCATGTTGTCAGGGACTCATATACTTAAAAAAAATTGTTTTTAATTGAAATTAAAAATCTAAAATTTACTTTAAAACACCGTATCTCACCCTGAAGGACATCTTCTTGCTAACTTTAGCATAATTTCTTCAATGACTCCAGGGTAATCAGTATTCCTGCCAATAAAAGCCGTATAGTGTATATGCATGATCAAGAGTTATAAAGTATACAGCACATTCTCAGGAGATCCAAGGAGAAGAGGGTCTGTTCCAGGAGGAAGGAGATTGCTTTAACCACAGGTCTTATTGCTTCACTATGGAATATGAAAGGCCAGTACTGGAGTCTGTATCTTGCTTACCACTCCAAGTTCTGGATCGCCCTCTTCCCTCAGCTCCTGTGTAACTTCGAGCACTTACCATTGTTCTTACAGAAATATCTTCTCCAAACTGCTATGAGCCATGTGCTGATGAACAACTAAGTTCAGAAGCTCTCAGCTCTGAGTGGGATGGAGAGAAAGCAAGTTGCCTTTCATAGGCAACTCATCCTAACTGTCTCTATTTAGTGTCTGGAGAGACTGGCCTTACAAGGTTGTGGTTAGCATACATGAATAATTCCCTCTATTTTATTAGATTGAATTCCTCATTCTTTTTTAACTGCTAAATGCATTAAAAGGAAGAAAATAACAGTTGCACAGAGGAAAGCTGGCACTGTGTTTTAGCCTTTGTTACTGATGCTGTAGGTTTATACTTGAGCATTAATAATTGCTGCTGTTTATAATTTCTTTGAAAAATTGGCAAGCCTTTCATGTCTCACAGGAGGCAGTGGCATCTGATGAATTCTTGTGTTGTATTTTCAGCTGCAGGTTAAGATGCTGTGTCTAATGGACAACCGTAGCACTTTCAAACTTTTTCTGGAATTGTGAATTTTCCTATGGACCATTGTTCAAAGAGCACCCTAAGGCCATGACAGTGAATGGACACAGAAGGTGTAGATGTGGATGGAAGGAAACTGTCAGCTTTTTTTGCCAACAGCAAAGCTTCTTTTCTTTGATTTTACACTTCCAGATGTTATTGCTTATATCTTTCCCTAACAGGTCTCAATGGATACACTGTTGTAGATTCCAGTTTCTCCTACGAGGATCTTTTCTCTGGTTACCGTTCTCACAGTTAGTTGATATATATGGAAGGGAACATAATTTTGGTTTACTCTGTCTTACATCTAGTCTGTGCATCACCACAGATTCACACCATACACCTACTATCTTTTTCTCTTTTTATGTTAGGTAACTACTTGAGTCTACTCTAAGCATTAACTCAAGGGACCAGGGAGAGCAGTGCTTATTTCTACATAGGAGTGAGGAATTTGACAGCCATTAAGAACATCTGTAGCTGTGCCTCTATCCCCTTCCTGGCACACAAATTTGTGCTGCCTGTGATTGCCTGGAGGGACAGGAAAGCTTCCATGGTGCACACCCCATTCACATCTGGTCTGATAAGTTTGAGTGCTTTCTCTATGTTGGCCATAGCAAGAGACATGAAGACTGATAGGCAATTTCTGTAATTGCATGTTTCTGTGGAACTATTAGCCAGTGAGTAGGATTCCTGCTGTTACAAATATAACAGGGGAAAGAAGCGTGCTGTCAAAATGAGTTAAACACAACTCTGGTTTAATTAGCAAAGTGAGACTGCACTGCAACTATCCAAGTCTTTTGACTGAGTATGCACTTTTAGCTGCACAATCTAAAACAGAAAAAGGTCCCTTCACGTGTGCAAACAAACATACAGGCCCCAGCTGGAAAGAGCAGAAATATGCTACCTCTACCAGGCTGCTCAGAGGCCATATTTTACTAATCCTTACCTCTAACCCACAAGAAGAGCATCAAAGATGCCTTGAGAAGGGAGCTTACTGTTATTGGCCATGATTAGTCCTAAAGCCCTGACTACAAAGGCACAGAGCCTCTCCAGGGAGTCCCTTTGGTTGAGAGCCCCCCAAGGAAGATTCATCCAATAATGACTTGGGAAAAAGTCTAGTCCTGGCATGGAAAAACTGGATTATGTATGCACCTGTGCAATTCTGCCTTCGTCTACAGCCCACTACTGCTAGTCCTTGGAAGAAAGACTCTGCCCGTCACTGTCTTCTGTTTCTTACTTTACTTTGTGCCTAACTGAAGCTTTGAATTTTGTTTTTCATTAGGAATAAAACAGTATCACAGTGCATTCATCAAATATTTATATAGGATCTTCCCTAATACTTGAACTGAGTATATGGGAGTTGTGGGGGAATAAGTTCTCCTCTAATAATTTCCTCTGGTACACTCTGGTTTTATAACATGGACAGAGTTTTGTACGGCACTCTAGAAGGTGGCGTAATTCAAGGATAATAAGCATCCGTCAGCCTGCATTGTTATCACTATTCAAAAAGCTGAATAGCAAAATGTATAAGATACATAAAAAGCAGAAAAAAATTGAGAATGTCATTGATAGAGTGACAGGGTGCTCAAGTCGACAAGGAAAAGGGTCAGGTGAAATGAAACTTCGGTCATGTGAGCAATTCAGATTAAAATAAATCAGCCCCTCCTTCTATTTCACTACTTCATGGAGAGCAATTAAGGAGGCACAGTGTGCAAACATTCCTGAGTATCATCCATCACCTGGCTAATCTGCCTGCCAACATGCCCAACCATACCTTTCCACTAGCTGTTTCCTCTCTTCTTACCTGCCCTCTCTACTCTGATTAGATCCCTTATTTAGGGGAGTGGAGAGGGTGGAAAGAAGAAAATGTACTAAAAAACGTAAGGAATAGTTTCCTTAATAGACTACAGATGTATTAATTTACAGATACAGTTGATGGTGATTTTTCACAGGTGCGTTTTTTATCACCATCATCACAAAGGTTAATCCTAATGTTTCCATTTGAAGCAGTGTCTTCCTGATTTTCTATGTTAGAACATCCTGATCCATTCTAGGACTCATTTTTCAGATACACACACAGATAGAAAATTTTTTAGATCGCTAGTGGATCAGGAAACAGCATGAAAAAAACAACTCTGGGTAGTAGATGCAGCTTTTCCTGAAGTATCTGATATTGACTGCCACCTGGAAAATAGCAATTCATTTTAGTCTGACAACGTTTTAAATCTTTCATTTTTTCCTGTAGCATAGTATATTCATCATTTGTTTTCTCACCTTATCTCCAACCAGGTTATCTGAAACAATATCTAGGAAATGGTTAATGTTAAACTACAAATTCAAAAATACTCTTGCACTTGAAGCATACCAGGTGTGATAAGAGGTCTGAAAAGAATCAGAGGAGGCTCAGATACACAAATGGTTGCATTGGTTACTCCCACGCCTCAGAGAAGCATCTAGTTATGTAGAATATTCCTTTGTAGACTCACTCACTTCAATTCCATAGACATCTGATAACATCCTACATTTTAGCATAGGAAATAACACAAGTTTGTGTTACAAACAATAGGAGAAAGAGAAGGATGGCAAGCACAGTATTTCTATTTGCATGACTTAATGTAGATAAACTGTAGGAATCCAAGTCAAGTGAAGCTTAATTTCTAATTGACAAATTAATAACAGGAATCCCCACTGTCTTTATAAGCTAGTGGTTTCCCCCAGAGTCATGGTAGGAGACCCTCAGAAAAGACCTCAGGGAGGAACAGGTAGCAGACAGAGCTGTACTGCAGACATGTTCCTTATGCTGTTCCAAGTGGGAGAAGAAAAACAAGGACACAAAAGATGACTCCTACTAGCATATCAAGGCACTGATAATATAAGGGATTTTAAATCAAATTCGCTTTGATTTATCTCTCCTATGGCTCTGCCAATCAACCAGGACAATCAGAAATTATTTCTTTGTGTTCCAGGTGGAGTTCCCAAGTCTCATTTGCCACAGCATGACAGTGTATGGCTGGCTGGACTTTGCCATCAGCTTCTTGCAAGGCCCACAGCTATCAAGGATCTCTTCACTCCAGGACCTACTATTAATAGGACATCTGCCCTTCTGAGCTGACATTTTACACTTCCTTGTTTTGTAGAAGGTCACTCAGGCCTGGTTAATGTCCTCTTACTTTATTCAAATAAAGTAAGTAACTTTTGTTTACCCAAAGACTTTTTCACTCCGTGGTATTTGATGATTGATTTAGGATTAGACATTTTGATTCTAAATACCTTTTATGAGGTATTTCAGGAGATTTTTGGTGCCTGATAGTCTGCAAAATCACATCAATGATTTGTCTCGAAATATTTGACTATCTTGTTTCCAAAGAACTGCATTAAAAGAGCAAAGCTAAACAAAAATCTCATCACACAATAAATGTAAAGTGACATATAAAACCTGAATGTTTGTGTTTAATGGTTGAAGTAGATAAAACTCTTAATTTACACTCCTGTTAATCCCTCAGGTTGTGAAGAACAAAGTTAGATGTGATCACACAGTTGAACCTCAGGCAAATGCCTTGTGATGATTCATTGATGCTTATCCAACTGGAAGATACAAAGTAGTGAAGAGGAAATGCCAGACATTGGAAACTGGAAAGCTTTCAATTAATTTTTGGTAAATTATAGTTGTATGTCAACTATGTGTTTTTAAAATATACAGTATTGTGTTGTGAACACTTTTAAATCAATGTGAATCAGATGTAAAAATGCATCCCTATACTTGAATTCTTTAGAAGAGAATGTAGGCATGGAAATTAGACCAGGGATGCTGCAAGTATTGCACAATCTACACTGTAATATCTCAGCTACAAGTTCGGGGCACCAATGTGAGAATCTTTGCTTGTTTCCCCTCAACCTCTGAAGGCTGAGAAGAATGTGTCTTGAAATAGTTGTGCAGTTTTGGAAAGACTTCCCTGTATTCCTCTGTTTTAGTGTCTGTGTTCAAGCAGCAAAATTATTTTGGTGTGCACAAGTTAAGTTCCTTAAAAAAGAAATCACCACTTCTGGAGTGCTACAGTGCTCCACGTGGACAGTGGGTTTGGGGCCACATTGCCATCAGGTGTTATGTAAATTATCTGTGCTGTGAGTTTCTTGACTCTTCCATGGATCTTGCAACAACATAAAGCATCTCTCCTGCCATGCAAAGTAACAAGTGCCATCTCTGCATTTCTGTTTATTGACAACTGCTGTGCCTCAGCCGTTTGTGCAAATGAACCTTCATCTTCTGCAGAGGCACCTCTGGATTTGCTACCCTTCCCCTTGGTTACCAGCCCAAACTTGTCACTATTTCCTTTTCTAACTTGCAATCTTTGTCTTGTCTGTTCAACTACCAGCCACCTGTCAATTCTTCTAGAAGATTCACAGAGACTTGAGAAAACATCTTTCAGAGAACTGTGAGCTGATCAGGCTACTACTTGGGCAGCTGAATAACACAGCGGCAGCATCAGCAGGTTGTTAGCAATGTTGCATGAAATTCAAGAACAGAAAAGTAGTTTTTCTGAAGAGTATAATCACACCGTGGGGACAAGATAGCATCTGTGTCCATTACAGACAACTTTAAAAGTTCTGTGCTTGCTTGTTTGAAATTCCATAGCCCTGGCTCATGATGCACCAGGCTGGTACTGACCTAGAGACCTCACACCTAAAACTTGCAGAGGGCTCATGACAGCATTCTGAGGTGCATCTTCTTTGCCCACTTCCCTCCATGATCTGCAGCACTCACTCTCTGTCCAGGTTAATTGGAGCAGGGTATAGTTTCATACTCACGTCATTAGGCTGTGAAGAAGAGTGAACCTCTAGCAGCTGTATTACAGCTTTACATTTAGAGCTGTGGTTTAAGATACTGGTCTGACTGCTTTCGAAAACTATTCTCAGTAGTTTATAAGCTGCTGGATAATTTTTCCACATATCAGCTGTCTACATCCAAAACCGTTAATCCAATCCCACTTAGCAGGAGTATCTAGCACAGTCCAGGCATCCAAGCAAGTTGGAAGTGCAGCATACTGCAGTGATTCATTCCTTTTAGCCTTCTGTGGACTGACTCTCTCACATGATTCCTTCTCCTTCCTGTATGCACTGGATTATCATTTGAAGAGGTAGTGATGGCACCACACGCAACACTACTGCACCCATTCGTGCCTGCAGTTATGAGACCAAAAATGAGATGCTGAAAGATTTGACTGTGTTTACCACACAAGGCTGCTACTGGAGTAGCAACTGGTGATCTTTTCGTTCCATTTTTCTTCCACTGTCTCATACTGAAAAAAAGTTATTCTTATGCAGAACCTTTCAGGCCTTCCCATGGTCATGCCTTTGCTTTCGTAGAAATCCATTATAGCACTAAATAGCCAATGAAGTTTTAAAGAGAATGTCCTTCCAAGAACACAGCATCAGCATTTTTGTTCCCTATTGGAGCAGGCATCCTGTACACAAAAGATAATTTGTGGGTCTTGAACTCATCAGTGCCAAGTATGGGGGAACGATCACCTCCCTAGTCCTGATGGCCACACTGTTTCTGATACAAGCCAGGATGCTCTTGTCATTGCTGGCCTCCTGGGCACACTGCTGGCTCATATTCAGCAGTTTGTTTATGTATATTCCCAGGTCCTTTTCCATCAGACAGTTTTCTAGACACTCTTCCCCAGGTCTTTAGCATTGCATGGAGTTGTGACCCAGGTGACCTTGAGAACTATAAGAAAGATGGGGACAGTCTTTTTAGCAGGGCCTGTTGTGATCGGATAAGGGCCCCACTTCTCCTTGGTATCAAGCTACAGGACTAGAGGAAATGGTTTCAAGCTGTGCCAGGGAAGGTTTAGGCTGGATGCTAGGAAATATTTCTTCACTGAGAGGGTTATGAGACATTGGAATGATGTGCTCAGGGCAGTGTCAGAATCACTATCTGTGGAGGTGTTTAAGCAGCTTATGGACCTGGCAATTTGGGACATGGTTTAATGTTGACCCTTCAGTGCTGGGTTGAGGGTTGGACTGGATGATCCTTGAGGTCTCTTCCAAATGGGTGTATTCAGTGATTCTGAAATTCTGTAATAATCTTAAACTAAAAGAGGGTACAATTAGACTATATAAGCAAGACATTTTTACAATGAGAATAGTGAAACACTGGGAAAAGTTTTTTTTCCCCCATGTATTTCAATGCCCTTCTTCTACAAATAGGCTGAGATAAGGTGATCATGCATTGCATTATTAGATTAATTAGATTATTAGCTAAGCTAATTATGCATTGTGCTTATGATATCCTATATTAAACTGTTATCTCTTTATCTCAATCCTGAGTTGTGTGTATTACTCTTCCCCTCACTTTCGTGTTGGGGGAGCAGGCAGAATAACCCTTGCACTAAATCATTACAGAGGAGATACAATTCAGAGCTGGTGCTACAGGGATTATTCCAGACACTTAAGTACTCCAGGAGCTCAGAAGCAGGAGAACTGGCAACAGCAGCAGCATCTCCACCTTTCTTCAGAGCTTCAAGCCCAGGTTCCTGGGAAGAGAAGGAGCTGGAGGAGAAGTGCACTTGAAGAGACACGTTCACACCAGAGATGGCAAATAGACAGCCTGGTGGAAAGCAAGCAAGCACTGAAGAGCACAGGGACTGCTTTCCTCCCTGATTGGCAGACACAGTTACAGGCATTGTGCTCCCCTTTTGTCTTGGTCGTATCAGTCCTTACCAGCATTACCTTCACTGAATTGTGTTACCACATTGGTGGCAGAGGGCACTGTTTCCCACGGGGATTTTTGCACTGCTGTCTCCATTGTCTTCTCCACCTCTTACACCCCTTCCTTATCTTTTTTTTTCTGCTGTTATCCCTAACCCTTGCTCACCCTCTTCCATGTAGACCTCACAAGTGATGGGGCCCATCAGCTCAGGAGATGAAGTCATCAAAACTAACACACTGGTATTTAGCTACCAGGTATTTCACCTTGGTATAAAACTATAGGCCATCCTAGAATGTGGTGGACTTTTTTTTTGCATGGGTTAAGAGCAAGATACTGGAGAAAGGAGTGTGGATTGTAGGTACTGATGGCCTATCAATAGCAAGGGAAGAGTGCAGTAATTGTTCCTTGAATAGTTGTGTCATCGAAGAAGCTTGGCACTGAAGTGCTTCATGTGTGAGAGGGAAAGCACAGTTTCTGGGCCTTCAGCTTTAAGTGCCTCTGCAGGAAGGAACATGGGTAGCTTGTGAGGCTGGAAGGGCTCAGTCTTTCCATGAATCAAGCATTTGAGGCAAAAGCCTATGCACAGAGGAGACAGGAGGGTTTTTTCTTACCATTTGGAAAAAATGATGGAAGAGTAAGAGAGTTTTATCTGACAAGGGAGGACAACCTTCCTGCTGAGGAGTCCTGTCCCATCAGTCAGGGCTGGCTAGTTCTACTATGCTGACACTTACCCATTGTCCCATTCCCCAGCCAGCGTCAAACTAAGTCTTCAGTAAGCTTCCCTCCCACCACTGTGTCTGCTGCCAGCTCCCTGCAGTGCCACATGCAAGCAAACCACCCTCAAGTTTCCCTTCTTCTGTCAGATCTTTGCTGAACAGCAAAAAACACACCCGCCCACAGCCTCTTTCACCTGAGCAGCATACATATGCTGACTGCTACATATCCCAAAGCAGCCACTCCAGGAAAGACCTGTGAGGGCAGGAGACTCACCTTAGTGGAAGGTGGGGGTGGTTTCCTGAGAGTTATTGAGTCAAAACACATACTGGTATGCAGGAAAAGTCATAGGAAGCAGCAAAAGCAGGAGAAGACTTAACTAGAGTAACCATATTTGCTGAAAAGGGATAGTGTATTGACCAGTGAGCAGCTGAAGCATCCCTAGGGCTGTGAAAATCCCCTGTAGCATTTCCTGGAGGAAAAGGCAGATGAAGATGAAGCAGACCTAAAAGTCATTTGGGGATTTTTAATTTTTTTTTCGCTTCTTTACACATTCTGATTTCTATTATGAAGTCTTATATCTGGAAAAGATTGGGACATTTAAACATATTGTCTCAGATACTCTCCATCAATAAAGGAACAGAAAGCGTCTCGAGCACGTATGTCCTCCCAGATGTCTTGTGTGCAGAGTGTAACAGGTTGTGCACAGTTTTTCTGAAGAAACTGTTCCTTACAGTTTCAGTCCAAAATGCATTCTGCAACAGCCCTGCATGACACAACAGGCACCCATAATTTGGAGGGCACTGTCATCAAGGCTGCTGTGCAGCCTTACAGTGTGTTTGCTGAATGCATGTGACTTGCATATATCACAGAATCACAGAATGTCAGGGGCTGGAAGGGACCTTGAAAGATCATCTAGTCCAACCCCCCTGACAGAGCAGGGTCACCTATACCAGATCACACAGGAACGCATCCAGGTAGGCTTCCTGCAGTAAGGGAACATTGCAATCCTTGCTGGTATAGTCCTCATCACAGAGTCATGACCCAGTGATGCATGGATATGTATCAGCTCTACAGCACCAGACTGCCCTGAATGATCCTTGTTCAGCTTGAAAAGGTGGTGCTAGCACTTCACTGTCATTACAGCCAGATCTGCAGAAGGCATGAGTATTTTTTGTCATAGAATCATAGAATCATAGAATGGTAAGGTTGGAAGGAGACCTCAAGGATCATCTAGTTCCAACCCCCTGCCATAGGCAGGGACACCTCCCACTAGCACAGGTTACTCAAGGCCTCATCCAACCTGGCCTTGAACACCTCCAGGGAGGGAGCATCCACAACCTCCCCGGGCAACCTGTGCCAGTGCCTCATCACCCTCACTGGAAAGAACTTCCTCCTAACATCCAGTCTAAATCTTCCTTCTGCCAGTTTAAACCCATTGCCCCTTGTCCTTTTAGCAAACTCTGTCAAAGCATCTTGACCTACCTTGGGTATAAACAAATGGTGGTAACCCTTGCAGTTTAGGTGATTGTAGTTGCTGGGCACTGGGAAGCAGGTGACCAAGAAGGGCTCTGCCTCCCTTTCCAGCGACATACAGAGTTTTGCACTCCCTGGATTGCAAAGATCTCAAGAATTTTGCTGATGTCACCTGTCTGATCTATATGAAGGAAGCAACTGTGGAGAACGGTCTTGCAGAAATTCACTGCGCCCTGCCTGTAGTGGACTTCCCATCCCACAGTGGTCAGCCACAGATCAGGATTTCGAATTTGTAAGGCTCCACAGGGCTACAGTTGCTATTCTGAATACAGATATCAGCTTGCAAACTTTCATGTCAAGATGGTAAATTCACAAGAGACATTCATGGTGGTGGTCCATTGCAGTGAAAAATTTCATAGCTGCTACTGGTCATCCAAATAGCCATACGGTCTTGGTAATTTCAAGAGCAAGAAAGTCTAGGTAAAGTGGTCAGTGTAGACACATAAATTTTGGGGTGCAATTTTCAGTTTGCTCTGGTTATCCTGCTGGACTACCTACTGAAGCCACAGAAATCACTTCTTGTCTTTAACACAGTGCAACAGACTGCAGGCTAAGAGGAGGGAGTTGGATGGAGTTGCAGGTGGTGTCATGCAGACAAAAGTGATGCTTTCATGTATTTGATATGAAACAGACAATAGCAGCGAGGAAACTGCTGTGAGCAGTGGCATGAATCTGCATGAGGTGGTTCCTAGAGGAACCCAAGATTTAGGAAGACCCCAAAATATGGATTTCCTTTAGACAGAACCACATTTGCAGAAGAGGCATTCAACTAGAATAAATCATATTCCAAGTAAACTCCAAACTGCCTGTAAAGTATGTAACGCAAGAGCCTTAGCATTGACTGCTTCTGTCTACCAATCCAGTCTTATTACTGGAATTAGCTAATTGTTATAAATATTCAGTTTTAAAATGTGGAAATAGGAAAAGATTCAACTTTATTAACATAAATTCCCACACCAAACAAACAAACAAACACCCCAAAATAGTAAACTATCTGCAATTTACCAAATGTTCGAATACTCAGTCAGGAAAAACATGGACTTGATGGGTGGACTACTCGCTGGATGAGGAATTGGCTGGATGGTCGCACGCAGAGTGGTGATCAACGGCACAATGTCCACCTGGAGACCAGTGACAAGTGGCATCCCTCAGGGGTCAGTGCTGGGACCAGTGCTGTTTAACATCTTTGTCAGTGACATGGACAGAGGAATCAAGTGCACCCTCAGCAAGTCTGCAGATGACACCAAGCTGTGTGGCACAGTTGACTTGCTAGAGGGCAGGGATGGCATCCAGAGGGACCTGGACAGGCTGGAGAGGTGGGCCAGGCCAACCTCATGAAATTCAACAAGGCCAAGTGCAAGGTCCTGAAACTGGGTAGGCACAATCCCAAGCAGAAATACAGACTGGGTGATGAATAGCTGGAGATTAGCCCTGAGGAAAAGGACCTTGGGGTCTGGGTTGATGAAAAGCTCAACACGAGCCTGCAGTGTGCGCATGCAGCCCAGACAGCAACCGAGTNGGAGTATGACGAGCAGCAACAACTGCCACTGCCAGTCACAAGATGGATTCCCCTTGCCCTTGAACAGGGCTATTGGTGGAAAAACCAGAGACTTGAATTAATTTAATAGCTAAATTTACTCACTGATCGGCCGGAGACACTACATTAAGGTAATAATTGAAGAAATTATAATCCCAAATTGTGTTCTTGGTGCAATCACAAGGCAAAGAGGATAGCAGAATCTGAGTATGCTGCTAAAACAGAAAGCAAAAAGAGGGGAGCCACGTGTCCTGGGGTAGCTAGTCTGCAACACCACTGGCAGCAGGTGGAGGAGCAGGGCCCTGAAGCAAGTGAAGTGAGGCCCTCCCAAAGCAGACTCCCTTCAATCACTCCTCGAGGCAAACCAGACCACTGGCAGGAGAGAAATTTGAAACCTAGCCAATCAGAAAGGGCACTGGCATTGCAAACAAGTCTGGGCCTATTTTGCCCCGACAGGACACTAATGTAGCCACATATTGACTCTATTCCATTAGCACCACGGAAGGAAAAGATACACTCGTCTGAGAACGAGTAAGTGTGAACTAGCTATTAATAAGTCTCATCTGGAAATTAGAAGGTTTGTAATCTTCAGTGCAGTGAGATCCTGGAATATCTTTCCAATAGGAGCTGTGGCATTGAACAATAACTATGGTTAGCTGAAGGTAAACAGGTAAAGAGGGATAGAAGTTGTGACTGACTGTAGGAGCATGATATCAAATTCTGCAGCTCAGGCAGATTCCTTCAGGTCCACAGTGCCATGTGCAGCTGAGAAAATCCTGGGGTCCACTTTGGAGTTGTCTATCCTGGGACATGGCAAGGGAGGTACTTAAGGGAATTCAGTATACCCATGACCCTTCAGCTGCCTAGGAAGACAGGCTCCAGGTCTTAGCAGAACTAGCAAGAGGCAGCCTCTGGAAAATGTCTGTGCATTCTGAAGTTGAGGTGGTGTGTGGGTGCCACAGAGTGTCATTGCAACTCTGTTCCTTCTGCTAGTTTATAGCGTTGAAAGACTATGAAGAGGAGAACAAAGCAGAAGTAGACTGCTCAGCTGTGTCTTTAACTAGAATGTCTTAGTAGTTGACAGAAGCACAGTTTCAGGAGTGGAGTTTGATGAGTTGTTTGTGAAAACAATTATGTGATGTAGTTTATTTTTAGTTCCCCTAAATCAGTGGGAAAATTTTCCTTTGATTCTTAGAGTTTTTAGTGCAATCCCAGCATAAAGGTATGCATTACAAAGGAAAACAAAGAGTGAACATCCTCAGATCTTTGTTTATTACAGCTACCTTTCTAAAATTTAATATCTAATTAAATCTATATAAATTATACATATCTTTACTATGCATATTTTTAATGAAAATAGTTATCCATTTTCATCAATCTTCATTTCCTGAGGGCTGACAGAGGGAAATATAGCCATACTTGTGCAGATTTTCCTAACTTAGCAAGAGTAACTATCACCAGTATCTGAAACTGCTGCTCTGCTTTGTACATTCTCAAGGCAATGTTTAGTCTTCTCTTGGCCATGCTGTTTAAGACCACAGGACATCTACCTGGCTTGTTTCAACACAGCTTCTTACAAGCAGCATCTTAACTCTTTTCACTAATGAATGCACTTGACATCTTTCTAGATTCATTGCCTCAGAGAAAACGAAAGACCATTGTATCATCTAATTCAATCTTTTGCATATATGTGTATATAAATTACGGAGATATTGCTTGTCAGGAAACCTTCAAGTTATACTTCATTTTCTTTCATTTTATCTTTTATGTAGATAGTCCATGCTCTGCAGAACTAGCTCTGTTGCGATGCACATTATTAACATCTTTCCAGTTTAAGCCTTTGGGTCTAATCTTGCAAAACCTTCCTACCTAGTTCTTACTCGGAGCTATCTTATTGAGAAAAATGTGAGTATTTTCACTGGTGGATTTAAAATGTGTTCTTTAACATGACAGTTTTCTGTTAATTAGAGAGGAAAGAGCTCCATCTAGCTGTTTTGGGTCCAAAGGTGGGGAGTGGCATGAATTCATGCCAAAAGAACATAGAAATATTAAATGAAGGACAGAACATACCCGTTCCTGACATCTCATAACTCTTGTTTTGGAAAAAAAGAAAAAAACAACACACCTCTCTCTAGGCACTTTGTCAGTACTGCATTAATAGTAAAGCAATACCAAGAATAATAAACAAAACCATTTTAAGAAGGTATTTGGAGTCAAGGGGAATCTTTCCAACCACAAATGCACATAATTTGCTTTCATTTTAAGGCATAATTATTCCCAGAAGAATATGTAGAATGAATTGGAGCAAACCAGTCTGCAACTCATTTTGTTTGCAGTCTTTTGTTGCATCACCTATTCTGCACTAATAAATAAACATCATCTGCACAGTGAAGAGTTTTCAAATGATTCAGCAGAAGTTATTAATGATTCATTATTATTTCTATTGCAACAGTGCCTGAAGGTTTCAATGGGGAATTGAAATCCCACTGTACAAACAAATAAGCACAGAGCTGGTCTGTTTGTGTGGATTTGTGACCAGAGCTCACGCACACAATCCCAGTCTAACTTTAAGCTAACACGAGTGCTGTTACTATGGAGCTATGGCAGCACAATTCTCAGTTTGGGTTATGCAAGCCACCTGAGAAGCTGAATAAATAACTGCAAACATAGCTTGCACTGGACTCTGTGCTGCCTCAGCTATTTGTTGGGCCACATGAAAGGTAGTTTCTTCAAAGCACGTTCAGGTACATCTGCAAAACTAGCAGTGATATCTCTGACTGTAGTTACTCTGGCAGATGTTCACTGGTCCAACAACTGGAGCAGGGTGTTATCAGTCTTGTCCATTCTGTGGCTGCTTTTTCTTCTGCTGGTGGTCACAGAAGAAGCCGAGTAGAAATCCATGCACTTTGCACTTGAGCATCTTAATGTGAATCCACTGCCATCAGCAGTGCAAACATGAATGGGAACAAACAAGGTGTGGACACATATTTTGCTCTGCTCACCCTCTTTAGGGTAGTAACTCCATGCAGTTGGTTAGTTGTGGTGTCATCCAAAGCTACTCCTGTGCTCCTCTGCCAGAGACCTTTAGTAACAGGGAAATGAGGGACTAAAGCAGAAAAGAAGAGCAGGTTTGACCAAATCAGCCTTTGAAGGCAAAGCATGTATAGTGTAGGCAACACAGATTGTTGGTCATGAAACATGTAAGAATATATTGGTGTAAAATTTTAAACAATATTATCAAATAAGCTCTAATTTGAGTTTATTAATGAATAAACTCTGCTGAAGAACATAGTTCCAACAGGGCTGACAGAGTCAGTCCATTCCTGCACCTTGCCAATAGGTACTGACCAACCTCAAAGGAAACAAATATGCAGTTATTATCAAAGTGTTGCAGAGCATTAAGCATGGCACTTACTTTCTTATTTCTTCTTTTTCTATTTATTTTTTCTTTTTTTTTTTTTTTATTTTTCCCTCCCAGGTATTTATACACACACAAATTGCTGTCATCAGTGTAGCTGTTGTTGAAAATGAAGTAAACAGAAAATTTGTGAATGCAAGTGTTGCAGCACTGAGACATAGGAAAATACAGTCAATACAAGGAGAAGTTCCTAATAGCGCAAGAAGGCAGAGATGGCAAGGATTAGTCATCTGCCAGCAAGAAACACTTAAAGAGGAAAGAGTTTTCTAAGCTTCGACACAGTAAAATTCATTTCAGATTTGTGAAGGGGATGAAGGACACAGATGGAAGATGGTGAGTGATTGAGAGAGAACATCTGTCTTCTACTGCACAAAACAAATCTACAGAACTCAGCCACAGAAACTTCATGGGAGCACTCAGGAAGTCCTAGTGACTTTGCTTATTTGCCTCTGAAAAAATACAAGCCTTCAACTGGCCCTAAGTAAAATTTAGGAGTATTACATAAGATTCAGTTTGCCATGTAGCCTCTCTCTTTCCTAAAACCCTTAAATTTTCTTTCTGCAGTACATCTCCAATATACTCCTTACAATGAGTGGGAACCTTCCAAGACTGAGAAGCATGCCACAAGAGGAGACAACAAAAGATTGCTTAACTCTTTAAAGAAAATTTTAAGAACTTTTAGGGCCCTCTGTAAGGAAATAGTACCTTCCTCAAACTGTCATGGACACTTCTCCATACAGTGGAAGCACAATGGAATCTGGTTTTGTGAGGAGTGTGAGAGTGTTCATACATGTAATAGACAGGACTTTACATAAAGTTTTATGTTAAAGAGTTTTCTGCTTCTTCTCAAAGCAACTAAAGGATTAAAAATGTACAAAGGGATTATACAAATGATCTTACTCTCCCTTTGGAAAAGGTCTGAAATTGCTAAGAAACATTTGGTAGATTACATGCGAATTCTCCCTTGGTGGTATTCATATGCTTCATGTGGGCCAGAATAAATGGAATTTAAATCATAAAAGAAACATCCTGGCTTACATGAGGTGGGTTTCCATGGCATCTGGATGCCATAGGGATAAATTATATCCACTTTGGTGCCTTCTAATAAACATTCAGAACAGCACTAGTGTTATTCTCATTCCCATATATGTCCTGTTTGAAGTGTGATGGTGACACCGTGAACAGTGCAGCTATTGCTTCCCTCACCACCCTCTCTGCAACACCCCCACCCCAGAAACTGGGAGGAAGCTGCTCATCAAACATAATGTGCCTGTACAACTGTTACAAGTATCTTGCTACTTGCAATTTGTATGCAAGTGAAGAGTTATGAAATTGCTTCAAGAAAAGGAGCTGGCTTTCCTGAGCTAAACCAGTTACTTCTCATTTCCTGAAGTCACTCACTCCTCAGCTGCATTGCTGAAATGTTTCAGGCAATGCTGTACTTCTAAATAGTGCCATTTGCTCTGGTAAATGTCTTTCTATTCTGACCAGTATGTATGCAAAATAATGTCCTTCTTAATAACAGTGCTACTAATTTTCCCTGCCACAGACCTTTGCCATTGATTTCTAAGTTCTATCTTGTCACATGGTGTTACTTTATAGATAAAAGGAACTATTTAAAAGAAACCATGGAGATATTTTTAACCATGGTTAAATTTCATTAATGTAAGTAAATCCGAAAGCTGCAAGTAAACCTGTAAATTGAGGACTTACAAAATGGAATTAGGTTCCATTTTTCATAAACCCATAGAACGGTTTGGATTGAAAGGAACCTTCAAAGGTCATCTAGTCCAAAACCCCTGCAGTCAGCAAGGACACCCTCCACTAGATCAGGTTGCTCAGAGCCTTACTGAGTCTGACCCTGAATATCTCCAGGATTGGGGCCTCGACTACCTCCCTGGGCAACCTGTTCCAGTGTTCCACCATGCTCATGGTAACGACCTTGTTCCTAACATTCAATCTAAATCTCTTCTCTAATTTAAAACCATTGCCCCTCATCCTAACGCTATAGGCCTTTCTAAACAGTCCCTCTCCAGCCTTCTTGTAGGTCCCCTTCAGGTACTGGAAGGCTGCTATTAGGTCTTCCCTGAACCTTCTCTTCTCCAGGTGGAAAAACCCCAGCTCCCTCAGCCTGTCCTCATTGGAGAGGTGTTCCAGTCCCCTGATCATTTTTGTGGCTCTCCTCTACACCTGCTCCATCAGGCCCATGTCCTTCCTGCATTGAGGGCTCCAGAGCTGGATGTGGTATTCCAGGTGAGGTCTTACCAGAGCAGAGCAGAGTGGCAGAATCACCTGTCTCAATCTGCTGGCCATGCTTTTCTTATGATGCAGCCTAGGATGCGATTTGCCTTCTGGGCTGCAAGTGCACACTGTTGGCTCACGTCCATGTTCAGAGCTATTTCTAACACTCCAAACAAGTTGTATTGATCTTCATTATTGTTATGCTGTATCTGGCAGGGATTTCAACTTCTAGTCTGACTTAAATACATCTTTGCATGTATTTCCCTTTGAAAGCAGATATACAGCACAGAAAGATAGATACTAGGTACAGAATCTCTTGCAAAATTAGCCAAGTATACTTACAAAATGAGCAATTGTAGTTATTGCAAAGGATAAGAGCAACTTAAAATCTTTAATTCAAGGATGATCAGGTTAATTTTATATTTTATGACAATTCTAAATATTCAAGAACTCTTGTAAAAAGTGTAGCTCTTTGGAACCCATTTTTATCTTCTATTACATGGTATTTTATAAGGATACAAACATTTAAAGCCCTATCATGCAGTTACATGTAAGTGCAATAATATATTCAGATGGGAGTAACCCTTTAAGATGGCATTATATCCACCCAAAAAGAGTGTTTAGATTGAAGGAAGCCCTTTGGCTTCATGGCAAGAGATACAAGGTTCTTATGCCCAACATGGATCACAGAGCAGATGGAGGCTGTGTGAGTCATGCTTATACACACCTGGGATTTTTAGAAGGTTCAGAAATGCAAGGTAGGACAAGAGATGTGGCAGATGGAAAGTTTGTGGTTTATTTTAGCCTTTTAGCAGTTACAGACTCAGGTTTATCTGTCTGCATTGTATTGCTAAACACATCTACCTTCATGAGGTCCCTAATTAATTATCTGTGTAATGTGAATATTATCCCTGTCAGGCTTCCCCCTTCTGTTACATAGTGTAAAAAAAACCCCACGTCAGTTCACTAAAGTAAGATGTTTTCAATATGTTTAATGAGTATTTTCCCTCCAGTCCAGCAAAAAACTACTTCATCCAAAGAGGTCAGTGTAGGAGATGTTGCAAATGAACACATCACATTGACTTACAACACCCAGCATATTAAAACAGCTAAAACAACCAAGGGTTATTTGGAGAAAGTTTTTGGCACATATTCTGGGAGGCATGTACCTCGCTCGGGTGTCTTCCTCAAGATTCACAGTCCCAAAGATTTTCCATACCTTCATTTCAAAACTGGAGCAAATGAGGACTCTTCCCCTGTCAGATGTAGAAAGGAAGAGAGAGTGGTGGCAGAAGTCTGGAAACTCCATAGGGAGTTAGAAACTCCATAGGGAGGGGAGCTCTGGGTTGTGTGAGACACAAGACTAAAGATATTCTCCAGCTCTGAGCAAAATCAGTCCATGAGGGTATGATACGTACAGATTCAGTCAGATGCACCAGGTAGAAAGGAGAGTAATTCACATTTTCTCCTCTAATAGGAGAGTTTGGCTGCCAGCTGGTGCATATCACAGCTGTAAGGCTCAGATTAGCTCTCAGGTAGCCTTGCTCACTGAGGTGAGCATCCTTTTTCAGTCTGTTCTCCTATTTCTATCTTCTTTTTCTGGTATATGAAGTTCTGTGGCATGAACAATAGGCCTCAAAGTAAAGATGACCTCTAGACGAACATCCCAAACAAACACTAGAAATTATTAGTATCTGCTCATAAGTGGAATATGTATCTACTAATCATTAGTGGGGATGAGATGTCATGAGAATTTCTTGTTTAGTAGAGTATCAAGGCCATGTAAGCAGAAGCCTGGCTTTATTTGGTAAATCACCAATGCCCTACAAGCCCGCTTGGTAGACTCTCAAGACCATACCAAAGAGATTGACAAGAGCCTATGACCAGGTGTTTTGTCCTACTTGACAGACTATCAAGACTGTATCTTGGAGATTGTGAAGGCTGAGTAGCCAGGTGTTTGATCCTGTTGGGAAGAATGTGGTCAAAACCAAATAGATAGACACATTCCCTTAGTTCCTCCCTGGGCCCTGGCCAGACTATAGGAAGAATCTAACAGAAGAACCAAGCCATATATTCCAGCATTTGAAGTTATGTAAAACTGTTTATTCAATGATATAAAAGCTGGATATTCTTACAGCAACTTCAGAAGCCTCACTTACAAGTGGACACACTGCCAGCTCTCAGGAAAGGTTCTCCAAATCCTCATTGTAACCAGGGCTCCCCCATAATCACAGATCTGGATGATGGTAAAGTATTGGGGCAGCTGAGGCTTTACAGGGCTCCGGGCAAACTGATCTAGTGGGAGGTGTCCTTGCCCATGGCAGGGGGTTGGAACTAGATGATCTTTGAGGTCTCTTCCGAGCTTACCATTCTATGATTCTGTGATTAGGATGTCTCTCTTTACTGCAGGGGGGTTTGATTAGATGATCTTTAGAGGTCCCTTCTAACCCAAACCATTCTATGATTCTATGATTCTAATTGGTGATGTATCTTCCTTATTTGCCACTGCTAATCTTATGTAGCAATGAATACATGCATTAACTTAATGTATTTTAACTTTCCTGTATTATTATTATTATTATTACTACTACTACTACTACTACTATTATTATTATTATTATTGTTTTTATTATTATTATTATTATTATTATATAGTTGGTTCTTTTACTGCTTTCTGTGTCAGTAAAAGATAAGTTTACTTCTTAAAGTTGGTGTCTGTGTCCTTTATACTAACCCCATCAATTGGCAATACATAAATAGGCATCATGGACAGGATTCAAAACATGAATATACAGTGTGAAGGTTGGGATTCATGTTTAAAGATAAAAGATAAAATTTCTTGATGTTTTCACAGAGGAACCTCTTGATGTTTAGCNGGCTTTATTTGGTAAATCACCAATGCCCTACAAGCCCGCTTGGTAGACTCTCAAGACCATACCAAAGAGATTGACAAGAGCCTATGACCAGGTGTTTTGTCCTACTTGACAGACTATCAAGACTGTATCTTGGAGATTGTGAAGGCTGAGTAGCCAGGTGTTTGATCCTGTTGGGAAGAATGTGGTCAAAACCAAATAGATAGACACATTCCCTTAGTTCCTCCCTGGGCCCTGGCCAGACTATAGGAAGAATCTAACAGAAGAACCAAGCCATATATTCCAGCATTTGAAGTTATGTAAAACTGTTTATTCAATGATATAAAAGCTGGATATTCTTACAGCAACTTCAGAAGCCTCACTTACAAGTGGACACACTGCCAGCTCTCAGGAAAGGTTCTCCAAATCCTCATTGTAACCAGGGCTCCCCCATAATCACAGATCTGGATGATGGTAAAGTATTGGGGCAGCTGAGGCTTTACAGGGCTCCGGGCAAACTGATCTAGTGGGAGGTGTCCTTGCCCATGGCAGGGGGTTGGAACTAGATGATCTTTGAGGTCTCTTCCGAGCTTACCATTCTATGATTCTGTGATTAGGATGTCTCTCTTTACTGCAGGGGGGTTTGATTAGATGATCTTTAGAGGTCCCTTCTAACCCAAACCATTCTATGATTCTATGATTCTAATTGGTGATGTATCTTCCTTATTTGCCACTGCTAATCTTATGTAGCAATGAATACATGCATTAACTTAATGTATTTTAACTTTCCTGTATTATTATTATTATTATTACTACTACTACTACTACTACTATTATTATTATTATTATTGTTTTTATTATTATTATTATTATTATTATATAGTTGGTTCTTTTACTGCTTTCTGTGTCAGTAAAAGATAAGTTTACTTCTTAAAGTTGGTGTCTGTGTCCTTTATACTAACCCCATCAATTGGCAATACATAAATAGGCATCATGGACAGGATTCAAAACATGAATATACAGTGTGAAGGTTGGGATTCATGTTTAAAGATAAAAGATAAAATTTCTTGATGTTTTCACAGAGGAACCTCTTGATGTTTAGCAGAGATAGAACCTCTGAGCCAACTGAGAGTCTTCTATACTTCTGCTTGGAATTGCACCATTCATCAATACAGTATGTCACTCAGGGACTTCTCAGGTAAAAGATCTGCGTAAACCTCACAACATCCCAAACATAATGAAGTGGCAAGGATAAGCCCTAGGGAAAAACAGAGCTTTCCAGGGCACCTCCATCCACTGTGTTTTCCAGTGGCCAGCTGGGGTGGCTTTCTGCCCAGCTCACAGTCCTTTGTGGCCTTCTCTGATTTTAGATGCTTTTTCTCTTCCCATGCACTCAAGAGAGGGGCCAGGCATGAGGCGCCTGCCTTGGGTCTACCAGTCCAACTCAAATCCAGCCATCCAAAGGTGAAGTGCACAACCTCTGAGCCCTTCTGGGGTCTCGGCATAAAAAAGTCTGCAAAGTATTGTTTGATCAGTCTCTTAGTAGTTTCTGCTTTCTTCCCCAGAATCTAAAGTTATATCTTGAATTTCAGCTAAGCAAAAAATTGAAATGTCCAAGTTACCTTCTAAATATTAATAGCCTGTTGAGAAGGTCTTGCCAGTTACTATTTCTTGGACTGATTTTGCAGTGTGTAATGCATTATCAACTTCATAGTGGCAGTTCTTAAAGAATAGATCTCATTTGCCAGAAAGGCAATATATCAAAATGAACATGATATTTAAAACAATTATCTACCTTGCCCATTTCTTTCTGAGTACAGCAACATCCTCCAACCCCAGTCTGTCTTGTAGTGACTGTAACTTATCCTAACATATATTAACTTTTTGTCCAGTTAAAAATGTCAGGAGTACGACCCATGATGCATGAGTTTTGTCCGTCAGAGTGAAAACTATCTAAAAATGAACTGGATGTGAGGAAATGGTAAAGATATTGGTTCCTTGAAGAAAGGGTGGGAAAGCAGTGAGATTAGAAAGGGGAGTTATGGTCAGAGAAATGTCTGCAAAACCTTAAAAAGGGAGAAGAAAATGCACTCACTAAATAGCCCAGCCTTACCTCCTCCTTATTGACCTTTCTGGATACCTAATGGCAGAAGCTGCTCAAACGAAACAACCAGATTAACATAAACACTTCAAAAAGATCTTTACTAATTTAGTTATTTTGAGTGAAATGATCTTGGAGCATCCACATAAGCCACTCTGGTAGCTGACTGGGAGGACAGAACAAAGAAATGGTATGCTCTCACTGTATGGTAGACTTTTCCAGTGGTGCATCCTAACCCAGAAAATGTATCTGTCCCCAGGCTATCATAAACCTGTGAAAGGGTACTGAAGGAGTGTAGTACTCTACTATAACAACCCACAGCATGAAATTGTGTAATCCAGAAACAAAGAGTTTTCAAAGGATCTTAAAAAGACTGCCTGGTTGAACCCCTTTATTCCTACCCCAGTTTCCTGTCTCACATCCATCCCGTCCCATCTTGTCTCGTCCTGTCCCCCTCCCCCTCCTAAATCCGCTCTCGACTTGTGTTTTTCTAATCTACTTTTTAAAATCTCCAGATGATTGAGATTCCAGTACTCTTCCAGTGCTTCTCTGGCCATACCATTACAGTGTATTTCCTACTGTCTCATTTGTCTCTCCCTTACCACAGTTTAAGATCATTACTTCTTGCTTTATCACCCATCAGCTTGGAAAATAGATAAGTTTAGCTGGGTTTTAGATATTTGAAAACTATTAAATTCTTACCCTCCATCTGCTTCTTTCTAGACTAAACAACCTTAGCACCTTCAATCTTTTCTCATGGATTAGGTTTTCTGGACCTTTACTTATTCCTGTTGCTTTCTTTCAAATTCCTTCCAACTGGTTCACATCTTTCCAGAAGTGCAGTGCCAAAACCTGACTTTCCAATATCTGATGTTTAGGCTCGGTTTGTATGAATAACCCACATTTAAATGATAAGCAGTGTCTGAACCTAGTAACTCAGTAACATTTGCAGCATAACACAAAATTGTTCAAAAATGGAAATGGAAAATATGAGATTGATTTTACTTTTACCAGTACTGAAGTTTCTGCTATGTGTCTGGAATGTGTGTTTTATATATATATATTCATACACTTTTCTACCAATTACTACAAACATCTATAACTGAGGCCATAGCTACTGTTGTTCTTCCCATAACCAATCTGGATCTGTAAATAAATGTTTGAGGATATGAAAGATTTACTTCACAGCAATAACAAAAACTTTGGCAGGTCTCACTGACTATTCACATATGTAATTATATTCAAAAGGGCAGTTTCCATTACTGCTGTCTGAAAGAAATCAGCTGTAGGTTATCATACAACTTTCTGCTCAGTAATCTTATTTCGTCTTGCTGGATTAAAAAAAAATAAATTAAATACCTGCTTTTGGTTTGGGTTAAATTTTTGTTTCTTCCAATTACAAAATATATTGATTATCAAAATGCATATTTTCCCCTCCCTAAGTTTAGAAAGCAATGACATCTCTGTGAATGGTCAGGGAATAAACAAAGTCATCATTTTGACAGCTAATATGCTTGCCACTATCAAAAAAGTAAATACATAATGGGTGTGCAGGACTATGTGTACTTTCCCTTTCACATGTAGTGGGTGGAAATTCGCAATTACAAAATTACTAAAATTACATCAGACTGTAACAGTTTGTTCCTTCCACAATTTGTTTTCTGAAGTTCTCATTTCTACATGTGTGCTGCTTATAGAATGTCAATCTTGTTCGTCAAAGTGTGCAGTTCATGTAATGAATACAGTTTCTCCTTGTATCATTTTGGTTTTGTGGAATAAATTGCTATGCAATAATGTTTTATAGATCGGTAATAACCACTTATCCTTTAAAGGCTCTTAAGGCTATGGCTGCACTCCACAATGCAGTGCCAGCTTTGCATCTATGATCTGTCATTAGCTGATTCTCAACAGTTTGCTGTCAAGCCAGCAAATAAAAGACAGTGCTTTCTGAACACTGGACCACTATGCAGTGTAGACATTCTCTTCCAAGTCTACCCTGAAAACTGATGCAGGTGATCTACAACAGTCCTTGAGATAGTATGTCTGAAATACTCTCAGGCACCAGATACCTACCTCCGTACCCCCAGCTTCATCAAAAATCCACACATCCACCAATTATATGAAACTATACTACAGAAGTTGCTACAAAGAGGTTCAAGACGGAACCCAGACGAATGAGGTTTGGGGGAATGGATATGAGGGAATGTGCCTTCAGTATCATACCTCTTGCTATGGATTCTTTTTCCTTTTTCTTCAAAGAAAGTAAACAATAGTCATAAAATCATTGTCCTTAAGAAGAAATGCAGATCTTGAGTCTTTACTTGCTGGAATAGTTACAATTTTCTGGTGAGGAAAAAGACAAAAAACCAAACAAACAGCAACAAAAAAAAACCAAACAACCAAACCTCTCCCCACAAACAACTCAAAAAAAATCAACAAAAAAACAAACGAAACCCCACAAACATTACAGTTGTATATCTATTGCCTTCTGATCCACAAAGCTTTCATGAGATATCTTTAGAAGATATTGATAGTTAAACTGATGTCTGAACAGTACAGTTCCTCTCGTGCAGCACAGGCGCCAAGTCTGGCTTACAGGTAAGCCCCTGAATCATGTGCAGCAGGGCAGGATTGGGAGTTTGTGGACATGGCATCCTGACAAACATCAGCAAGAGCAAGCAGCTCACAGTTCCTGGGAGAGGAAAAGAAGCATCTTCCTTTTTGTGAGAACTCCAGAGAAACCTGGAGTGGATTACATTGTACATCCAAAGACTGGCATGTTGTGGACCTCTGGAGTGAAGGAGAAAAGTCTGACTTTTGACTTGTTATCTCATGGTTCCCAGACAGTGGGAGCCAGAGCACAGTGCTATTACCAGCCACTTCACAAAGGCAGGATTTCTAAAGGCACCAGGACATTGCCATGATCAGTAGCAGTATGGCTGTCCTCCCACACTGCATGTAAGACAATTTCATGTGTACATTTTGATGCCTTCATGCACAGATGAACAATCCAATGACCGTATGTACACAGCTGCAAACACAGAGCCCATGCACAAAGCTTCACAAAAAGAAAAACATCTTAGAAAATATGTGCCCAAGATTATGCAGAATGCCTCTAAATGAGTTCTTGCAATGTACATTGGAATAATTTAAGAGGTTATTACTCTCAGCTGCCTGCCCACACAGCCAGGAGTTACTGCCCAAAAGCTAAGACTTACTGCATTTTCAGTGAATATACCAGGCTATGACCTCTGTAGCTGAGAGAAGGGTATATCACCCTTTCTCCTGCCTCTGCTGCTGAGGTAACAATGTCTGACAGAAAAATGGAGCAGGCATTTTAAATCAGTCCTCCATGAATAACCAAAGTACATCTTGAGGTACTCTGAGAAAGGCCAATCTAGAATACCAATGTCTTTACAGATTTTTGCTGCCCTACATCCTTGGCTGTGGAGTCTGGAAAGTTCAGAACCAATTGATTAATCCAGTAATGTCTTTAACAGTGATAGATGTATTGAATGGGGGAATACAGTTAATATCTTCTGTAATTAGCCAGCAGGGGAAAACCAGGTAACAATAAATGAATCACATATCAGGCATTAGAGGGAAATCTCATTTTTGGAGAGTCTTCCAACTTTTACATTTCTCTGGAACATTCAGCACATCTCTCTTTCTGACAGTGGTGTTTTAAGTACAGAAATGCTCTAAACTAGAGCCAGAACCTCAGGAGATCTGGCAGACATAACACAGGTCCCATTTACATGCCCCTGATTGTAGTCAGTTCTGTAGTTCAGGCTTCTTATCTCTGCGAGTATAACTGCAAATTAGCACAATATGTTCTTTAACCAACCATGTCAGCAGACCCCACATTGCTTGCCAAATAATTATCTTTAAAGTCACCCTTGGAGGCTTTTATGTATAGCACTGTATTTTTTAAAAATAAAATTTTTATATATTCTGAATCTAAGCAATGATTAATCACCAACTGATAGAGTTAAAGAATGTCCTCATGTGAATACACACACTAAAATAGCTTGCTTTGCAGAAGCAGGGTGATGCCTAGATGAAACTGAGAGGTGAGAGCATTATTTTTCACTCAAGATACTGTCAGAAACAAGAAAGAACCTTTTCTGAGTGTGACAGTTGACAGACAGAAACCACCCCTCAAAACACAGGCAACATACTAAACAGAGGCAACATACAAGGCTAGTCAGAACTGAGACAGTGATAATGTCTGATGTGACAGTAATGGAGGCAATATCAAAAGAACAACTCAGTTTGGCACAAACCAGGGATTATTCCTGATACTTATTGTTGAAGCAAAGGGAAACCTTGGGAAAAATCTTCACAGGTTGCACGAAACATTTCATTTGACTCAATTATTTTCCAGATGCTGGTAACTAATTAAAAACAACAACAACAAAAAAAAACCAACCGAAAGCAACAACAACAACAACAAACTTGGGGGCACAACACTTGCAGGAGGTTGCAGGAAAGGAATATCAACAGTTGCTAAGGCATGTGCCACATGAGAGGACAGGTATGTAATACCCAGCTTTACTACTACCCAAATGTATGCCAGCACAACCAGGTTAGAGAGTCAAAATAGAATATTTGTTAGTTTTTCTTCAGAGGTTATATTAAGAGTTCACCTGCCTTGTGCCGGGTGGCTAAGCTGTTTCTGTCACACACAGGTGATGTAGCTCCAGATGACCTTAGTCCAAGAAGGGAAATTAATGTAAATTTGCAGCAAGTTCCCCAAAGACTCCACTTTTCATGAGATTCGCCTCAACCAAAAAGCAGCAACACAAACTAAACCAAGGCTTTTCTGGTTGTTCTTTTTTTCTTTTTTTTTTTTTTTCCCCAGTGAATTTTGACCTGACTTGAGCAACATTCCAAGACAATTGCACCCACATATCATGAGCCAGGTGTCTATCAAGAAAATACTGTGATCCCCCACTTCTCCCTGGAGCTGGGAGATAGGCACTGCCTAGTTGAGTACAGGGTTGGGAGGGAGCAGGACAGGTACCATCTGACAGAGGAATGAGTGCGATGTATTGCATGAGGCCTTGTGCAAGCAGGAGCACACAGAGATCTGATGGACAGCAGCCAGCAAGCACCACAGGTGACAGTTTATGCCGAGGGATGTGGGCCTGGAATGAAGCCCAGAAGTTGGCTTTGAAAATTTGCATGGTGTGCTGCTGGAGGGTACTCCTAACAGCAAGTTACAGAAACCATTTCCCCTGTCCAATGCCTTTCAAATTTATGGCAACGAGGATCTCATAGCAGTTTGTCCTGTTACCAGAAACATCCTGCACAGCCCTGAATAATGACTAACCCTTGGTGACAAGCAGGACAACAGAGCAAAACCTGGAGCATGAGTAAGATCTGTGCTCCCCAGGACTGTTACACATAACCGGCTCACCAGTTGCCTTTGCTTAGGTAAATGTCACATGTGCTAAATAAAGGCTGTGACTAATTGATTTCTACTGGGAAGGAATGAGGAAAAACAATTGTTTTGTTGTTGTTTTTATTTTTAATACATCCAATTACTGTAGACTAGCAACAGTTGCCAGGACAAGCTGTTCCAGTTTCATTCCTGGTGCCAGGGAAACAGGCCATTTTAAGGAGTGGTTCATATGGGCAAAGAAACAGAAATACCCAAAAAGCTGAAGTGCCAATATACAGTAAAGTATGTTTAAGAAAGCTGGCAAACTACTTGGGACAAAAGCATCTGGGGTGAATTGTTGTAAATTTATTCTAGTTCTGAAGTTGCAAACAATATTTGAAAGTCCAGCAGAACATCAGCGGGACTTACTTAAGAGATAAGAGCTCTATCTTGTGCTGATCGCAGCTAAGTTGTTGAAGTATTTTCAGGTTTACCATGAATTTTCTTTGGGCATAGCCTAATTACCAGAACCAGTAGGAAATTATTTCATGTATGGGATTCAGCTGGAAAGATACTGAGCCCTGCCTGACAGGCTTCTTGACTCCATGAAGTAACGAGAAAATTCCTGCTAAAGGAGTCCTGCTGCTGCCTCCCACCTTCCCCGCTGCTTCAGGGCTTCATTTGGAATTTTATTTTCAACAGACCCTCTGTGCACAAAACAAGAATCACTTAGTACTGCCCTTAGGCTCTGTATGAAATCTGGTTTGTATCCCAGAGCACTTTCAGCAGAAGCATTTTAGCCATAACTATGTATGAATTTAATCACCATAACCACCAACATGTATCAATTATGAATAATAATATCGGATAATGGATTTCATTACTTCTTGGGTTCAGAATAGCTGTCTCAAGCCAAATTTCTCTTTCTCTAAGATTTGGAAAAATTATTTAAGCAAAGTTATACTGCTAAAGTAAGCAACCATGTATTTATCTCAATGTTTTAGAGTCAACAGAAATTGAAGGAGTCTGCCAGGTTATAATTCTTCAAAAAACAGCCACAGATTATCAGCAATATTGTGAGCTCCAAGTATTTCAGAAAGCAGTCTCCTCTCTTCATCTTTTCAAATACCCACCCTTCTGGCTTCTTGAGGTCTGTTTGGCATGAAGACAGTGCCCTGCCACAAGAGAAAGACAGACAAAACCAATGAAATTAAATTGCCCTGTGAAAAATTGGCTGTGAATCTCCTTTTGGTGAAATATTTCTATTCCACTGTGAGTCACAAGCTATTCGCTGCACCTTCTTCTCTGTAAATAAGCTTTAACTTTTAGTCTTCATTTTCCATGAAACACTGCATGGACTCCTATTAGCAAGAGGTGAGACTATATCTGTGGGACAGCCTCCCATTTCATGATGGGGAAGGAATCACACACAAAGAAGAGAGAAAACCCCAAACAGTCTAACTATGAGTTTTGCAAGTCTATGCGGTGGAGTATCTGAACTGAAACCTGTGGTCACTTCCCACCTAAAAACAATTCAGCTCCAATTGTGGTTTTTTTTTTTTTTCCTTGAAAATCCAGTTTTCTATCTGAAACAATTCTGAAAATGTGTGACTAGTCATCAACCTGTCCTTTTAATTCTTTTTTCCCCCCTTAAATTAGATAAGTTCTGTACAGTTAAATTGTGTCCTATTTGCTCTGTGTAGTATTCAGAATGTTCATGGTTTTCCACGATAAACACTTTACTTTTTAGATGAGAAGTGTAGATATCTGAAATTCTGAACAAAGACCCCTCCAACAAGACAGAACAATTCCTTCTTTCACATGATGACATATGCTAGCTAATTAGCCACATGGGACACTGAACACTGCAGGGGACACAGATGGCAATTTGGGGCTGGTAGTCCTAAAGCAATGGAACAGCACATTGTTTGTTGGCAGAATATATTGCTATTTTTGTGCTGATGTCTGTGGAGTAGTAATCATAGCAGCTCTCAGTTTTGATAGTTACAGCTTTTTGTCACAATAAATTCTTATGAACTTATCCTTACTTTCTTTAAAAGTTGAGCTTTATGATAAGAAAAAGTAAATACACTACAACTACACAGGGTACAATGGAATGATTGTAATATTCTTCAGCTTATGTATCTGGACAGGTACTTGAGCTACTTCCTAGCTCTATTTTGAAAGTGATGCACAATTTACTTCCCTTACCCTTTTATCCCAAGGCCACGTAAAGGAGAGGACATGTGGGATAAGTACATTCTCCAACTATGAGAGCAGATTAGATCATCAGGAAATCATGCTGCAGGTTACACTATGACAGACATCAATGCAGTTTAATTTCTTCTACAATTTTTTGATAGTGTACCAAAACAACCCTGAATGCTTATGTTAGCATTTTCAGAGCAATCCTTCTAATCCCTCTCTATCATCAATTAACTCATGTCTAAGTAATCAGATCCCCACAGAATAGGACTATTCCTATACTGAAGCAGTCATTCCTAAACCAACCCTTTCTTAATGTATTCCAAACTTAGTTCAAAAATCATCATAGCTCTGGCACCATGTGAAGGATCTGTTGGAGACTTGGCACCCCTATCGATTGGTCATAATCACTCTGATAGGAAAAACTGGGAGAAACGAGCTCCAAGCTCATCCTCGTGCAGGTGTAATGGAAAGTAGTTAATGAATGCAAGATGGTATTTTTTTCAATATTAATATTGTTTATTGTTTTTTATATTCAGGACTCTCTCGCCACTGACACAGTAATTTTTAATAATATTTAGGTTCTTTGCAATGGTCATAGAAACATTATATAAAGAAATAACAGAATCTAGAACAAATAACTAGCAATAATACAACATTAAACTCAATTGAACTGGAAGAGTAGTTCTTGTGGTCAATATACTGCTTGCCCACTAGATGGATCCAGGAAGCTCATTTCTCTTTAAGACAGAAGGCACTTGCAATTAGATTCAATTACAGAGTTTTGCTAAAGATTTGCTAAAGAGACATTGAGTATTTACTCACAAATATTATTTCCTGACTCATGGGGCTAACCACAGTTTCCACTAGCAGGGAATTCTATTGGTGTCTTCTTAGCCATTGTGGCTTCTGATCTTTCCAGGCTCTTAGTGGTATTCTGGGGAAAAGCAAACAATCTCTGACCTGGTCCTGGTTCCTTCTGGACAATCTGTGTCCCTTCCAGGACTCCTCATCTTCACAGGCGGAGGCAGGATGTCTTGCAGATGTGCAGTTTTAGCATGATGTCACACTGGCTAAGCAAGCTTATTGCGTGAAGGCGTTTGATGCCTATTCCTGGTAAACTCAAAGCAGTTTCCAGGCAGACAAACCCAAAGCATCTGGGCTTGTTATTATGTGGCAGAGCTAGCTTATAGTTTATCAGAGCATGGCAGGATGCAACAACAGTGAGGCAGTGGCAGAATGACTGCCAGAAGTAGAGCACATGATAAGGCATGTACAATGGCTGCAGTAGCAAGCAGCAGGCACACTGTCTCTACCTGCTCATCTTGTTTATCAATGTAGCCCGAGTCCAGTGGGCCTTTGGACACAGATTAGCCAATCAGAATGGCACTTAGCCAAGCTTAACCGTATCAGGTAAAGTCAGGGCTTACTTCTACCTTTTAGGGCAGAACACAAACAAGTGTATAAACATTTGTGGGTACCCTGTAAACAAGTTTGAACAGACATGGTGACATCAGGCCTCTTTTGTCTTCCTTCCCACAGTTGCTGCTCCCAACAACAGAAGGAGGGAGAGCAGAAAAACATGTCTGGGCAAGCCAGAACATATTCCGGGCTATTTTGGCCTGTTTAGGCCTTCCACGACAACAGGTTTTAGATGCTGATCTATTTCATGATAGGCGTAATGGAAAGCAAAAAAACCTGCACTGACTGGAAACATTCCTTGAAGACTTTACATCCATTGTCAGAGCTAAAGAATGATTCAAGAATTTATCTGTAGCAAAACATCCTTCTCCCATTTGCTTTTGAACACCAGTGCACTTTCATAGGTTCTGATTTTTCTGGGAAACTAAACAGGGTGATGTGGGTTTGGGANGGCTACAGACCAGCCATGTTGGTAGGCTCCCTTGCATCATTTAGTTCCTCCTGGCCAATATTCAAGTATGATCCAGAGGAGAGCATAGATGAAGTTCTGCTTCCAGCAGAAACAATGGGTAAGAACAGCTCTCTTGGTCGAGAGAAGAAAGATTTTAGAAGTACTTCACTGCCACTTATTTAGTGGGCCAGAGAACAGACTCTGTTTTTTAGTGAGATACATGTATCCTTAAGGACTTGTCCACTCCAGATCAAACTGAATGAATTTGATGGGAAGTAGCATACTCACCAGTTTGTTCTAAGTGTACCAACAAAAGGTTCCAGGATATTGTTAGAAAGATGGACTTGTAGTTTGCCTCTTAGCCTGCTCCCAAACATATAAATCCTTTTTGCTTTCTGGCCTAGAGCCCTAGAAGGAGAATATTCATATTGCAAGTCTCAGTCTAGTCTCGCCCCCCAAGCCAGAGCATGCATCATTCTCTTTAATACCACTTTGTACTTCTCTGCCAGTCTTCTCTCTTCTGGAAACACTTCTCATAATCTCTTTGCATCACACCCATGATATTCTTCCAGACTTTCTCTCATTTCCTGGTGATTTTCCCTGAGCCTCCATTCTTCTATAGCCCCTCTCACATCCTTTCATCCTTTTATCTGGCTTCCATTTTATTATTCTGGTAGAGAGATTATTCCAGAGCCCCAAGATGACAACAACTTCCCTTTGAGATTGTGTCCCTCAGAATTTCTTGTTACTAATCTCTCAGTTAGAAGGTTAGTAATATCAGCTCTTAAGAGCTAGCACACTTGAGTACAATCACAGTCTTGGATTACATTGCCACTGTAAGACTGGAAGATGTGCCCTAGGAAAGAAGAAACACCTTACTTTCTTCAGGAGATTATATGCTTAACAGTATATGAGGGGGGGGAGGGGGTAAACCATAAAACTACTGCTGTGCTCATAAAAAAGAGAAAATGTTGTTAAATCTGTTTCAATGAGGTGTTTTTATGGCATGCTTTTTTCCTGCAGAACAGAAAGCAAGCTAGTTTTCCTGGAGCTGTAAGCCATAAAAGGTTACCTGCTTCCTCCTACCAGAACCCAAAGAGTCACATAAATGGCTGATGAATGTATTCCAAAAGCTGTGAAAGTAGTTTGGTTAAATATTTTGAATTTGATGAACAGAACCAATTTTAAATGTGAGATAAACAGGTGCAAACACCACAGAAATTTCATCTGCTTACACAGGTTTTGGATTAAGTACTCTTTAAGGAACATTCAACTCACTCACTCAAGCAATAGATTAGGGTAAAACTCATATTTGAAGACAAGAAGACAAGCAAAAAGGTATCTGTAAATCATTTGCTACTACTGGGAATTTCCAAGAAGGGATAGCCCTGAAATGTTACTACTAGAGCTTAAAACTTTGTGGATATAAATTTTAGGCTTTGTAGGTGCATAAGGAAAAACTACCTTCTCTGGATTTGACAAATCCCATGTCTAGAGGGGAAACTTCATTAATAATTAATTTTGTATTCTTACTGTTGTAGGAAACAGAGGTAGAAAGAAGTATTCAAGACCTAATAGCATTTTAAAATTTCCAAGGGAAACAGTCACTCTTGACAGTACATCTCACGCCCTTTCAACATGCAACTGCTTTTCAAATTCCAGAGGCCAAACATATTAGTGAAATGTCATATGCTTATAGATCTTGTTACCTTTATTCAGCACCCAGTTCTTCCCACCTCCCTTTCCTCCGTCATTACTGCTTGTACAGTACATCCAGGACACAGACCTCGTTTCCCAGTGGAGCTGAAAACAACTTGGAACACAATTAGCCTTGTCAAGTCCTTTACTGGTATGCCATATAGGACTGCCAGCTTTCCAAGCAATTCAATAATCCCTAGAGCCCTGCTGCAGGGTCTGCAATTAACAGAGGTGTTTACATGTCTGAAAATGTACCGGGCTAAAAATAGAAGCAATTTTCTTAGCATCCTGTGATGTTGGATTTGTTCTTTTCTTGTTCTTTCCATTTGCCAGATTGACAAATAAAGCATGTTTGCTTGATTTCTTCAACTGATATAGAAGATCAACAAAAACAAAAGAACAACATCACAGATTAGTGGTGGTGGTGGAGGAAAACCAATTCCAAATCAAATACTTTCTATTGAAGTCCCAAAATAGAAAAACACTCAAGAGTTCTAGCAGCTTGGTCTTTTCTGTAGCTTAGAACACAATTCCAAACTGGGACATCCAAAGGAAAGGGTCAAAGACGGTGCTCATTATCTCCACACAGACTTTTTTTTTGTTTGAAGGCAAGGGTCTGCTACTACACAGGGAAAGGTAGAAGGCACATGCAAGTGTCAGGAGTGCTTCTGAGCGTCTGGTGCAATAAGGCAAGTAGGTAAATTAATGTTTATTTCCTATATTTACTTCCCACAAAAACAGCAGTGTGGAAAAAAAAGTACTCCTCCAGGAGTTCCTCAAAGACTGGCATCTCTGAAAGCAGCATTTACATTTCTTGTGCTCTTTTTTGAAGTTTGGTTTGCAGAAGGCTAAGGACAGAGTCATTTTTCCTCCCACCCTTCTAAAGCAACACATCTCTTGGGAGCCACAAACACAATCCCTGCTGCTCATCAAGAGGACAAGCAAATGAGTTCAGCTCTTGAAGATGTAATCATTCCCACTGCTTGGCTGTTGTTTCGAATTATTTGCATTTGTCCTCCCTAGAGCAAATAACATCTAGCAGAGCTAGCCCTAGATTGGGTGGACATAATCAGATCTGTGGCACTTAGTCTTAAGATCTGAACCTCTTTTCTTTTGCAGCAAACTCAGCCAGGCCCTGTGGCTAACTGTTTAATGGTCACTGTTGAGCTGAAAGATGCTCCTATAAACATCAGATTAGCTTTTTTTTTCACTTGAAGCCAAAGCTCTGAAACACTTAGAAGATTTGTGCCCCGCTTCATGTCATAGAATAAGCCTGCCCATCAGGAATTTCATGAATGAAAACAACAAATTTGCTTAACTTATAAATGCATACAGTGCACATATCAGAACCAATGTGCTTACATCTACAAGCTCCTAAAATGAGCAAAAAGCTGTGGGTGATACTAGCATGAGACAGTACCAGTTGTATTGGGATGACAGTTGGATTAATCCTCTGTTCAGCTCCATGCCCGCACAGGGTCTAGTGTGGTGCAGCTTGGGTCAGCTCTGAACCAGGGCTGTTCAGAGCCTGGTGCTGCATAACTTGAATATATCTGTCCTGGGACAGTGTAGCCAGATCTGGGTTGATCATAGGAACTGCTCGTTCCAGGATATGGCCTCATTTCAGCACCTAGGGACTTGTCAGCTTTGCAACTTTGATCTTATTTGTGCCAGGTATTTTAACTTCCTAGATCTTAAATGAGTTGATTCTTTTACTTCTGTGCTTGTGAAATCTACAAAAGACTGCTAAAAGGCTATGAACCCAGATTCTTCCAGAAAATGCTACAGATACACTCAATGTCTTCATACGCTGCATCTCACAGCAAAACTGACTTTGAGGAGTAAATACGTTCACATGTCAGTGAGTTACTATAGGTCATTTCACAATTAAAGATATTGAGGATCACAGGCTGCTCCCGTCAGCATAAAAATACCTTGTGTTTTGGATGGTAGATAATCCTTACACACATGCTGAAAGGATGTTGGAAAACTGAAACCTTAAAGGGGGAACAGAGGTAGCAGGTATTCCCTTAATCACAGAAATAAAGGAAAAATCAGAAAAGCAAAGTGAACGGAGGAATTTTTCCCTATGAACTCATTGCCTCCAAATGTCCAAGGCTCAAGCCTCAGAGTGCCTTAAATGATAGTACATGGGACAAAATCCTAGTGAAGTCAGAATATATTTTATCCCTGTAAATTGCTAATGGAAAGAGGACTTATTTTACCTCCAAATTACAATCAATTCTCTATCTGTTAAAGTCATCACTTCATCTTTCCCTGAAACTCATCACAATTGCTCACAGTATAATGTGATATAAAAATGTATTATCTGAGGACTCTTTTACCCTGTGATACTATTAATAAAATGCCTGTCTGGCTTTTGGTTCCAGATTTCAGCATGGACAATGTTTTGTTTTGGGTTTTTTTGGCTTCAGGTGTTTATCAAACTTAATACAAATGGTCCAGTATCAGAAAGTTGCCTTATTCTGCTAAGTTGAGAAAAACAGGCATTTGTCATTTCTCTACCAGTATTTGGCAGAAAAACCAAGCTGTGGAACAAAGGTACTTTTTGACACTTTACAAGCCAGTGCTTTTTCTGCTCTTTTTAGTCTCCCAAAGCCTGCCTCCTGTGTGGTGGTAGTAAAGCATCAGACCTCTACAGAGTACTGAACTCTCCATCGAAGGATCATCTTTCTAGTTAGTACCTATGGATAGGAGACCTGAACTTCACCAGCAAGACTGGAACAAATTAAGACTAAGAAGATTTTAAAATATGGTACAGGCAGATCTCACATTACAACAGGCCAAGCCTGTAAAATGACACCACCATCTTAACCCATGATTTCTGTCACTCAGCAGCTACTCCTTAATTGGGAGACTGCTGCAGTAATCAGATGAAGGAGTCACCTCTTGATGAACATACAAGGTCTGATTATTCGCTATGATGTGTAGCATGATCAATTTTCCATCTACAACATGAGTCTAAAATCCTTTTCATATGAGAGTGTTATTTTTACATTGCCCTTTTTCCCTTTCTACAGGACTGCATATGGAACATGCCTACTGATAGTCACTTTGACGTGGTTAAAATGTGGTGTAAGAGTCACACCAACACTGTTTGTATAGCTGATCAACAGCTGGGATTCATATTGTGCATGAGGAGAGCCAAGGGCATTGTAAATGGATTGAAGACAGCCCCATGAAGAATACATCTTTTTTTTCTTCCTTTACTTTCATTTCCGTAATTTCTTCTCCTTTCACACAGCTTAATAGATACTTCTTGTGGCTGTAACATCTTTCTTTATCTAAATGTATTGTCCACATTTTGAGAGGATCACAGATTCTTTCATCTCTCTGTCTCCAAAATCTGAAATATATCTTTCATTTACTGAGTGCCAGTCATAAGAATGATGTCTTGCCACCAAAAGATTTGATACCCAAGCAGAATGGCTATATGAAAACCTCACTAAAGGAGTCACGTCACTTGGTGGCCTGTAAGTGGTAGACAGCTCTGGAACAAAAATGTGGCTATTTAGCCATTATGGCAAAGATCAGTTGTTCACAACTGTGGAAATACTGAGGTAACTCAGCTTTCTTAGATTGAAGTGTAGCATAAAGGAATGGGAACTTAATCCCACATTTATAACCTCTGGCTGAAGCTGTAGGCATATGTCCTCTTCCAAATCCATCTAGGTCAGCTGAAGACAAAATCAGGTCCCCTTCCCTTCCAGCTGTTTTGTAACCTCAGCACAACCAGCATTAGGGACGTCTTCATGTACCTCCCTATCCAGGGCTGTCTTAGGAATTTGAGAGTTTGTAGACAGTACAGAGTTTCAAATGTCTTTGCCCTGACTTTTGCAGTTCTATATAGCTACAATCACCTGTGTGCCTTGTGACTCTATATCACATCTGCAGTTAATGAGGCTAGTCAGATTCAGTGCATATCTGATATAAAAATATAGAAATCAGGTACAGAAGGTCTGACATTTTCCAGAGTTCAACTTGAAAATTCTGTATTAAGGAACATTTACAAGCAAATATGAACAGTATAAATCACTTCTGTGTTTATTTCAGTCTTGATAGAATTGAGGTTAAAATATAAAATCATTTAGGATGTCTGCCCCACTGTTTTCAGTTGGTAGGGAGAAACTGAACTGATCTGGACTCCAGAATGATACCCCTCAGGATACTTTTGAACTTCCTTTGTAAATATGATGTCCTTTTTTTTTTTAATTCGTTATTTGGTTTTGTTTTTTTCTAAAGCTGTTCACACTTAGGGAAGCTGTATATTTAAGGCTATGATAAATGAAGCTGAACAATCTTACCTATGAACCATATTCACTGGAGAAGCTCCTAGGAGAATGTACTTTAAATATGATACTGTGAGAGAAGTGGTATAACGACTGTGTGAGTTTCGAGCCCCTTTAGATTTTGTTTCTGCTAAGGTCAGATTCCAATGTATGATGTGTACTTGTTCGAAGTTCAGTGATTTATAAATAGCAAATGCTTTCAAGTTTTATCGTGCTGGTTTTGACCTTAATGAAATTCCTGTTGTAGGCACCGAACGTAAAGAGCAAGCCATTTGACTCACAATCTATCACAGCATTTCAAAAAGGGTGCTTTACAAATTGGCATGGACATCGTTTGTTCTTATCCAAGTTTTTAGTTTTTAGCACTGAACAATAACCAGAACTACTGGAGTGTACATTTTAAAATCATTTTGTGGTATATAAGGATCAAACATTTGGTCCTCTACTTGTTGTAAAATTGAAGTTATCCGTAATGTAGTGTATTATTTCTTACTATATGAATAGAAACTGCTGAATATTTACAGTATAATGGCTCTTGGGAGATAGATGTGAAATTATTAATAGCAAATAGTATAATTCATTTGGTCTTCTTTTTAGGAATTTAAGTAGAGCTAATTCTGTGTGAGAGCAGGTGCTGCAATACTTTTCTGGAGTGCTAGCAGCATGGCACTCAAAATCATTCTGGTACAAAAACAGCTCTTCAAAACCTATAAAATCTACTTGAGAGAAATAGATCAAAATCTCTTTCTTTGTTACACCATTACAAGCCATTACTACCTTAACTTACCATGCTGGTGGTAACCAGCATGGCTTCACCAACGGCAGATCTTGCCTGACAAATTTAGTGGCTTTTTATGATGAAGTCACAGCAACAGTGGACAAGGGAAGGGCAACTGATGTCATCTACCTGGACCTGAGTGAGGCATTTGACTCTGTCCCACATGACATCCTGGTCACCAAGCTGGAAAAACATGGACTTGATGGGTGGAGCACTGCTGGATAAGGAATTGGCTGGATGGTTGCACACAGAGAGTAGTGATCAATGGCACAATGTCCACCTGGAGACCAGTGACAAGTGGCGTCCCTCAGGGGTCANTGCAATGACAGGACAAGGGGCAATGGGTTTAAACTGGCAGAGGGGAGATTTAGACTGGATGTTAGGAGGAAGTTCTTTGCAGTGAGGGTGGTGAGGCACTGGTACAGGTTGCCCAGGGAGGTTGTGGCTGCTCCCTCCCTGGAGGTGTTCAAGGCCAGGTTGGATGAGGCCTTGAGTGACCTGTACTAGTGGGAGGTGTCCCTGCCTATGGCAGGGAGTTGGAACTAGATGATCCTTGAGGTCTCCTTCCAACCTTATCATTCTATGATTCTATGATTCACAGAAAAGCCAGCTTCTAATATTACCAGCAAAGGTAATCTGTGCTCACCTTGCCCTCCAGTCTCCATGTTGCTGTGTATTATTAAAAAAAAAATAAATTAAAAAAAAAAATTTTGCTCTCTATTTTGTAACCATTATCATGTGCTTCCATCATGTGAATGATGGATTGCCTAAGTAGCAGATTTCTGGGAGTCACTAAGCCTCAGATGGCAGAGCATCACATGTGCACATTTTTTCCTCTATGAGTATCTTACCCATCAGGACCTCAGAATAGATGCCATATTAAAATGGTTCTTCTATTTGTGGCCTAATTTTAATAGAAAGCTCCTTGTTTTGTCAGAGGTGGACTCTATTGCCATTCCCCCCACATCAACACTTTTTTTGTTTGTCCTGATTCTTTTCTTGTGTCCCTTGAAGTCTTCCATCCCTTCAAGTTAAGTTTCTCATCCTATGTATCTGCTTAGCAGTAAACTTGTAATCAGTAACTGTAAATGTACTGGGCAAATTTGAACTTTAATTTCTCTCCTTTTGAAACATACCAAATAGTAACAGAAAAATATTGCATGACTTCACCCCTAGAAATGTCTCTGATAGATTCTGAATAACTATACAGGACCTGGGATGCCTATAGGGGATTTCTTAGTATTTCAATGCTTGGAGTATCATGTAAGTCTGAGCCTAAGACTTTCCATTCATTGCAAAGCCTGGTCCATTCTCTCCACTGTCACCAGTTTAGCCTAATACAAACTCTTTTATTAACAAGTGCTGACATCTAGAAGTGTGCTCCCTTCTTTCAGAGATATGGGAGCAAACTCAGAAGATATGTAGACAACAGTATAAATTATCCTTAAGAGCAGTAAGAAATATTTAGACTAGGCTCAGATGTTGTCAGTTTCTCCACCATCGGCTGAGCAGTAGTAACCCTGTGTGTGTAATCTTGTAGCAAATGTGAGGTAATTGGATTTAATTGAGCCTGCAGTAATAAAGAGTTAAAATAAGCTGAATTATCTTGCATTTGCTGCAGACTAAGGAACTTACAAAGGCAGCTACCACAGCAGCTGATGCGCGGTAGGTTGCTAAGCACTGGAAACTAACTTCATTGTATGCCTGAGTCTGCTGTGGTAGTTCTCAAAACCCACAGACAAGATTACCTGCTCTGGTACGAGCTATACCAATAGGAGAGGAAAAATAAATTTAAAAACCCACCAACAAAAAGCAAAACACAAAAACCAACCAAACAAACAAAAAACTCAAACACCCAAACAAACAAAACCCTACACACATTAAAAAGTCAGCCTCGAGACAGATCTCGGTATGAGACTGCACCACTGCTCTCATAGGCAAAGGAGCAAGAGTTGAGGGTAGTCACAAGGCAGCCAGGGCTCTCACTCACCCAATGAAGGCCCCTAGTTGTCAGTAGCCCCAGGACAGTCACTGAGATCAAGCAGGGCCATAGGGATGGGAATGGAATGAGGTGAAGCTTGGATGTTAATTCAGCCAGGAGGGTACAAATCAGCAAGGCCGAGCACAAGACACTTAGCAAGCAGCACTGCCCAGCTCTTAGCAGAAAAGTTGTGCCTGAGGCAGTAAAGGTCCCCAAGGAGGATTCTCACAGTCTCTCACTGCTAACAGCCCCACAATTTCTTCACAAACATTTGCTAAACTATCATGCTTGGAAAGACAGCAAACCCTTGATGAACTTGGTCCACACAGCTTGAAAAGTATATGGAAACTGTGAACTAAAACATACATGGACAGCAGAGAAGTAGTATGAGACAGGGAAAGGAAGACACTTTGTATGCCCTTTCCTTGAATAACCACAGACTCAGGGATTCAGGGAGAAAAGTTGAAAATAGGTACACAAACAGTATAGGGACATCAAGAGTACTGCAAACAATTCAGAATAAAATGGAAAAAGGTTTGGAGACTACTGAATCTCAGATTTTGAGATCCTGCAGAAAGTATCAGAGAGGCAAAGAAAGAGTGTCTTCAAAGATTGCACTGTATCCACAACGAATTGGGTCTTCTCCCTCTCTGCATGCTTTCTGGGAAATGCAAGCCCTCAGAGTTTTCATTACACTTATTTTCTTAATATCTCACATATACATGATCTTAAATGCTCTTTCCCAAGTGGTAAACAACATTTTAATCATGAACATATAAATAAACACTTAAGTCCGTATTTCTATCTACAAGCAAAATAAAAAACAGAGGAGGCATTGCTAGCAATGAATGGTTCTGGTCTTTGTACTCCAACTGTACTTGGAGACTAACTGCATCTCCAGCACAAACTGGGACAGCTTTAGATTCACAGTAACATGAATCTGACTCTCCAGGACTGAGATATATTGTAAAACCAGGATGTGTGTTCAAGCACGTGAGAGTTCTTTCTTGTGTCAGGGAGTTCTTTACACATGCTGTTTTCAAGTTCATGGTTGACATAACTCATTTTATTCTTGGACAAGTACGCATATCCAAAGAAACTCAAGAGAAACCAGGTCGTTCCTCACTCCATTTCTTGTAAAGACCTGCAGTACCCAGAAAAGCTGTAAAGTTACTCTTCTGTCAGTTAACCTTGTGTGGTGGTTTGGCCCTGGCTGGGGGCCTGACGTTCATCAAAGCCCCTCTATCACTCCCCTTCTGAGGTGGACAGGGCAAAGGGAAAATATAACAAAGCCCTGTGAGTCAAGGTAGAAGCAATTTAATAGGATGAAAAGAAAAAGCACAGGTCACACTCGAAAGCAAGAGCGAACGAAGATGTTATTCTCTGCTTCTCATCAGCAGGTGGTGTCTGGCCACTGCCCAGGAAGCAGGGCAGTAGGCATGGTGGTTGCTCCAGAGAACAGACACCATCAATGAATGTCCCTACTTCCTTCTTTCCCTTAGCTTTTATATCTGAGCTGACATCATATGGTATGGAATACTCCTTTGGTCAGTCTGGGTCAGCTGTTTTGCTCATCCCTCAGCCTATTGCAGGTGGGGCAAATGTTGGAAAAGCACAGCTTTGGTGCTGTGCAAATAGCCAAAGTAGCCAAACCACCAGCATGTTATAGAACTAACTTCATCTTAGCCAAACTCAATATACCTTGGATTAACCTATACAGACAGCCCCTTCATGGCTGCAAGTAAATGAGGAAGAAGGGATACCTCTGATGGGTGACATGAAGAGAAACTGACTGTGGCACTGTGAGATTTCACCATATACCAGCAGGTCAAATCTCACATGAAAGCTCTGGGTAGCTCTTTACTTCTTCAGCTAGCCCTCACCATCTGAACAGGGATGGTAAAAATAGCTACACAATTGCTCTTGCAAAATAGCCCCATCTCTCCCAGCTGCCTAGCTGAGTCTGGGAATTTTTTTTTTTTTTTTTTTTTTCACCTTGCACAGCTGGTGGCCAAACATACACCCCCTGGCCTGAGAGCTGCCAAAGGCTCACAGCCCAGCTGCACTAGCCAGGCCCCACAGTCTGTCTAGACCTCTGCACAGCAAAGGTCTTTCAGAGCAACTTAGATTAACTGTGCAGGGTCCAGGAGAGCAGCTTAGAACAAGTCATGTAGCTCCATGCTCTTTACAACCTTCTGAGACTCAGTAGGGTAGTTGAAATCCCAAATGCCATCTGCCTTTAAAGCTCAATATTCTATTAGTAAGTGGTCTACTAATTACACCCCAAAGACTAGTTGGAGCAGCAGTATCCAGTCTCTCTAGCTAAAGTAATAAAAATAACCTAATAATTTCTCTGATTCTCCCACTCAGAAAGCTGCTGTGCATTAACTCAATCCATTACACAAAAGATTTCATTTTACTTCTGCATTGCAGCCCTAAAAGGAGGCTGTCAAGCTTTTATGATAAAAAAATAATTATTTTCTTTGACAGTGGTCCCATTTAAATGGATCTTTTAAAGAGACATCTTGGGTGTATTTTTCCTTTCTTTCACCCTGCCAACAATAAATGAAACAATTCTCAGCCCATTATTCCCCACCTCCTTCAAATTCATGTTTAGAAGAAAAAAAAAAAAAAAAAGGAAAAAAAAGAAAGCTGGCCATGTTTATTATCTCTCTTATGAGCAGTTGTTTGTTTAGTTAGAACCGGGTTGGAGGAGGCCTTGGGTGACCGGTGCTAGTGGGAGGCATCCCTGCCTATGGCAGGGGGTTGGAGCTAGATGATCCTTGAGGTCCCTTCCAACCTTACCATTCTATGATTCTATGATTCTAACTTGATACAAAGCTAATCAAAGCCACTATGCTTTATGAGCTGCCTTAATTAAGTTTTAGGTGAGGTGACACCAAAACACAACATCAGTGTAACATTTTGTTAGAATGGTCAGTAGCTGGTGGTTCACATCAGTAAAGGATTTTTATTTTTTCCAGTATCAGGTGGGACTGGTATTAACACCTGCTAAGAGGCTAGCCTGGCACTTTCTATGATACTACTCTTAAAAAGAATTCCTACTGTAGGATCTGTCAGATCCCAACTACATGTATAAATGACTTCACGTTGAAGTGGATGCTGAATTTTTGGTGGGAAGTACTGTCTATTTTTTAAAAGTTTAAAACCTGTTCTTAAATCTAGAGGTTCACAGAAGGCACCAGCCATGTAAGGGGGTATGAGTGGCTCACATGTAAAAATCAGTATAAAATTCCACTCCATATAGTTAAGTTACAGGCCTTTGAAAAACAGTGATATCACATGTTTAGAAATCTATAGCTAACTGTCTAGAAATTGCACCCTCCCTGCATATGTTCCAGGTGGAATCTGCAGAGGGCAAAGCAAGACTTCAGTTTTACCTAAGCAAAGTAGAAATGGAAACCGGAGCTGGAGCAGTGAGGTTGGGGAAAGGACTCTAGGCTGAGGGGGAAAGGGTGCTAAGGGAAAGAGGAAGAGGCAGCAGAAAGACCTTGGGAGGTAACGCAGGGAGAACAAAATCGTGAGGGGATATTTGGATCTGGATGAAGACTGGAGCAAGCAGAAGGGAGGCAGAAAAGTGGAAATAGGCAGTTTGGAAAGTGGACTCTGTGAAGAAGTGGGAAAAGAGGATGATTAGAAAAAGAAATAAAAAGATGGGCAGCCAGGCTTAGAAAGGGCAGTTGAAGAGTCCATGAGTTATCCTTTCACATCAGACTACCGGTGCATTTTCCAGCAAGTAACAAAGCAGCAACTGGCTGCCAAAATGTTACAAATACCTATTGACATCACTACATATAAGAGGAACACTCCTATGTCAGTAGAACAGAAAAATATTCTCCAGTCTGACATTTATAAACATGTTTCAAATCATATGCGAGTTTCAGAATTTACTTTCCTCTTTGCCTTACCTCAAAGATTTCCTCACATCACCTCTGCTTCCTGCAGATCTCCAAAGCCAGTGAAGGTTCTTTCCCTTTTGCTCTTACCTTGCACTCTCTTTGCTACCATTAGAAAGATAGTAGAGGGGAGCAGCAGACCCACATTCAGCCTACATTTCTTTGTAGTCTCTCACATTGTATTAAATCAGTGGCAGATCCAGTTACAAGAGAGCCATTTAATACATTATACAGGTCTCGGGATCTGAGAAGGGAGAATTTGCTGTTACTGCTGAATTCACAGCAGCATCCAGCATCCATTTTGTACTTTCTGGCCCTCCCAGCTGCAGTGAGTGTCCAAAGCAGCAGCTACTGTTTCTGGTGCAGCACCTGGGACTTAGACCTCCAGTCTGTGTCACAGATCAGGCAGTGAGCTGAGGAGTAGGGGACATGAGCGTAGGAATTAGCGACTATGAAAAAACAGGCAAATATGCATTAAGAAAGAACAAAGGAAAGTGTTTACTACAGCATTCTTGAGACAGGAGTTTATGTGGCAACAGTGAGCTAATTGTCTTCACATTAAGTGTCAGACATACTCAGATGAGTTTTGCTGTTGAAGATTAATTATCTTGGTAAAATACATTTGTGCAACTAAACATCATAGAATATTGTGTATATATAGTGTATCTATAATAATAATAATAATAAAATTTAATTCCAGTATTTCAATTATTGTGCTAGTTTGGGCTGAGATAGGGTTGATTTTCTTTGTAGCAGTGGCAACAGGCTATGTTTTGGATGAATGCTGGAAGCAGTAGCCATGTTTTAGTTAGTTGTTGAGTAGTGCTTACACAGAGTCAAGGTCTTTTCTAATCTCACACCACTCCTTCAGTGAACAGGCTGGGGACGTGCAAGAGGCTAGGACAGAACACATCTGGGATAGTTGACCCCAACTGACCAAAGGGATATTCCACACCATATGACATCATGCTCAGCACATAAAATTGGGGAAGAAGAAGGAAGGCGAAAACATTGGATTTTTGTCTTCTCAAGTAACCATTACACATGATAGAGTTCTGCTTTCCTGGAGATAGCTGAACACCTGGTTGCCAATGGGCAGTAGAGAGTAAATTTCTTGTTCTGTTTTGTGTGTGCACACTGATTTTGCTTTATCTGTTAAACTGTCTTTATTTCCACCCATGAGTTTTCTCACTTTTACCCTTCAATTTTCTCCCCCATACCACTGAGGGTGAGTGAGCAAATGGCTGTGTGGAGCTTTGTTGCTGATGACAATAGCATAGAAAACCTCATTCCAGAACTTTATTTATTTATCTGGCATCTGAAACCCTATTTCTACTCCAAATAACATCTAAAAAACTCTGGCTTAAAGGCAGTGGTACTTATTGTAATATTAATTATAGTGCATTGCCAAGCAACCAAGGCAATGTTCATACAAGCAGCTAGATAAGCAACAAAGCATAACCATAAAAGGAATTTACTCTTAAGAACTGACATAACATGTTACCCTATGACAGAATTCCCAGCAAAGCTACATACTAGGAAGAAAAGCAGAAATCCTATGTGATAGCTATATTGCTCTCTGCTTTCATTCTAGTCTTAGCCCAGCTTGTATAACCTCCCTCCAGAGATATCACTTGAGATCTTTTCTAGTGGTTAATCCACCAGTTACCATGGCCAGCAGGTCTAGGGAGGTTCTCCCCCTCTACTCTGCCCTGGTGAGACCACACTTGGAATACTGTTTCCAGTTTTGGGCTCCCCAGTTCAAGAGAGACAGGGACCTGCTGGAAAGAGTCCAGGGGAGAGCCACGAGGATGACTGGGGGACTTGAGCATCTCCCCTACTAAGAGACTGAGAGACCTGGGGCTGTTTAGTCTGGAGAAGAGGAGACTGAGAGGAGATCTCATCAATATTCATAAATATCTGAGGGGTGGGTTTCAAGTGGATGGGGTCAATCTCTTTTCGGTAGTGCACAGCAATTAGACAAGGAGCAACTGGAACATAGAAGGTTTCACCTCAGGATGAGGAGAAACTTCTTTACAGTGAAGGTGACAGAGCACTGGAAGAGGTTGCCCAGAGAGATTGTGGAGTCTCCTTAACTGGAGACTTTCCAAACCCGCCTGGATGCATTCCTGTGTGAGCTACCCTTGGGGATCCTGCCTTGCCAGAGAGGCTGGACTCAATGATATCTGGAGGTCTCTTCCAACCTCTAAAATTCTGTGATTCTGTGATTATTTTATTAGCAAGTGCCATTTGCAAACCATTGGAGAGCTGCAGAACTAGATCAAATTGGAGGAATCAGGGAAGCAGTCACCGTGAAGGAGTCGCTTCACTCTTTGAGGCCCAGAAAGTTCCTTTAGATCTGGAGGCAATTAGCAATAAAAGAGCTTGTGCTTTAAGTGATGATTCTTATATGCAGCTACTCTGATACAGAGTAATTCCACAGAGATATTTTTATGTATAACAAGCAAATGCAATTCGACATGGCAGCAACATTACTGGGGAATATCACAGAATCACAGGAGAGCTGAGGTTGGAAGAGACCACCTGAAATCATATAGTCCAGCTCCACTTCTGCAGCAGGGTCAGATACAGCTGCTTGCTCAAGACTCTGCCCTGTAAGATTTTAAATATTTCCAGAGACTCCACAGCCTCTCTGGGAAGCTTATTCCTGTGTTCAACCGCTCTCACTGCAAAATTTTTGTGTGTGTATTTGTGTGTGTGTAAATTTTTTATTTCTTTTAAAACTTTGTCCCCGATTCCTCTTGTGCTGTCACTAAGTACTTCTGAAAAGATCCTGGCTTGCTGTGGTGGTTGTGGGTGTTAACACCCCACCCCTCCAAGGATTTACTCAGACTAAACTCAGCTGGATGGAAGTTAAGGAATGAAGCTTTATACATTTTACAGCTTATCACAATTTACGAGCATATATACACAATACATTACAGATATTTACAACTATACGAAGTAATATGCAAGTTAAAATTAATAGAGGAAAAAGAAAACCCCTCCCAGCAGTCAGAGTGCCCAGGAGGGGCTCCCAACCACCGTCTACCTTCTTTCCACCCTCTCCCTTATCTCAGAATCTCTCTTATGTGCAGGGTGAGCTGGAAAGGTCAGCAAGGGGTGTTAGAAGCACAATGATTCGTTGGGAAATGTGCAGATTCAGACAGAAGAGTTAATACAGCAATAGCCAGGCAGAGACTGTCTTATCTTTGTTTGTGTCTGTGCTTTTATGTGTCCCAGCAGAACAAACGGGTAATATAGACATCACCTTATTTTCTTTGCACAGCCAATAATCTAATTTCTCTCATTAAAATGTTCCAATTAGCCTCACACCAGCACACTTGCCCTTATTCATGAGGATTTATATACACTGATACGATCCTTCTCAGCCTTCTGTTCTCCAGGCTGAACAGCACCAGCTCTGTCAGCCTTTCAAGGTAAGACAGATGTTTCAGTCCCCTCATCATCTTTGTGTTTGCTGGACACTTTCTAGTATGTCCATGTCTCTTTTACTGGGGACCCCAAAACTGGGCCCAGTACTTCAGACATGGCCTCACCAGCACAGAGAGGAAGAATCATCTCTATCAACCTGCTGACAATGCTTTTCCTAATGCTATTCTGCTGGTCATCACCACAGAGGTGTACTTCTGGCTTGTGTTCAGCTTGTTGGTGCTCACATACATCCCTGCAAAACTGCTTTCCAGCTGGGTGAGCCCCAGCATACACTGATGAGTAGGGTTATCTCTCTATAGATGCAGGACTTTTCTTCTGTTGAACTTCATGAGGTTCCTCTTTCCCCAGTTCTTCAGCCTACCCAAGTGTACTGGTGTAACACAGTCTTCTCTCACAAGCAAGCCCCCCTCAACAAAGATCAGGAGGGAAAGAAACATGAAAAACCCTGAGTTGAGAGAAGGAGTTTAGTGAGATGTAAAGTTACCTCAACTACAGAAAAGCACAGAAAAAGCAGAAGCAACAACAGAAGCCAGCAGCAAGGCAACTCCCCCACCTGCCAAACCCACAGCCAGCCCAGCAGAAAGGACCAACACCCCATAACTTGAAACTGAAAGGCGTGACCAGAAACAGGAAGCCTCTGAAGTTACAATCTGAACTACAAGCCCCATGATATTTTGCTCCAGCCAGTACTTTCATTTGAAGGCTGGCATGATGTCAGCATGGTATTGAATATTCACCAGCAGATTCAGTTGGCTAAACCTATGACACCAGGTCCCTCTCGATGGTGTATCCTCCTCTTTCCCCAGTTTTGTGCTGTTTACAAAGAAGCAGTCTCCTTTTCTAAAGACTGTTAATTTTATATTCTGTTGAGTAAGGAGTCATCAGTAGGTAGGCTGCTATGAATCTTGAAGAAGAATCACAGAAGTCTGAGAAGATGAGTAAGCTCTGTGAGGTAAGAGCTGAGCTCCTCTGCATTGGGAAAATAGTGAGAACTTTTTCAACCATTTGATATGATAAATTAAAAGACTTTTTGTTGTTGCTGCTGCCGTTACAATCGACTTTCCTCACCTTCACTTATTTTCACAGGCTAGATCCATATCTGTTTATCCACTCATTAGTCTCAAAGCCTTGCAAGTCAAGGGAGTGCTGCCCAGGAAGGGTGCAAAAATCTGACCCAGTGTTCCAGAAATTCACATTCTCTAGTCATGTACCAAGAGGCATATTTGTGAAAATGAAAATTTTGAGTATATTAGCCTGACATTTCATAGTAGAAAATCCAGAAAGCTATTTTCAATCTCATAAAACTATTTTTCTGTCCCACAGCCTGAGTTGCAGGGTCAAAATATACACCCTACCACAACCCCACTGATTTCAACTGATGTTTTCCAAGGCGCTAGAGTCAGCTCACATAAATCAAACTGCAAAATCAAAGCCAGTACTAAAAAGACTCAGGCTATCAATTATGATGGAGTATAATAAATGGAAGACCCAGTGACATTTCATTTTATATCACACATGTAATTGTCAGGCTCAGTGACATGACACTATCAAGTAGTGATGTGGCTGTTCTGAAAAGCACGGCTTCTTGGTTATTATTACCCCTTGTGAGCTGCTACATCTTTCTAAAGCACTGATCTTTCTCAGATGTTGTTTCTTCTCTCAGCATAAAAAGCAGTTTGTTTGTGGACTGCCCTTCTAATTAGGAAAGCAAGCCACAGATGTTCTTGAAAAAGAATTAAACTCCTTAAATAAGCCTCCGCTCACTGAAAACATACCTCACTTGGAAAGGCTGCAGGAGAAATGTGCCACAGCTCAGTTGTTTATAAGCAGCTCTCCATTCATTCTCATCTCTGGGGCCAGACGTGACAGCAATACCATAGGCTCCTCACCATTCTCTATTGATCTTTCATGCTCACACTCCCAAGATCTTCTCTCACCACTTTTGAAGCTCAAGTCTGTGCCTGGCTGGGTCTATCCCAGGCTACATTAAGTGCTCCTCACACTGTTGGGAAGTGCCTCATCTCAGAATCGATTTGTTCATTGCAGAGCAAGTTACTATTAATATAGCATTAATATCAAGCTGTTACAAGATGGGTGTCAACTGATCTTGAGTTCCGAGATGTCCAGTCAGTTTGAAGTGTATTGTAGTCTTTTCAAAGAAATAATGGTCATGGCAAATTCAGGGCAAAAAGGAGCATATGCTTAACACAGATGGTGTGTATTCAAACATTTGTACAGTTGAATCCACTTTTAGAGTCTACAAATATAGCCACCTTTTACATATACTGTAAGAAAGTCAGATTCCCAGATTTCCATTTGTACATCAAAACAGTTATATTATAGCCAGGCGTCATGCATACAATGAAAGCGTTCAGCTTAAAAACAAAACCAGATTGCTATAATAGGATCCTATTGTATCTGTGAAATTAATTTGTCTTAATACTGAGGAAAAGCATCTGGTTTTAATGGAACAAAAGTACCTCAGCCAGTAGAGCAAGTAACATTGTAAAGTTTCCAGAATTTCCACAGAAGGGATTCCTTCATAAAGGTGACTTAGGCTTCCCATGTTTCCACACTGAACACTGTGATTCAGACTTTTCCTAGGAGAAACTAATCGAATGGGTTTGGCTTTGACAAAATGAATTGGGTTTTGGTTTTGTTTTTTTTTGTGGGTTTGTTTTGTTGGTTTTGTTGGTTTNCAACTGCTCACCTACAGCTTGCAATCCACTACTGCTAAGCCCCTACCAATAAACACATCCCTAGACACCACATCCACATGTCTCAAATACCTACAAGAATGATCACTCCACCACCTCCCTGGGCAGCCTGTTTCAATACCTAATAACTCTTTCTGTGAACAAATTTTTCCTAATATCCAACCTGAACCTCCTCCAGCATAACTTCAGGCTGTAAATTAATTACAGACACATCCTGACATATATTTATAACCCTAGGATGACATTAGTTCTTATCTGACCACAATTCATCCCATCTTTAGAAGAAAGACTGCGTCACTGTGAGCAGTAACTGACTACTAAGTTCAACAGACATTTTAACATTGCGATTGGAACATTTACTGGAAGATCTGTTGCTAAGAATTTTTACCTGGTTTTCATGTATAAGAAATATTTTGCTACGATTCCTACACACACCATGGCAAGCAACTGAAATTAGGTCCCTCAGCTGGGAAGCAGGATGCTATGGAGTGACCCTGCTTCTGTAAAAACTGCCAGACATAACATGACTTTTAGGTGTTGTCCCACTGAAGTCAGTTAGATTATGCCAATTGTTCTGTCATGCCCAAATGTTTGCAGGGTTGGAGTGTGCTAATAAAGGAAGGGAAAATGAGGAGTTTTGAGACTGGAAGTCATTTTAAGGGACGGCTTAGATTAAAGTAGTTTGAAACCAGTAAACCATCTTTACATGTTTTCATTTCAAATTAAATACACAATCAGTTTCCAAATAGACTGCAGGTCTTACAAACCAGCAGCATTTCTTACTCCAGGCACTTGCAAAAAAATTAATGCTTTATGAATGTGGAGTTACTTCTAAACATTTTTGAGTGTCTGAGATATTTTGTTCTTGAAAATGGAAGTGAATTAAGCCATGTGTTCAAATAGGCGGTTCAAAGGCATATTGAAACAATTTGTATCAAACAAAAGGCTCGCCAAAAACAAGCTCAGGAAGAGCCAGTAAGTATAAAAACAAAAACCATTTAAACACATAGTTAATGGAGCCAATGTTTTATCATCGCTATTATACAATCTGGAGAAACTTAAACAAGTGCTTCCTTTTACTGCTATTGTTGATGGTTTGACTAACCTCCCCTGTGACATTGGTTTTACCAGTCCTTCTCTCCTTTCCCTTCCTCTGTCCCCAAGCCTTTGTCTCTGAAGTGAAATGTTATATTGTACCACACAGGGACACTTATTCTGGAACTGGTTTACCCCAGCTTCTTCACAGGCAATATAAATGCAACTGGAAAAACATCCTAGAATGAAAGCAGTCATGCCATTACGAAATAATTCAGATGGAGTTACACCACTAATTACATGGAAAATATTTTTCACTTGTGTACATCACACAAGGCCTGAATATCATCAATTCTTCTTCTGGAACTAGTTCCCTAGATTAGGTTTTACGTCACCTAGTTTTAGATGTTTTGAAGTCAGATATCGATGTGCAAGTTATTCAGTCTTACCTTCCTTCATAGGTGTGCTGGTTTGAAGCTAATTGGAATATTTTAATGAAAAAAAAATAGATTATAGGCTGAGAAAAGAAAACAATGGTGATGTCTACTTCACTCATATGCTTGCTGAGATGTATAAGAACAAGAACACAAATATAGATAAGACACAGAGAGTCTTGGTCTCTCTAGCTGCGGGTTTTGTCTGCTGGCCTCTCTGCTAACCTAACTAACCACTCTGCTTCTAACGCCCCGGCCGATCCTCCAAACTCACCTTGTGCATAAGACAAACCCTGGGGTAAGGTAGAGGTGTGGAAAGAAGGTGGAAGGGTGGTTGGGAGNTGCTGGCCACAACCACCCTTCGGGTAGTTGTAGACAGCAATAAGGTCTCCTCTGAGCCTCCTCTTCTCCAGGCTAAACAATCCCAGCTCCCTCAGCCTCTCCTCATAGGGCTTGTGCTCGAGGCCTCTCACCAGCCTCGTTGCCCTTCTCTGGAAAGCAAGTACTGCTTTCAGATTACATATCTCATCTTCAGTCAGAGTCTGTTTACATGTACAACTGTAAGGGTAGAGATAATGACTCACTTAGAATTAACATCTGTATGGGAATCATACCAGGTTTAAAATACTATAATTTAGGAGAGACTGGAAAGCATTCTAGAGGTTTATTCTAAACTATACATCAAGGACTCGAATCAGCTGTTTCAGGCATAACCATCCATTTCAGATGCATTGTCACAGTTTTTTGGTTAGGAGTGCAACAGACTTAGATTATTTCACTTTACTTTTTTTTAAGGGAAAAGGGGCAGTAAAATAATAATGCTCTCAATGAATTGGAGAAGCAAATACAGAAAGGTTGTATTTAAAGATGTGCAGGAAAAGATATGGCATACATGAATCCTTATCACATAATACAGATACAGGATACATAGAATCATAGAATCATAGAATGGTAAGGTTGGAAGGGACCTCAAGGATCATCTAGTTCCAACCCCCTGCCATAGGCTGGGACACCTCCCACTAGCGCAGGTCTCAAAACCTTCCCCCCAAGCAAACCAAAACCACCAAAGCCCCAGTGCTCATTTTCTCCCCTCCCACCATTGTCTCCCAATTAGGCCCCAAATGGGCCAGAATTCTTTGTGGCTGCTGCCCCAAATGCTGCTTACCACAGGGCAACCTACATAGTTACCCAGATAAGAATCCTTCTGGAGAACTGTAAAAGAAAAGGGAGAAAAGAGAACAAATTGACCTTGCTGCTTACCTTTAAAGTGTTTGCAGGATTATGGGATTGGAATAATAAAATTACAATTTTCTGGGGGCAACTAGTTCATCCCCTGGGACAGATCTTGCTCTTTGTATTTATTTTTTAGGAAACCTGGAATAACCTGGAACCCCTCAAACCGTGACATGCATGCAGGTACATGAGGCATCTCTGTGGGCTGGCAGATACAATACAGACCAATTTGTCCTACTTGTTTCAGGAGAGGCAACTGTAGGCCAGATGGCACAGCCTAGGGCATATCAACTGGCATTAGATGTCTATCTTTAGACAGCTGAATCACACCCTGAGCAACTTGTCTGCTGAATTTCTCTCTGGATCCCATTGACTAAACCTCCATTGACAGTAGTGGGAGCTTAAGCAAGTGGCCCATATGTGACATCTACATGCTATAACAACAATCTAGGCATCTTAGACTCAAACTGAATCCCAGCTACCACTTTTGGATGAGATTCATTCTGCCCCTCAAATTGATCCTGAGTGCTAAGATCATATTGACTATATGCCTGTGAATCACAGAATCACAGAACATTAAGGGTTGGAAGGGACCTCCAGAGATCATTGAGTCTGACCCCGCAACAAAGCAGGAACACCTAGAGCAGGCTGTGCAAGAATGCATCTAGGTGGGTTTAGGTGAGTTTTGGAATTCTGCAAAGAAGACTCCAGAATCTCTCTGGACAGCCTCTTCTAGTCCTCCTTCACCCTCACACCAAAGACCACTGGCACCTTCATTTTAACATCCACTCCTCAGCCTTCTCTTCTCAAGACTAAACAGCCCCTGTTCTCTCAGTCTTTCTTCACAGGAGAGATGTTCAAGTCCTGCGATCATCTTTGTACCTCTCTGTTGGATTCTCTCCAGTAGATCTCTGCCTCTCTTGAACTGGGGTGTCCAAAACTGGACACAGTATTCCAGGTGTGGTCTCACCAGGGCATAGTAGAGGAGGAGGAGAACCTCTCTAGAATCTAATCACTTTGTCTGTAGACTCTATATTTTTCCTGTCTTGACTTTGACATGCTGCTGCTTAAATGAGTTTGCCTTATCCTTCCTCTTAGTCATACAGAATCATAGAATCATTAAGGTTAGAAAAGACTTTTGAGATCATTGAGCCCAACCATTAATCTAGCCCTCCTAAGTCCACCACTAAACCATGTCCCTAAGCACCACATCCCACGTCTGTTAAATAAGTCCAGGGATGGTGACTCCACCACTTCCCTGGGCAGCCTGTTTCAGTGCTTAACAACTCTTCTAGGAAAGAGATTTTTCCTAATGTCCAATCTAAAACTCCCCTGGCACACCTTGAGGCCATTTCCTCTTGTCCTATCACCTGTTACTTAGAAAAGAGACTGACCACCACCTTGCTACAACCTCCTTTACAGCAGTTGTAGAGAACTATAAGGTCTCCCTCTAGCCTCCTTTTCTCCAGGATAAATGACCCCAGTTCCCTCAGCTACTCCTCATAAGACTTTTGCTGTAGACCCTTCACAACCTTCATTGCTCTTCTTTGGACNTTTTAAATAAGTCCAGGGATGGTGACTCCACCACTTCCCTGGGCAGCCTGTTTCAGTGCTTAACACCTCTTCTAGGAAAGAGATTTTTCCTAATGTCCAATCTAAAACTCCCCTGGCACACCTTGAGGCCATTTCCTCTTGTCCTATCACCTGTTACTTAGAAAAGAGACTGACCACCACCTTGCTACAACCTCCTTTACAGCAGTTGTAGAGAACTATACGGTCTCCCTCTAGCCTCCTTTTCTCCAGGATAAATGACCCCAGTTCCCTCAGCTACTCCTCATAAGACTTTTGCTGTAGACCCTTCACAACCTTCATTGCTCTTCTTTGGACACTCTCCAGCACTTGTACACCTTCCTTGTAACGAAGGTCCCAAAACTGAACATAGTATTTGAGATGCGGCCTCAACAGTGCTGAGTGCAAGGGGACTTCTCTAGTCTTGCTGACCACAATACTTCTGATAGAAGCCAGAATGTTCTTGCTCTTCTGGGCCACCTGGGCACATTGCTGGCTCATATTCAGTCAGCTCTCAATGCATGCTCCCAGGTGCTTTTCTGCTGGACATCTTTCTAGCCACTGCTCCTCAAGCCTGTAGTGTTTCATGGGGTTGCTGTGACCAAAGTGCAGGACTCTACAATTGTCCTTGTTGAACATTATACAGTTGGCCTTGGTCCATCAATCCAGACTGTCCAGATTCCTCTGTAGATCCTTCCTACCCTCAAGAAAATAAATTCTCCCTCCCAACTCAGTATTGTCTGCAGACTTACTGAGTGCACTCAATCCCCTTGTCTGCATAGGTGTGAAACAAAAATAGGACATGGACTCAGCCTCTTTAACTAGGCTGGAGTCAATGCTCACAGATGCAGAAGATCTGGTGAAGTCTGGGAGCTGCACAGACATTCTGTTGTTGATATAAACATGTGGCTCTCATGACAAATCATGACATCCGAAAGAATAGTAAACATTACATTTTTCTGAGCTAAGCCTTCTGAAGTAAGTCACCATTTGAGGGAAGAGGAGATAAACATGATGCTGACCACTCCCCTGTAGGTCTGTGTTTGGGATTTTTGATATAACAAATGGTATCCACCTCGCTTTCAAAATCTGTCCCTTCACCTTACAACTCTAAAATCAGCAGAGACAGTGTTTCGCTGTTGCCTCATCTTCTGGCTGCTTCTCAACACCAGGCTCTTTACCTCTGGAAATATGCTTTCACCTGATAAAAAGAATCCTTTCTTAGTTGTATTCATTACTTAGTTTTGCAACTCTAACCTCCTTTGCAGTATATACTTAAACAAACACTAACCCATATACATACAGTAGAAAGGTACAAAAACTTAGTAAAGCCTAAAAAGTTGTTATTTCCTCTGTTCTTTCACCAAAAAAGTGTTTCATCTTTCCTTTTCTTTTTTTTTTTCTAAACCATGTAATATGTTTCATGTATCAGGCCTTCTTGCAAATCCATATGCATACCAGTAAATTTAATCACAGTATCACAGTATCACCAAGGTTGGAAGAGACCTCAAAGATCATCAAGTCCAACCCATTACCACAGACCTCAAGACTAGACCATGGCACCAAGTGCCACGTCCAAACGTGCCTTGAACACCTCCAGGGACGGTGACTCCAGCACCTCCCTGGGCAGCCCATTCCAGTAGCGAATGACTCTCTCAGTGAAGAACTTTCTCCTCACCTCGAGCCTGAACTTCCCCTGGCACAGCTTGAGACTGTGTCCTCTTGTTCTGGTGCTGGTTGCCTGAGAGAAGAAAGCAACCTCCTCCTGGCCTCAACCACCCTTCAGATAGTTGTAGACAGCAATAAGGTCTCCCCTGAGCCTCCTCTTCACCAGGCTAAGCAATCCCAGCTCCCTCAGCCTCTCCTCATAGGGCTTGTGCTCGAGGCCTCTCACCAGCCTCGTTGCCCTTCTCTGGACACGCTCAAGTACCTCAATGTCCTTCTTAAATTGAGGGGCCCAGAACTGGACACAGTACTCAAGGTGTGGCCTAACCAGTGCAGAGTACAGGGGGAGAATGACCTCCCTGCTCCTGCTGGCCACACTATTCCTGATGCAACACAGCACAGCTACCATTTGAAATGAAAGATATCATTTCATGTGTTTGCAAAACTACATTTTTCAGCATCCTATAGAATCATAGAATTATTTCAGTTGGAAAAGATGCCTAAGATCATCCTTGAATAGGTTCACCTTCTTATCAGAATGCAGTTCAGCAGCTGCAAGATTTCTCTTACAAAATTGTCATTGCTGGAAAGGATCCTTAGCTGAGTAATGGCAGGTTAAAAAGAACACAAACTGAAATGCAATAGCTGTTATTTCTATTCAGCCTTGATGTAAAGGAGTGCATTTTATTCTCTTCCCTAGCAGTTGGCAATTTCACCTTGTGACTTTGTGTCTTAGACACTTAGCAGAACAGAATGACAACTTTACTTGTGAAGTTATTGTAAATGCTATTCATAACTGGCTAATTTGTTGTTGTTCTGCTAAACTGGAACTCTTGTTTCTCAAGGGCATTTGCTCGTTGTGATTGTGAACTGTTGCATTCACATTTTATGTTTGGTTAATCTAGTCAGCACTGTAACCTGACTTGTCCTCTTTGAGAGACTGGTGTGATCATAACTCAGCTCTGAAGGGTGGAGTTACAGTCTAAAGTCTCTCAGAAAAGAAAAATAGATGGTATTTACCCCGAGCAAAATTACTGATGTTACACCGTTGAAGTTTGGCTCAGTACCAAACAACTCATAAAGAAAAGACTCCTGGCATAAAGAAAAAAACAAAACAAAACCCCCAAAACAAAACCAAAAATACAACCACACACCCCTCAATGATAATTCTAAATGTGTAAACACACCAATGCAAATAGAAAGGCACAGAGGGCTCATGAAGAATTTGCAAATATCCTGAGAGTTTTTCTGTGATTTGAGACTGGCTGCAAAAACTCTCCTGCTAACAAAAGTTGTTTCCTTAGCAAAGTCTCAATGCCTGTGAGATCAAATCTATAATCTTTATACCAAAAAGAGGCTGCTACTTAGACATTTCATCAGTCATGTAAGTACATAAAACTAACTTACATGCATTGTGTCTGTGTGCCATGTGACTGTATGTTATAGAAGGAAGAAGTGAAACAGAGGATTTAATATAGCCAGAACAGAAGAGTGAGCAAGACAGACACGGCTGTGGAGCAGGGAGCTACACCCAAAGCTCAAGAATCAGTTCCTAATGCCAGAGAATGTGCTGGATGACAGTCTTCTCCAGCCCTCCCTTATTTCAATGGTTGCTTTTGCTTTGTGAAGGGTGTTCCTGGTTGTCAGGGAAGGGGGTAATTAGGTACTGTGAGACGATATTATAAAAATATTAATATATAATTTATTAATATTAAATAATTGGAACTCGCACCACCCCGACCACCATTTAATAATAATAATAACAATAATAACAGGCGCTTTGCAACGTTATGGAAACAATATACAGGTTATAACAGGATCTGGAAATAACTATTAAATATATACATTCACAGAACTCGAATTAAACTGGAAAAGAGAAGGTTTGTGCGGTCACTTGCACCGCTTGCAGTTAATTACCCTGCTTAGCCACTGGATGGGTGCAGGAAGCTCCTTTCTGCTTATAGCAGAAGGCAATCAATGATTACAAGAGGCTTGNCACTGGTCCACTTCAGCAGGAGTCACACAGCAGCAGCTCATCTGCCAACGCGGGTGGCCTTGTGCGCTCTTTCACACTAGGAAACTGAGACTATCTACCGAGTGTTGTGAAGCAGCAAGACAGGCATAATTGTTCTCACGCTCACTGAGAAGAAGTAACTGACTGCTAAATAACTAAGCATACTGACTTGACTTTTAGTTGAAATAGCAAAGAATAATAGCAGGTATTCATTTAACCTTAACTTCCTTCTGAGCCTGAGGATTTGGCATTGAAGAAATCATAAATTATGTTTATGGTCTGTGACAAACATTTCAGGAGTGTTCAGACTGCATGTAGAAGTGAATTACCTAACACAGGCTGGCTGCTAAAGTTTAGAAATAACCTGCTTGCTCCTCACTCCCCATCGCAGCCAAAGGCTTGACAAAGTCTTTTTGACTGCTGGTCTGGGCTCCAGACGACAGCAACACATTACATGAGAGCCTGTGTGTAATGTAACTGCTTTCAGCTGGCTTGTGGAAAAATCCCTTGAAAATATCATTCCAAATACTTTATTTTCCCAGGTAAGGGTAAAAGAAGTGACAATGATTACATAATGTTAATTTGATATTTATAATCATTAACTAGCAGCCTCATGTATGTGCTTCTTGCACACTTCCAGCCTCTTTCCCAGGCTGCAGCTGAAGAGTCAGATTCAGGTAGTATGGGTTTGGTGTAAAGAGTAAATTCATTCCTGAACTCAGTTAATTCAAGCCCAAGTACCCTCCACTCCCCAGTTTGTCTTCAACCTGGTGTGGATGTAAAGCAGGTTTGGGCTCATGACATGGTTAGAGCCACCTTCAACAGCAGCGTGGGAGTATCTACTCATTTGTGGTCTTAAATCAGCTTTTTCTTCATATAGCTCCAGGTTCACTGTGACATGGAGATCTATTTTTCATGCTGCAATCATTCCTGTGTCTGTTTTGTACAGAATCTGCATCCTGTCCTTTCTAATCAGCATTTTATTATCTGGGACCATTTTTTAACCAAACTGGATTTATTTGGTTAAATATGATGCTTTTCATCTTCAAATTCACGTCTACTAGGCTGTGGCCCACTGCCCAGCTGTATAGCCTGACTTGTTCCTCAGTACTAGAAAAAGACTCAAATGTCCAGAAAAAAGCTGCATTTAGAACTTAGTGAAATAACATGTCAAGCAAAATAAAATTTTCCTTGTTTAACCACCTGTTTTACTGTAGTGTCTTTTACTGAGATGATATCCTTGCAGTGAGAATAAGATTTTACTAAGACCCAGGGTTTTTTACCCCAACATACTGAAGATCCAGAGATGTTTTCCAGTCTTACGCTCCTTAAAAAACAAATTTGTCTCTTATGCTCCAGGATGCAGAGGTTTAGGTGACATCAGCACGGGCTCCCTCACTTCACTTGGCTTTTCTTTTTGGCATATATGACAAACCTTAGCCATTTCATTAGTGCAAAACGCAGATACAGAATGAAGCACTGTTCAAGCCATTTGCCTTTTAAATTTCCAGGAAATCTGAGCTCTGTTAGTTTTAGCTACTTCATTTTACCACTCAGCGTTTCATGCAGGCAATATTTGTTTCCAGACAGCATCTGCCAGAGCCTGGGCTCTGGCAGAGACCTGTTTTGTCTAGCATGTGGCTAATAATCAGCATTGTTAGCTTCTGAATAATGTAGGACAACTAGTTGCAGTGGTGTATGCTAAGGATTCTTAAAGGTATAGCTAAATTCACTTGATAAGACCTCTTATTTAGTAGGATTGACACAAAAATATGAACCTTACAATTTTAGAAGTAAAGTCATGATACTGCAATTTATAGTCACTAGGTTTCCACAGCTAATAAAAAGGCAATTTTATGTAGTAGCTTTTGAGTTAGCAAGCAGTTCTAGGGAATATGTAAGGATAACTTAATATTTTACCTGCCATTGTAAATGTATCTCCTTCAGAAACATCTTTCTTTAGTACATTCCTGGACTGATGGAAGTATCCAAATTCAAGACAAATGGCTTGGCTCTGTAGGTTATCTCTTTGTCAGAGTGAAGGTGGACACTAGGAGGGGCCTAATGGGCAGATTCTGGTCCATTTATTATCTCTTTTTAATTAGTTGCTGTAAGTAATTTAAAACTTTGCCAATATTCCCTTTCGTGGGAAACTCACACATTTAAGATATGACAGCAAATATCCTAAAGGGATGGTAGGAGCTTGCCTTCAGATCACATCAATACTGGGAGAGTCTTGTGGAAATTTTCTAAATGTGGACATACTGGTTTTACATGACAACAAAATTTTCTGGTTTATGGAAGCTAGCTGCATTCCAAGGGTTAGTTACTTCCCAGTTCTGCTACAGTTTCTACCACTAACACACAGTAAGTGGTCTTTGCCAGGCATCTTCTCTTCACTGTTGTACCATCTTCATTTAATGACAATGAGATGCAGTACAAGTGTCCGGGACTACACCACAAGGGGATACAGGGCTCAGCTGGGAATGAAAGTCTGAATGGGAAATTACCTCCTCTCGGAGACTGCAGGGGAAAAGAGGAGTACACTTTCTGAATGGGAGGAGGTACACATGCATTAAAAATGCATCCACTCGTTACAGATGCATCCTTTGTGTAAGATTCAGGTCATATTACTCAGTAAAATCAAACAGGCAGTGTGTGTGTTCTCGTTTTGTAATGAAATAATTCAAAATTAATAATTGGTATTAATTTTGATATCCAGGCAGAGATTGTTAATAACTATGAAAACTGTTTATTAACATTAAATCTTGCCAGAAAACTTACTTACAAGGTTCGAAAATGCACGGTTTGGAAATTTACATATACAGGGAACAGGCAAAACTGGAACACTTTAAAGGTAACCAGCATAAGCAAACATTTTTACTGGTAGAGAAGGTTTGTGTGGTCACTTACACTGCTTGCAGTTAATTATCCTNCATTTTATGTGTTTTTCTTGGTGGCTTTTTTTTTTTTTTTCCAGTTTGCATGTATTTCCTTTGCAATGGATACCCCATTCATGTATAAGCATTTCTCTTCTATGCATCTTTGCATTGCAAGGATAACCTTCTCTTTCCCACAAGATTTGACTTCAAACTCTGATTCAAAGCATGACATTATTAACATTCAAAGCATGGATGTTAAGTACTTCTCAGTGATTCTCTCAAAGTTATGGCCTTAATACATTTCATCACCACATAACTATAATTAACTGTCACTGAGATCAGAAATTTTTCAGCATCTTCTCACCTACTATATTATCATAGAATCATAGAATGGTAAGGTTGGAAGGGACCTCAACGATCATCTATTTCCAACCCCCTGCCATAGGCAGGGACACCTCCCACTAGTACAGGTCACTCAAGGCCTTGTCCAACCTGGCCTTGAACACCTCCAGGGAGGGAGCAGCCACAACCTTCCTGGGCAACCTGTTCCAGTGCCTCACCACCCTCACCATAAAGAACTTCCCTCTAACATCCAGTCTAAATCTCCCCTCTTCCAGTTTTCTTGTTTATCACACTTTGACCAGTTCCTCAAAATCATGGGCATCTGCACAATTTTGATTATAAATTCAGCAAAAAATGAAGTCTCTTATGCACACATTCAGGTGGTTCACAGGTGGAGAGTTAATTTTCCGTTATGCCTAGTCCATGGTTTGTTGTTTTTTTTTTCCCTCAGCTTCATATAGTTTCATATAGAGGACCTGGCTTATCTCACTGAGACATAAATGCATCCTGCATCTGAGAGCCACTGAAGCTACATCTACATATCCAGATGCATCCATGTGCACCACACACATATACAAGTAAGACACTGGAAAGGACCAGTTCAGTATCCTTCCCACACAGCCCCAAATAATTAAGCAGTATTCAGGGATTTTACATGAGTTCAGAGGTCTGGTTCTATCCAAGAAAGGTAGGCCAAGGCCAAAATAGGTGGCTGTTCTTACAAGCCTGGCACAGAAATTTCCAAGGTAGAATGAGGAACAACTGTAGATCTCCTAAGTCTGCAGGGTCTGAAGACAGTGGAAAGACCTTGAGAAATGGCCTTAAATTACAGCAGTTTCTGCAGCTGCTGTGGTTTATGCCCAGACATGTGTCAGTGGCTGGAACACAGACAGTATTGGAGCGAGCACACCTTTCCCTGCCTCCCCTGCTTTTTTATTTCTTAGAAGACTCAGGAGTCTTATTCTGAACCTCTAGCACTAAGGTAATAAAAATAAAGATCAATGATTAACTACACATGCTAGGTTTTACCTACTGGAGCATTTGAAAATGCTGAGAACGCAATTTCTCAGCCTGTGGGTTGAAGCAGTTAGTGGGGAGGGGGTGCAGAAGCAGCAGAGCAAGCACAAAGCAGCATAGTAGGAGCAGGAATTGCAGTCTCCTCAGTGAGCTGCAGTAGCCACACTTTACTGAAGGCGTCATACCCTGGTGGGAAATCTACAGCCAGGTGTGCAGCAGAGACAATACAGGCTACAGATAGTTACTCTCTTTCAATGTTTTGTTGTTTTCATTTTTTTTTTTCTCTAGAAAGCTGACAAGAAAAGAAGCCTTGGATTTTGCAGCCTGGATGCCTACTTTGAAAAAAGAAAATCAGGCTGAGGCAGGAATGATAACATAACGCAGTATCACTGATCAAATCAAGGCTATGCTAGAAGGATAAGATGGAAGGTCTTCACAGACTTTTATTTTTCAGAGTGCTATTATTCTCCATTCCTGGATCTATTCATTTTACTCTCTTGTCATGGTTTCTGCTCTACATTTAACTAGAAACCAGAGCTTCCCCTGATAATGAGGCAAAGTGTCTTGGTAATTAGGGCTCAGGAAGGCTGTGGCACCAGAACTGTGGTCTAAAGCAGCGAGTCCATGGGATTCTACTGACTCAGACATCAGATATTGCTTCTGAACCTGAAACCCATTTCTGTGAAGCATGATGCTGTCCAGGTTCAAGGGTTTTTTAAGTACACAGGCTTTCATATTCCATTTATAATGTGCTCAGAGAGAAGCAGTTAAAAGATATTGTACAAAATTGGAATCAGTGAGCACAGACATTGCGGAAGTATATATTGAAGGTACTGCAGTTGAAGTCACAGGTACAATTAGCATGCTGAGATTGCAAGGGACCTCTGGAGGTCACTTTGTCCATGTGTTAGCTGTATTATAGGAACTACCTTAGAAACATTCAGAAAAAAGGCCTCACATTTTCAGGTGATGGCAATAAATGAATGATGTTAGGTATCTTTCATGGCAGTTTGAAAAAGTGCAAGTAGTTATACCTGTGTGAAGAGTTAGGTAAAGTAACTATAGAGACTTTAAATTAGTCATATAAGGCAGTGATAAGAGAGTTGTCACATTAGAACTTGTTTTGGTGGACAAACTACCAATTTAGATTATTCATACTTGCCTGTATATTAATGATCATTAGAATCACAGAATGGTAGGCATTGGAAGGGACCTCTAGACATCATCTAGTCCAATCCCTCTGCTAATGCAGCTATGTTCCAGTCCCCGTATCTTTGTGGCCCTCCATCGAAGCATCTCCAGTAGTTCCTTTTCTCTCCTTAACTGCGGAGCCCAGAACTGGACACGGGGGTGGCCTCACCAGGGCAGAGAAAAGGGAGAGGAGAATCTCCCTCAAAGCTACTGACCACACTCTTCTCAATGCACCCTAAAATACCATTAGCTTTCTTGGCCATGAGGGCACTTTGGTGGCTTGTGATAAACTTGTTGTCCACTAGTGCTTCCAGGTCCTTTTCTGCAGAGCTGCTTTCCAGCAGGTCAACCCCTAACCTGCACTGATGCATGGGGATATTCCTCCTCAGGTGCAGGACTCCACACTTGCTCTTGTTGAACTTCATGAGGTTCACCTCTGCCCAACTCTCCAGCCTGTCCAAGTCTTTCTGAACAACAGCACAGCCTTCAGGAGTGTCAGCCACTCCTCCCAGTTTTGTACTATCAGCAAACTTGCTGAGAGTACACCCTATTCCTTCATCTGGGTCCTTAATGTATATGTTGAACAAGACAGGAGCCACTATAGACCCATGAGGAACACCACTAGCCATAGGTCTCCAACCAGACCATGCAGCACTGACCACAACCTTCCGTGCTCTGTCATTCAGCCAGTTTTCAATCCACTTGTCCTAGGTTGGGAACTATAGGGTTAAAAAACCTCTAGGGACTAGAAAATTGTTATTCAATCTCTTTATAAACTCACAGTGAGGCCAGGTCATGCTCTTTTCCTCCTCCTCCAGCCCTGTGTTGGGCAGGAGCTGCTTTTATCAGGACAAACATGTAAGGAGCAGAGCCTCCAGAGGCTTTTCTTTAGACCTATGGATGGCAGAGGTGTGGGAGGGAGGATTGGAGCACTGGGGATGATAGATTTAGTTTTGAGTTGAGGGAAAAATTCAAGGGGATCGCTATGGATTTTGTATCTGCCTTGTAATTTCTCTCTGTATCTCTCTTTCCAAATATCATTCTGGTTTCTCTCCAATTCATTTGAGAGCTTCATTCTGTCAGCTCTTTAAAAACCACGACACTACCTCACTGTCCACCCAACTAACTCATTGATTATGACTGGTTTAAATGTATTTGACCATAGTACTGCTATCAGCCAGCATTATATTTTGTATAGTTTTAAATTGTAATTTTTCATGTTTAAACTACTTTGCAATGTTATAAACTGGAATGTATATATAGAGCAAGAAATGCTTTAATAAAGCACACAAAGAAATGTTTAAGAACTAATCCTTGGATGCTAAATTTAAAATTGTGATTTAGCAACCATGAAAAATGCAATGGATTTGAAAAGCGTGCAGAGTGATAATGAAATCCTCACAATCAGTTTTCAGCATCTGAGAAGGAAAGAAAAATGGCAGTGATGAAGGAATCAGTGAAATCACAGAAACATAATCACAGAATTCTTGGAGAAGGGCTAACACCACCATGGCCAATAAACCACGCCCTTAAGTGCCATATTTGTGGTTGTTTTTTAACACCTCCAGGGATGGTGACTCTACTACCTCCCTGGGCAGCCTGTTTCAATGCCTGACAATGTCACCAGTCACACTGAATGATCAATAAAATCTAAAATTTTAGCATATCTTTCTAAAAAATAACAAACTAGAAACAAAATGTACTCTTTATTATATATTTGAAAGCAAGCATTGAAACACTCCATTGACAGATTTGCCATTCGCAGTAAAAAATGAGCAACAGCATCTGCTTTGTTTAAACAGTGTGTGTCGATAAAGTGCATCCTAATCCATGCCAGTGGTCAAGATGCAGGGGGCCAGGTTACTATTCCCAGCCAGGATTTATCACTAGTGTGTAATTCCACAGGAAGAGCATCACAGTAAGAGAAATACTAATCATGTTCCTACATAGAATCATAAGGTTGGAAGAAGACCTCAAGGATCATCTAGTTCCAACCCCCTGCCATAGGCAGAGACACCTCCCACTAGCACAGCTTACTCAAGGCCTCGTCCAACCTGGCCTTGAACACCTCCAGGGAGAGAGCAGCCACAACCTCCCTGGGCAACCTGTTCCAGTATTGTTGCTTAGAATAATGCAATCACAAAATAATTTGTGTTGGCAGGGACCTGAGGGGGTTCCTCATACTCCTCTGCTCCAAGTAGGGCCAACTATGAGGTCAGAGCAGCTTGCCCAGCTAGGTCTTGAAAACGCCTGAAGGATGGAACCTGCCCAGCCTCCCTGGGCAGCTTGTGCCTCTGCCTGCTCTCCTGGCCTGTCTGTCCCTATGTAGGAGACGTTTCAGTATCCAGCCCGAACCCCTCTCATTTCAGTTCATGCCTGCTGTATCTTGTTGCCCTGCCACACATGGTCACGATGAACCCAGCTGACCACTCTTGCACCTCTCCCAGTAGGCACTGAGGTGGCTGTGAGGTGCCTCCAAAGCCATCTCTGCCCTAGGCTGGCCAAGCCCAGCTGCCCCAGGCTTGGGTTCCAGCCCCAAACATCACAGGGGTGAACTCATTCCAGGTTATTGGCACCTTTCCTGCACTGAAAGGCACCAATCTGGCCATGGTATCCAGATGTCTAATGAATCCTGGGCAGCAAGGACAACCTCTGCTCCAAGCTCCTAGTGGTGCCTCTGCTGTTGCAGCCTCAGATGTTGCTGGTCATGTCTGCTGCCAAGGCTTGCTACCAGCTCCTGCCCAGCTCACTGCTTCAGAGCCTCTTTCCCAGAGCTACTCCCCAGGAAGTATCTTTGCAAAAGACTCTTCCTTCCCAGGTGCAGCACTTTGCATTTGGCTTCTTGAATTTTCTGAGGTTCCTGTTGGCCCATCTCTCCAGCCCCTGAGAGACATGGAGAATACTGACTAGACCAACTGGCACTATCTGCAAACCTCATGGAAATGTACTCCATGGCCTTCAAGTCACCAATAACATTAAGTAGCACAGGACCCAGGATAGACCCAGTGGTACCTACCCTGTTGCATGCTCCAGGCACAAAAAAAGATCCACCGCTCATGGCCTTCTGAGTCTGACCATCAAACTGGTTTCTTACCAGTCCAGTTGTCCATCCAAGTCGTAACATTGCGGGAGACAGCGTCAAACGTTCATTTGTTCGCATGGGTATGTTTTTGACACCATTTCAAACATTCACTCAGGTCATGGTCTCATGTCAGTGTTTAGTCACACCACAGTTTAAAATCATCTTATGTACTCCCTTTCCCTTCCAGATAAGACAGCTTCTGGAGAGTGTGCTTCTGGTTCACAGTTTTGCTCTTAAGATAATTGGTCTGCACCAGAACCTCAGAATTCCAAGGACAGTAGTCTCAAGTACCTGTGTGTCACTAAGAGCAATTTAGGACTGACTTTTTGGTACTTCATGCTACATTGGCAGTGCACATACAGCACACTCAGCAAAGGCATGCTCTGACTGGAGGATTTTCTCCCATTTTCTCAAGGGCACGTCTCCCCTCACACACTTATTTCTCTGTAGGGTCACAGAGGTGGAACCATTTTCACGGAGGTGAAACCTCCAGAATGCAGGTGCTTGAGCAGAAGTGCACAGTCTTTTCACACAATATGCCTAGAAGTCATTCAAATTACATTTGTGATTGAAGACAAGGATTCTAGCAGGCATGCGACACTAAAAGACTCAGTAAGATGGAAGGGAACAGAAATGGATGAAAAAGAGAAAGATGATGGATGTTTACCTGCTTAAAGGTACTTTTGTTGCAGAGGATGTGGGTAGTAGTAGAGCTGAGTTCACTGCCATCTACAGATTGTCATCACAGCCCCTTCAAACAATGTTTTATTATTTTTACTTTTTCCATCACTGGCTCTGGCTCCTGTTCTGTTTTTCTGCAGTCCATGAGCATTCCTTTGGGCAACAGACTTCAATGGACTAGATTTACAGTCAGTGACCTACAAGTCATGCTGATGGAAAATTCATTATGGTTTGGGATTAGTTGTTAATCTTTGGGATTATTAAAACTATACCACTTGGACATTCTTCTTTTTGTTTTAATTGCCTGTGTTATGAACAAAGGGCACAGCCAGCCTAGCATCTGGTGTATGCATATAATTTCTTATGAGCACTGACAGACAAATAAATATGAGCTGTTTTCAAAGTGACCTTCTCCTTCCATCCATATTAGAACGTTCTGACAAAATTCATAATTGACTGAAGTCTTTTTATAGCAGCAATGAACATACTGACCAGGGACAGAGTTTCCAGTCTACCCTGTCTCTGCTTAGTTTCTTGTCATAGCCATGGCTCCAGTTGGGCTACACATGATCAGGACATGATCTGCCTTTACTCTGGCAGAGTGCAAAGACTCCACAGTCTCCACTGTAGGGGTTTAACTTCTCAGCAGATAGTATTTCTAACTGGAAATAACAACGCTTTGGAAGTATCTAGTAAACCCCAGACGGATACATGTCCTATTATTCACCAAATGAAATGGAGGTTAAGCCATCAGCAGTAGTCTACAGACAAATTGTTTCTAAATTCTAGAAAAAATCTGATTTTTCTCTCTTAATACATTACTAAACTGTATTGATTTTTAGTATATTTTATGGGTCTCACTTCAGCCTATGATAAGTAAAAAACCCTCAGATTCATGACAAAGACTTAAGCTGCGCTACAAGCTTCCTGGCAACAACACCATTTGAAATGGCCTCTTGCTACTTGACTATAACACAAACCTCCTTGAGTTCCTGTGGGCAACGAAATTGCTTCTTGCCTTTCTGTTCCTGCAAGATTGAATAGTGTAACAGGAACCTCAGCAATCTGCCACAACAAAACAAAACACCACACCACACAGAAGAGCGATCAGTTGCAATTTTAACCTCTATGTTTGTTACACAACCTCTTTTTATATTCCTCTGAAAGTAGGGGGACCACGATTCTCCCCCCACCCCCCCACCCCAGTCTAACAGACTACTAGAGCAGGACGGAAATTTTGCCTCGTTAAAAAAGCCACCCTTCTTTGGCAATGCACTGGCATGGGACATAACAGAGTGCAGTCATTTGTGAAATAATTAACGCTCACGGTGGCTTGGTCAATGTGATAGTTTGAATGACAAATGTCACTGCATTCCTAATGTGCCCCTAGTGACCTACACATAGACACATACTAAAGAACATATGCAAAACCAGGTAATTCACCAGCCTTCAGCTACCTAGGTACAGAGGAAGAAAGTAAGAGTGGGAAAAGTGCCTTTAATGCCAGTTGTGGTTGGTTTCAGGTTAGCACTGCAGTGTGAATATGTTATATAAAAGTAGCATTATCATATGGGCTGCTAAGATGCTTCAGCATTTCAGAATGAATATTTTTATACAGCTGTAAAGTACTGGCAGTAATTGGCACTGACTGTAGACACAATGACAGCAGCGGGTGTGATCATGGCCTTAGTTTGAAGAAGCTGGGTTCTAGCTCAGCTCCTGACCCATGTCCTGCAGGCATCTTTGACTTGGCTCCTCCACCTGTGAAACAAGGATGATTAATCACATCAGGAAAGGCTGGAGTAAGCGGCATTATGTAAGGTTGAAAGCTTGGCATTTGATGACATTTTTGTGTTTATAGTGCACTTTGATGTGTCCACTGAGAAAGGGCAAAAGCAGCAGGCAAGGAAGAAAGCTAGGTGCTTTCTCAGGACACCCAGATGGCAGCACGTACTGTCAATGATGGCAAGAGAACACATACTTCCTGCTTCACCAGAAAATCATTCATCCAAGCAATTTTTGCTCCATGATCTTTCACTGAAGTCCATTTTGTTTACAATGTAAGAAAATTACTTTTGTTACTGGGTACAACCAGTTATTTAGGGAGCACATCCCAAAAACGAATGGATGCATGACTTCTGGCAATTCACATCCATAAAGTAGTGAATAGCAAGACAGGAAAATACCCACAAAGCTGAAAGATTAAAAAGAGTTTTTAGAAAGCACATGGACTTTTCCAGATATGAAAAAATTAAAGTGAGAAGCTTTTGACAGAGAAATCCTTGGTGATAAGCAAAAGATAAGAAGCTGTTTAGTTGTACCAGGAAAGTTAATATTAAAAGTGTCACCCCAAAGTAGGCTGTATTTTTTTTTTTTTTTTTTTTTAAGTAAAGGCTTTTGGTGTTTGCCCTTGTTATTTAAACCTTTTCCAAGCTGACTAAGAAGACATAAAATTAATTCAATCACAAGTTTAGAGATTTCTCATAGAAAAGGTGCAGACTTTGTGTATAGGTAACAGAGGAACATCAGAGGAAGAAGCCTTAATCCTTGCTTTACTGTAAAAATGAAAAGCTATCTTTGCATCTTTTTGTGGGGTATTTTACCTTCCCTTGTTCTTCCAACCAGCTGCTCTTGTTACCTTGTCAAAAGAGGACTTCTTTTGTTGCATAAAATATCTTGAGCTTGTCGTTTCCAGAATTAACTTCTAAGCAAGACTAGATCAGGATGTGTCCCCATCTATTGACAAATAGACATTACACCACTTTGAACTGAAAACAGAGGAGTAGACATCATGTGGCATTTGTGGTGTTTGTCTCTGAATAGTCTGTAGAAGCAAAGGACAGGGAGAGACAGCTGCTTGAGCTAACACATGGGACACATTGAAGAGAACTGGGCTTTGCTGGGATTTTTAACCGTTACATTGATAAGAGAGCAAAGGTCAGAATAGATGGTGGCTGAAAAGGAACAGATCTCTTCAGTTTACTTTCCTTTCATCAGGAAAGCACACTGTTTGTACAATCAGCCACGGCTTTCAACAATGGACTGGCTAGAGATGAGTCACTAAAATGAATAATCTTTTTTAATCTCTATGAGAAACATCCTGTTAGTGTTGCCATATTCTAGGAATTGTTATAACAGGAGCAGCAAAAGGATTAAGTGCTTAAACCTGTTCCATCAGTATAGGTTTAGTGCAGCAGAATCTGTCAGTAATGAGTCTCTACTTCCCACAAAAACAAGGGAATATTCCTATTCTGTGTTACTTTTCCTGTAACAAGCCGTCCAGCACCCACCAATGAGTATTAAAAAACCTAAAATCTAGATCAATTCACAGCATATGCTGAGGACTGAATAAAAGTAAGGATCACAAGGTCACACCAAAGCCTGTTCTCAATGCCTTCACTGAAAGCATTACAATTCTGCCAACAAATCCTCCAGAGACTAAGAATCCTGTAGACCTGATACTCTCCTTTCTGTGCTTTACAGCTTTGCAGTGCAGTGCTGTACCTCATTTAAAAGGTAAGTGATTCTAGGAAGTGATTAAAATATGTAAGATATTATTTGCAGCATAAGGTTGAAGCCTGTGCTTTCAATCCCAAATGCAAAAAGGCTGTCAGCTATAGAGAGTGAAAAAGCTATGCAGCTACCTGACAGGAACGATTAGTCTCATGAGCGATGAAAATTGCTAGAGGAGGTAGATGACTGCTTTGTTTTCCCCACAATACTTAAAATGGCAAGAGCTTGCTAAAATATTTAGTGTTAATAAAAACTGATGACAAGCACTTACTGGTCTCCTTTCCAGAAGTGAGAGTTCAAGAAGCCTCCTTTCACTGCCTCTGTCACATTAAAGTATCCAAAGGATGTTGAAGGTGATACAATACAGAATGCAAGGAGACATCCTCAATGAATATCGAAATAAATTGACAAGGCTTTATCAGCAACAGGTGGCCTGGTAGCCTTGTTTTGAACCCTTCTTTTTAAATACATCACAAGGGATTTTTCAAGGTGCTTAAGCCTCACAATCTCTACCCCTGTGCAGGAACACTGACTTCAGCAGAAGTAGAGTGGGACGACACCAGCTGTGCTTGCCCAGTGGGGCAGGTGTTCTGTTTGTAGGCCATGAACCTTGGCTGTATCCCAAGCCCAGAGAAATTTTTCCCCATAATGCATCCACCTGTCCTAACTCAGTGATTGCCCACACCACAAACCTGCTGGATCCCACTGCCAACTTGTCTGCCCTTTCCTGTGCCTCTGGGATTCTTCCCAAAAGAAAACAGGGTGGAGGGGAAACAGCCTGCACCTGCATCTCCCTTCATGGTGCAGCTGAATCTGAAATAAAATTTGTGCCTACATCTCTCCAGTGTTTGGCACATCTCCTGCTTTCATACAGTAATTAAAAACTACAGAGCAGGACTTCTTAGCTCTTACATATTAGGTTCACCCTTCTGTCAGCTGAATTTTAGTAATGTTTTGGACAAGTGGTATAGATGACGAGGTAATAGTTCTTAGATCTAAAATATATATAAAATAACTGTCAATTTTATTATATATACATATACACATACATACATATATATATATATACACACACACATATATATATATACACACACACATACATATATATATACACTCACACACAGACACACAACCCATAATAAAAATCCCACCAGATCATGGAAGTGTAATATCTAGTAATAGAAAACTATAGTGTTATGGTTTAAGGCTTAGTTTAGGGTTTTTTTTTTTTTTGTCTAACTGTAAACAAGGGATGGACTTTTATGGGATGTTGAATAGGAAAAAAAAAAAAGGTAAAAGTAAATAATTTGCTATTGGATGCAAAAATAACAAGACAAATCTATATGATTCCATTCATCTGCTGACAGGGATAAAATTCAGTTGCATAAACAATTCCCTTTCTTCTTCACTCCTCTCCTCTGCAAATTCTGCTTTGCACAGCCCTTGTCTCTGTCCTGACCTTCTTGCTGGTGCAAACTGTCTGGGAGGTAACAGGAAAGGGAAAGAAAGCAGAAGGGAGAAGACAGCAGCTGTTGGAAACCCCTCTGGGTTTGTCCAGAGTGGTGACTGGGGTCCATAAGAGGGTCCTTGTGTCGTTTCTACTTTGTAAATATAGGTAAATATTTGTAAACATGTTTTTGTACATATACATTGTATTTTGTGCTTTTATATTTTAATTTTGCTGTAAATCATAGAATCATAGAATGGTAAGGTTGGAAGGGACCTCAAGGATCATCTAGTTCCAACCCCCTGCCATGGGCAGCGACACCTCCCATATAGCTTCATTTTGCTTCCAAACCTTCTGAGCTGGTTTGGTGATTTTAACTTGGGGGTAATTTTAACCTTCCACATATGGATATTGGCAATAGCTTTGCATTTATTTTCAATAAATTCTAACACAGTATGGGATGGAAATCATCTTAGGTGTTTTGTCCTTCCAGCTCAGGCTGTCCAGCCAAAGAATTATGCAAATTTGTCAGGCCTTAACACTTAACATTTTTTTTTCACCTACATTTTTATAGGTTATTAAAAACTCTCCAAGCTGAATTATTTTATGGTTATTTACACCCAATTTACTAAGTCACTTCTCTATTAAACTGGAAGAGGTATTAGCCCTTTCTTGAAACTGTATCGGGGAGTTTTAGCCTTCTGTTCTTGGGGAAAGGAAAGCTAGGATGGATTGAGGAGGACACTTCTAAGAGTCCATACATCAGGACATGTGGTCATCCAGAGCATCCTCTCATACCTGTTGTTCCTCATTCTATACTGACTCTTCCTCGAGCCCAAAGGAAAAGGCTGTAAGTGATGTGCCCTCTTTCTTGAAAAGAAACTATTGCCTGATATAATTCATCACTAGTTTGCTTTGGAGGCTCTATTTTGAATACCATCCATTAGTGATGTTTTGCCTCCTTCAGGAAAATGACTGGAAAGCAATCCTCATCAGGTGTCTTCTCTAATGCTATTTGACGTCTTATGTACAATACTCACATAGCTGATTCACCTATTATTTTAAAACTCCTGCAGCTCTGGATTCTATATAAGGTTGTATACAGTAGGAAGTCTAACAAATGCAATGGAATATTAAAAAATAAAATGAATATTTCATTTTTTCACCACTGTTCAGGAATGCCAGACAGTTTGAGGCAGACCATGATCTAGCAAAGGCACAGTCCATAGTTAAAGGACTGGCTTCTTTTCCAATGGCACGTGCTCTCACTTCCATTTTTTCTGCCTGTAAAACAGGAGTAAAGGCATTTATCTGCAATTGCAAATAATGTAGAAATATATGAACAAAGTATCTTGTGTATCAGTTTATCCTAAGTAATGGTCAAAGATAGTTACTATTGAAGTACTATAGGTTTACCTTTGAACTATATATATAAACACACCAACTTGTCTGAGTTTGTGACTGTTCGCATGTTAGTATCCAAAGCATTTTCTTATAGAAAGTGGGAAAAATTGGTTGTTGCAAGTCTATGCAACAACATAAAATTATATTTGTTCCATTAAAATGATAAGAATGTACTTTACTGAATCTTAAGAGTCTCACAGAAGAGCTGGCTGCATGTGAAAGGAGGTAGATGATCTTACACATTTCCTCTCCTAGTACTGGCTGCCACATGATGAGTTAATATTTGATTAGACAGTGCTGTATCTATGACACCTGTTCACCAGGGAGACTAGGCCAACAACTGATGTAATCTACCTTATTATATACTTAATGATAGAGGAGAAGTGCTGCTTTTTCAGCTTCCCACGTCTGCTTTTCATTTCCTCTCCTACACATTCCTGAGGGGTCATGTTCAGTGCTTTGCAAGAGCAAACAAACAACTACAAATTTTCTCTTTCTCTCCCTCTGTGATTCTCTGTAATTTGCCTGAAAAAAAAAAAAAAGGGAGAAAAGTTAAAACATTTCCAGTGCACTCTGTGTTTCTGGAAAGAAATCTATTTCTTGTTAGATAATTAATATAACTGTGATGGCTACACTTCCCTGGCTACAACAGATCAGGACAAAACCTAACATAAAAAAAGTATTGATACTAAAGCTACAGATAATAGTTCACACTTTTCACAGTGGAGAATCAAGCACTTGGTCATAGCTTCCAGATCCCTTTCATAAACATTCTCTCAGACAATCTTAGGCTTCGACTAGTAGGACCTACTCAGTTTAGGTCAGCCCTCTAAAAAAACTGAGTAGTTGTAAGTGAAACTTTGCAGGTGCTTCAAAGCACCTTATCCAAGTAGAATGTTGATTACTCTTTCTGCAGTATTATCCATACCTGTGCCTCCCAGATAACAGTGCCTTCCTTTAAGAAATGCTGTGCTTCTGGTTTGCACCACTCACAAGCTCAGTCATTTTTGGAATCTGGTTTGCATTTCAAACTTACAAAATTATGTCCAGAGAATCTACTAGGCCAGCATGACTTCTGTTATTTTTTTCAGTTTGGCCTTCATAACTTCTGTAGTTTTCCTGTTAATGAATCCCTATCTTTATAGGGAATCCCTCAAATTTCCTCATAACTGTATACACACACACACACATATATAAATAATACACCATTTCAGATACTTTCTTATCATGAGCAACTGTTGATATACTGTGAATATTCTAGAGAATTACAGATTTTTCTCCAATTTTCAGTTTGGATTTTTCCCCTTTTGTTTTAAAGAGAGGTTTACTTAATCTGAAGTAAGATTTGCCTTTGAACAGAGGAGAGGAGCTGCAGTGTATTTTTGTTGGAATGCCAACACATCTTTTCTATGTGTTTTTTATTGGGAAAGGGAGCACTGAGACTAAGTCAGGGTATATCTTTCACTGCCCTGGGCTAGGTCCTTTCCTCAGTTGAGGGGCAATGCTAAAAGGTGCTGACTGTATTAGCTTTCAACAGAGATGATTGACAGTTCCCAATTGCTGATCAAGAGCAGCCCAAAAAGCTGTTAAAAAGCTGCAGTCAGCCTATGTGGAAATGAAAAGTAAATGGTGATTTCATTTATAGACCCACCTGTCGAGCTTCACCTCCAGTCACTTCTGTCTGGTACTCACCATCTTACCTGTCAGAGTTCCCACAGATTCTGCAACACCAACCATGCTATGATAATAGGAGGTACAGCTCAACATAACTGTAAAATGATACTTACTCCCCTGGGAAGCAGTGTCATGGCTAGTGGGAGGATCCACAAATACATTTCTGAATGTGGTACACAGAAACAATTCTGGACATGGGATTCATGTGATCACATTTTGAATCCCTACGACCTGGTTGCCACTTTGATCCCATCTCACAAACAGGTTCATGTCCAAAAGTAGGCTGGAAAAAATGCTGCTATAATTATTTAGAGGAAATAGGAAGAGGGAACATCTACCACTGCCAGCTACTATGCCAACAAAGATAATAAAAGCTTTGGCAGAAGGCAGCACTGGGCATGTGCTGGCACTCTCCACTTTGAGCCTCTTCCAGGAACTGATGGTGAGAAATAACCACTCTGGTGCAAGACTGAGAGGTACATTCTAGAGAAAGTGTATGGTGAGTTACACCAATCTAAAAGCTGTGCACTTAGAATAATAAAAAGGTTTGATCAATTCTCTTTGTTTTACAAGGACTTTCTCCTCTGTCCAGGCCATTTTACATGCTTATTTACTACAATAAAACTACTCATACTTCATGGAGCTGAGATGACAAATGAAGCCTGCCATAATTCTGCATGAAATGTAACGTGTTTTGTTAGACAAGACATGAGTTGACAGAGCATCAAATGATCATGTTCCATCTATAACTTTCACTCTGTCAAGTCTTGTGTCCTCTGCACACCAATTACAATAAATATAGCTGACTGCATATAGCCAGAGGAAAATGAAGGCAGCTCTCTAACATATGTAAAACTAAGATTAATACACTTGTAAATCTTGATTGTTTACATAAAAGCAATGCTCTATTCTCTTTGAAGACAATCATAAGCTAGGAAGGAATATATCTTTAAAAAACAACACTGAAATATAAGTAACAATATTCTGCTCAGAGTAACAGCCTCTTACAGTGGGAGCTGAAGACAGAAGGTGGTGTCAGCAAGCCTGGCTGCGTGAATTATCTTTACAATAGGAAGCATTTCTGAGTTGACGAGAAGTTGTAGTGATCTATCCTCCCACAGGTATTAACTCCTCAAGCAACACAACAAATATTATTTGCTAGAGAGAAATAAACAAAAAACCCACATCCCTCTCCTTGCATTTTGTGGAAGAACATCTTTCTGACACTCTGAAGGAAGAGAATTGTTCAAAATATTAATTTTTCAGGAAATTATTTTTTTAGGTTGTTCTGACTGTTAGCACATCTTTCACAAAGAACATGTTGTGCATCTTGCTCAGCTGTTACTGCTAAAAGTAAGTTTGGGTATTAGCTTTCATTTATAATTGTGCTGTACAGAACCCTCCAACATTATAAACTCACAATTAATACCAAGTTCATACTAAATTAACTACACTAGAACCAATTGACAGGGCAATTTTTTCCCTCTCTCCACAGTCTTACCTAATTCTGAAAACAGAGAAGCTGAATGCTTCCATGTGGCCCCCAGATACCTCTTTTCTTAATAATGATTAATTACATCCCAGACCATCACTGGTTTCACCATTAGCCTGAGCCTGATGCACATATTTAAAAACCCCTACTGGCCCCTCGATGTTCTCACTGTGTTATCTAATTCAGAATGTGAAGTTCATATGAAAGATTATTTCTGGACGAAGAGGCAGAAATGCAGTGGGCAGCACATCACTGCTGCTATATAAACAGCAGAGGGAAGAGAAGCTCCACTGAAGCCTCAGGAAAAATGCTGCTGGACTCCAGAAGTTACAGCCATGACCAATCACCATCACTAGAGCAAGGGCTGGCAATACTGGCACATGCCAAGACACTTGCAATTTCAAATTGTCAGGGGTCTTTCATTGCCATATTTTCTGTCTACTGCAATTAGTGGACACTCTAGGACCCACATGCCTGGCCCTGTGTTTTATATCACACAATCACAGAAACATTAAGGTCGGAAAAGGCCCTCAGGATCACCAAGTCCAACCAACAATCCTACTCTGTAAGGTTCACCCTAAACCATATCCCCAGGCACCGCATCCAAACAACTTTTAAACACATTCAGGGTTGGTGACTCAACCATCTCCCTAGGCAGTCTATTCCAATGCCTGAACACTTCTTCTGTGAATTTTTTTTTCCTAATATCCAGTCTAAACCTACCCAGTCGCAGCTTAACGCCATTCCCTCTTGTTCTACTGCTAATTACCTGTGAGAAGAGATCAGCATCAACCTTTCCAAAGCATTCTTTCAGGTAGCTGTAGACAGCAATGAGGTCTACCCTCAGACTCCTTTTTTTTCAGACCAAACAGCCTCAGCTCCTTCAGTCACTCTTCATAAGATTTATTCTCCAGGCCCTTCACCAGCTTCATTGCCCTCCTTTGCACTCACTCCAGCACCTCGACATCTCTCATCTCTTTTGGTGCCCAAAACTGAATACAATACTCGAGGTGAGGCCTCACCAGAGCAGAGTACAAGGGGACAATCACCTCCCTACTCTTGCTGAACACAGCATTTCTAATACAAGCCAGGATGCCATTGGCTTCCTTGGCCATCTGGGCACACTGCTTGCTCATATTCAGCTGCTTGTCAATTAGAATTCTCAGGTATCTTTCAGCTAGACAACTTTCCAGTCACACTTCCCCAAGCCTGTAGGGTCACAACAACCCCAAGCAACACAAGTGCAGGACCTGATATGATTGTCACAGGATCATAGAATGGTTTGGGTTGGAAGGGACCTTAAAGGTGATCTAGTTCCAACCTACTTGCCATGGACAGGGACACCTCTGACTAGGTCAGATTATTCAAAGCTCCATCCAACCTGGCCTTGAGCACTTCCAAAGATGGAACATCCTCAGCTTCTGAACAATCCATTTCAGTGTCTCATCACTCTCACAGAAAACATTTTTTTCTTAGTAGTTAATCCAAGTCTACCCTCATTCTGTTTGAAATTGTTAATCCTTGTTCTATCGCTATACTCCCTTATAAAGAGTCCCCTCCCATATTTCTTATAAATTCCCTTCAAGTACTGAAATGACATTATAAGATCTCCTTACAGTCTTCTCTACTTGAGACTGAACAACTCTCAACCTTGTGTAGCTAGTACAGACTACTCAAAACTTGTCAGACATGAAAGGTAGTAAAAGAATTCTCAAAAATCCAAGCCAAGCCACTTTATGATTTCAGTTCTCTGAGAGCCCAGTTATGGGGATATTGTTCTCAGGATTCGTCTTTCACAGAAGAAGAAAGAAGGGGGGGAAAAAAAAAAAAAGTATGTCATCAAGGAACTTACCACTATGGAAAGGATAAAAGATGTAATTATAATCTGAATGTACATCTGTCAGAAAAGACACACAGGTTAGGAGATCATTTGTTTCCAAACACGTATTTGATTATTTCATTATACTGCGTTTTTGTCGATGCATAGACTTTATTTATTTATTTACCGAACACTGTTCCGTTCCTATTTCAGAAGGAAAACTGCTGATGACTAGAACATGTCAGAAAAGAGAGAGCGAGAGACTTGGGAAAACAGAACAGTCAGGCTGCTTTACATTTTAGTGGATCAGAGAACGAGGCGTTTGCTAGCGCAAAGTTGTCACGACCGATCTCACCATAAAGAGAGCAAGGGCACCACCTGCTGTCTTAGAAACATATTTATTTGGGTCAAGAAAATTTCAAGTACTGCACTCAAAAACAGTCCTGCTAAACAAGCTCTGCTTCTTTAGGGAAGCTTTCTCCTGAAATTTAAACTTATGCAAGACAATTAACAAATGATGTGTTCGCAGTTGCTTGTTCACACAATGAACTGCACTGCAGCAACAGTGCTGGCTATAAATGACTGAATATGGAATACTTAAGAGATTCCTCAAAGTGGAAGAGGGTTTCACACTTCTACTCTGATCTAGCACATGGGCTCTTCCTCACTCAGGACATCAAAATCTAGTGTTCATAACACTTTCAGTAGATGTAATTGGTATTCAATAGACAGCAAAAAGTTTACTTATTGACTTAGCACCTTTAGCATGACAATGGTTTAGGTCATCTTATGAGCTAGAGGTTATGGAATAAATAATTACTGCTAGGCAAGTAAAATGCCAAGGTATAGTTCTAAGAGCTCTTGAAAATATTTAAAGGACCTTGTTTCCAAAATGCTCCTGGTTGAGAAGACACAAATTAGCACATGCCCAGCTGAAGTGAGCAGTCTCTTCACTAGCAAAAGAAACTGTTTCATTATGCATAGATTTGATTGCATTGCATTGCATCGATTTAAATGTACATGCAGGACTTTAGAAATTCAACTTGCAGAACTGTGCAGTTCTGAGCAATTCAAACCAAGCAAATTAAATCCTCAAAATGACCAGGAGATAAGACTGAATGTTTGCTTAATTATTCCTAACTGCCCTACAGGAATCGCCCTACAGTCTTCTCTTCTAAATAGCAAGTGGCAGTTTAGAAAAACCTGCATCAGGCTGAAGAGATGTCAACAGACTCTTGCATTTTATAGGTTGGTAAGGGACTTTTGTGAACACTGGTTATTTTAAAATAAAATTATTATCTGTCAAAACTTCCCATGACAGTTAAGAACCAGCGCTAAAGGAAATGGAGAGTTTCCATCCAGGGGCCCTCATCCACTGTCCTCAGTGATTTTAAATAAATTCAGAAGAGCAGTAGCAGCCTCTTCACAAATGTGAGAAAGCAAGAAGAAACATTAAGAAACCGTGCTTTTGCCAAGGATGAAAATATCATGGCCCATTTCCTTTTCAGAGAACCAGAGTCAAGCTTCAGCTTGCCCACTTCAAGCAAAATGATATTTGTATCCTGTATAATTCAGTTCTGATTTGTGTATGAAAAATTCAAAGCATGAAAAACATGTCTAAATTGATTGCTTCCCCTGAGCTAAGATAATGATAGCAGATTTCTATAACACCTTCTCATCAAACATATTTCAGTAATAGATGCATAACCCATGTTCTGTCTATCAGTACCGGTTCTCACAAGGTACCAATAGAGGTGTCAATATTATGTCCTCTTTTCCCCTTTTGAAGATGCTTTGTACATCTAAAAGATGTGCAAAACAAAAATAATCTAGGATTGCATCAAGCTTGTGCATTTATTGGTGGCTGGTTAAGAAATAATTCATTGCTGTAAATGAATACTAATAACAAATTCGTAAAAACTTTTTCTTTTCTTTTTTTTTCTTTTTTTTACACAAATAGTTTTATTACAAATTTGAATTCTTAAGAAATACACACGTAAGAAATTACAGAAAGGCCTTGGTATTTGCAAAAATCTTTTGGTATCTGCACGGTAAAACACTTTTGGGCACGGATGTGCTCAAACAATGGTATCACTGCATATAAATTCTTTGGAAATATCTTTGAGACCACTTTGAAGAATGGTTTTGGCACACTATTAACAAAATTAAGGCCTTATACTTTTAAAAAATCAAGTCATTCAGTGTGTGAGTAGTGTTTAAAACCCTGAAAAATATTAAATACACAATAAAGACTATAAGCTCAAAGCAGGATTTACTATAATAAATGTAAATAGCTATTAACCTGGGTTCAGTCTCTGCAGCTTCAACATTGAAATGGCCTATGTAAAAAGAACATTTCACATCATATTTTGGCATTCAACATCTAATTAATGACACTGAAAAGAAGAAAACTTCTCTACACTTCTTTTCGAAATTATAAACTCAGAGCTTGATTTGTCTGATGGTTGATATCTATATAAATTACTAAAATATTTATATATAATATTTTTTTTTCTTGACCATTGCTGGATCATTCTTTATTCCACAGGAAAGTTTGTTCTACTACATGAAGAAGCTGTGTAGTACCAACATAGCAGAAACACTTCCTTGCCTATTTGGGAAATCAATTTGGCAATGTCTTCCAGATGTAGTCCCATTAAAACTGACAGCACTAGAGACTACAAACAGAAGCAAAGGATTGCAGGATGGCACTCTATGTAGTGAAAAAGATGGTTATGTGTTGCTTAAACCAGAGTCTGTAATCCCAAAACTCTTTTTTTTTCCTTTTTCTTTTTTTTTTACATTAGCATTGCTTTGTACAGGAACAATAATTACATATGCACGAGTCTGGGATTTAAAGACACCTAGATAACGGTAACAACAAACTTATCTGGTGAAGAAAAATGAACCTAAATATATAATACAAGGAGGAGAAAGGGGGGTCAAACAGTATAAGGCAGAACTGCATACCTCCTAGCACCTTTGCATTTTTGTCTGGATAAACGCTGACTTTTTATTCTATCAGTGCATTCCATTTATATAAAAAATACATACATTTTGATCAAAAGTGCCACTTGGCGTGTCAACATTTGAAGCTTATCTTTGTTGTCTCATTTCTTCTTCAGCAAGGAGAGGGCCAGTAAAGCAGTGTGTGTTAGTTACGCAAGTTCCTAAAAGGCACTTTACTGTTTTCATACTGGACAACAATGAAGTACATATGATATGTGTCTAGGCTTCACTGCTGTCAAACGAATAGCACCATATTGTGTGAAATTAGTTGAAATTCAAAAGTCATTATGTTTTTCTCATACAGACTTGACAACGGCTAACATTTGAGCGCAGATCCCCTGCTTTCAAAGTTGAGGGAGTTGGTTTCCTATTAAAAAAAAAAAGAAAAGGAAACAAAGAAAAAAAGAAGTAATGAAAAGACCCATTGACAATTGTTGCTATCAAGAGTTGGTTTTCAGGTTTATAGTTGACAGCACAAACTTTGCATGCAGCCAAATGCCTCTTTAAGCTCTGCTGAATCAAGCAGATGTCCCTAAGTTCTCCCGTATATATTCACTTTCAAGTTTGACCACAAGGTATCACAAGATTAGTTTTAAACATTCCAGTTACACTGGAATTTAATTCCATCACAAGGCTGAACAGTTTCTTAACCAGAAGACACTACTTGCTTAATCAACAGTTTGAAGACATGCTGGAATTAGGGTAGAAAAAAAAGCCTGACAAAAAGACTGAAGACATTTGACTGTTCCTGAGTTTCTGCTAATTCTCAAGACTTTTCAGAAAAATGAAAAGCCAGCAAATGAGATGATGTGATGTTGTATAGAAAGATCAACCACAATCCTTAGACCCTAACCTAAGGAGTTACTCCTCGCAACTGTAAATGAAGCTTTCAGACAAAAGTGAGCTTACATTTAACACCTTTCTCTAGAAAGGATTAAGAGTTTACAGAAAACTGAAGAGTTATTTTCAAATTATCATAGTAGGACAGACACCCTGATCTGGATTATTTTATTAATTCAAGATACAGTTTGTAGCCAGAAAAGAGAACGGTGTTTATGTGTCTCATAGTAGGACTTAATGAATACAAACAATTGCAGTGCTGACTCCTCTAAATTCTTCCTCTTAGTAGCTTTTCTCTTTTACTAGAGAACCAGTGCTTACTCCAGCACTAGAAAATGGGCTCTCTCAGTAGTAGCTTCTCTGGTTGACAAGATTATCACAGCCCCAGTGATAATCAGTTCCAGTGCTGAATTTTTCTAGTACTTAGGTGACAGCTATCTCCTAGAGAGTCAAAAGTGGCTAAACAACCTGCTTCATTGTGAGACAGGCTATGGAGCATTCACAGATCTAGATGACATGAAAAGATGAAGAGTACCGGACTAAAAGTACCATAGGCAGCCTGGACTGCAGTGGAAGAAGACACTTGCCTGCACTCCAGAGGAATGTCTGCTAATCAGGTAAGCTATGCAGACCTGGGAACTGGTCTTTATGCTAAGATATTAATAAAATTCATATGGAACAAATTAGACTGTGTTGAGAGATACTTATGTGCAGGAGACCAGAACAAAGCCTACTATCGCTTAATTCCTGAATTAGAACCTCAGCAGGACTGAAGAAATGCCTAAGGCCTCTGTCTTCAGCTGCATTTTATACAGACATGCTTCCTCCAACATTAGGGAAGGTAAATAATTGTTCAGCTCACTTAGTTCACCACCTGCACTGATTTCAAGTGGTTCTATTATATGCTAACATACACCAGGGGGAACGTTACATTCTAACTTAATTACAATCAGTATGTCAGCCTATGCCAGTTACAACTCAGCGAATACAATCAAACATAGTGGAAATGCAAACATTGTTAAGATTATTCTGAAAAGCAAAATACTAGGTACAAATGACGCATTGTAAACACTAATAGAAGACACATTCATTATTTCCCCCAAAGCCATTATATTTTTTTCCTTTTTGTTACAAAAATAATAAACTGCATATACTAACCAGGCTGGGGCACAGCCAATACTTGAACCATTGTATTATATTTAAACAATACTTCTCTTATTCAGTGACAAGGCTTGACTGAGTCTCAACTACTGATAAATAAATCATGAACTTACTTGAACATCTCATTCCTCTCTATAGTGGCAAGCCAGAAGCTGTAAGCATTTGCATAATAATTGCAGGTGCCCCGACCATGGCATTCAATGAAGGGAGCGCTTCGAAACTCCTCTAGGCAGGAACCAGGAGACGCCAGGGCCTGGCCAGAACCCTCTGCACCAGCACTGGTGTGCTAGAAAAATGCAAAATCATCAGTCAGAGAAGGATTGTCTGCCTCTTCTGCTACACCACCTATTTATTCTCTTGCATAAATACTTCTTTGTATGCCTCTCCTTGTCCCCTGTTTGCCCATCTGCTGTTTTGCCCCTCAGCTCAAGGAAGAGCAAAGAAGGTGGAGCAGAAGGTCTCAAGCAGTGGGACTGGGTTCTCTTGCTTAATGGCACAACACCAGCTTCAGGGCAGTTGTTTGCACAGAAATCCTTCAGGACAGTAGGTCCCAAGCTATTTCTACGTGGTTAAGAGGCCACAGCTAACGCCCTGGCGCAGAAGGAATACAGACTGGTATGATTCATACCTAAATTGCTTAACCCAATTCTTCCTCCACACTATAGTGGCATCTCTCCCCCTAGTGCTAATAGCTCTAGGTACATGCTGCGTCTCAGATCATGCCCAGATCTTGCTGGAGAGAGTGTCTGTTGATGTAAGCAGTGAACTTGACTGGAAGTGTGTCAATAATCAACCACTACAACAGACTGTAGAGTGGCTCTTTCAGGTTACTCCTTACTTCTATTTATTTCACTAGCACATTAATCTGAAGAAACTACCAAAAACGGTCAGAAATGCCATTTGAAAACTGCAGGTTTATTCATATAAAATGGGAAGAGGACAGGCACTGATATACTACTGCAACATAGATGTAGAAGTACAATGGAAAATCATGCTTATTTTCTCATTTATTCAGCAAGCTCTGTGCATTTCTTCAAAAGTGAACTAATAATTGCTATTGCATTGTTTCCATTTAGTAATTAGCCAGGATCTTTTTGAAGTCACCAGAAAGGTTAGAGGCCTAATGCCCTCCTAAGACCTGAAGCAGCATAGTCAGGTATTAACTTTCCCTGAGGAGAAGCACAGATCAGATACCTGAAACAGATGCTTTTCTCAGATCAGATTATGCCCCAGCCCTCTTACCATGACAAAAGAGTAACCAATCCAAAGTGAACTCCAGCCTTCAGGACACTGTGGTATTTGAATTGTTTGACTGTGAACAGCTATTACCATAGCAGGAGCTTCACACACAGAGCATCTAGAAAGATCAAGACATGAATAAGCTACATGCACTTGGTGAATAATACTTCTCTTTTTCCAGAAGTGACTTTCTTTAAGGAATCTTGAAATAGAAAATGTCACCTTCAAAAACAAAATCAAAATGTTTCATTTAGAACAAAAAAAAAAACCCCAATTGGTTCTTTTTTTAACCTCATTTATTTAGGGAGAGCTTAAGTATTGAGCCTTACTACTATTAGCCTTCCTATGAGCAAAGAAAAGAGATCTTTTATCTGAATATTTAAATGTATTTATCTTTTTCTAGTCCCATTTGTATTGTAATTTCTAAAAGGGCTCAGTGTCATGAACATGAGACATAAATAGCCAAACACTGTGACTTAGACTACTTGAAGGTGGTCTGGTGTGAACAGAGACAAGTAGTAACAATTCATCATCCCAAACATAGCCCTGAGAGACTTCCAGAGAGAAAGATATCCCTCTGGGAAATGTCTTACAAAGGTAATCACTGCTAATCTAATCTAACACACTCTTCCTTACTCGTTTTCTTTCCAAGTGGCTTTTATTTATATTTGTGGGTCTTCATCTCCAGTAAGAGAATTCTAACAAAGTAACCTGAACAATGAACTTGAAAGCAACTCTTCAGAAAGCTGTGCAGCACCTATCAGTATCTTCTACTTTTGATAATTCACTATGTCTCAGAACTACTGAATAATCCAGTGACCGATCATGTCTTCATAGGAGAATCATAAAAAATTAGTTGGACTGGAATTTTAATATGGGAGCTGGTAATAGGAAATTTGGTAGATATAATACATTTTTTCTTGTGCAACTCCTAGACTGGCTATTGCAGTTAGCAGTGACAAAAATGATTCAAAAGAGCTAGTTAGAACTAAACTCTGATTTCTATCATCAGGGCAGTGAAAAGAATCAAGCACAAAATGGATTAAGTTGGATTCTGGAAAATGCACAGAAGCAAAGGAATTCAGAATGAAAGCCTTTATTTCTGACTTGTGCAGACTGCTTTCATACCTACTGCCTTCATCTCTAGTGCAGAACAAGACAGTTATTTTAAGAAACACATCAATGAAAGAGTAAGATAAAAGAACATAAAGCTGCCTCTATTCTTGGAGTTCTGCTTTGCTTCAAGAGATTTCTGGTATTTCAGTGGAAGCCCTTACATGAAAAGAAGTCCCATGACCCAAAGCAGCAAAGTGAACTTCTATGCCTATTCAACTTTTGGACAGGGAAAACTGTTGGCTCAAAAGCCTTGACTAATAAAATAAATTGAAAGAACAGTCTTCTCAGATTAATTGCTGGTTTACAAAAAAAAAAAAAAAAAGTGCATTACAATTATTTCACTCTCTGTTATGTCTAAAAGGAAAAAAACCCATACACATAAACATATATTTATATATACCCAGACACACTTTCATGGTGCAGAAACTAATATACATGCATAACCTAAGGCAAAAATGTTGTTCTGCAGCTGCCTGAGCAAGAGTTTCAACAGTGGTTGCTAAAGGTTATTTTGCATGCCTGATGGATGGCATAGAAGGAACATGAATTTCAGAAGCTGATCATTTGAATTTCTCTTAAAGTCCATTTACATCTAATGAACAACCACAAAAGTAAGACCAACAGAATAAATATAGACCAGGAAAAGCTGATACAGATTAGAAGCAATGACAAGAATCATAGTAATGCCTATGTAATGATTATGTTGTGTTATTTAAGTTCAGTTGGAGATAGTCTTGTTTATCTAACAACAGTGGTATAGTTCACCACACCCTCGCTCACACTTCTGCCTTCAGCCCTGGGCATATTATGGCAAGATGGTTCTTGCTAGTGGCCTTAAAATTTAAAAGAGACCAAAAGATCAATATTCTAGATTGATGCAGAAAACTTAGAGCTGGTAAGTGCCACACTTTGTGCTAGCCGAGAAACTGGAGTTATTAAGAAATTGATTTTGCAACTATGTCCTTTGATTTGGACAATAATGGCTGCATTCAAGTAGTATGTTCAAAACAATGGAAGAAAAACCTGGCAGCCTACTGTACAATAAATAATGCTACCATTTTCAAACAAAAGGAAACTGAGTTTCTAAAATGCTTCTAGCTAAGGCTAATAAAACCAAACAAAACAAGAAAACTAAACACCAAAGAAGAACTCTTCTGGACAAGAATTGTAAATAAATTAAAACCTTTTTCTTCTTAAAAGTAAATTAGTTTTTGTAAAACATCATTTCAAAGTAAAACTTTTCGTTTCTATCAGACTTAAAATAGACTATTTGTTTGAGTTTCCCCCTAGATGAATTTATTTTTGATCAAAGTCTAAACTGAAAACATTCACACATGGAAACATTTCATCAGAAGACCTCAAACTTTATATTTAAAGGCAGGAAATTTAAAAAAAACCAAACAAACAAACAAACAAAAAAAATCACACACATACTAAAAGCCTTTTCCAAACAAAAAAGTACCATACTCATTTTTCACATGCTTCTTCATTTTACAAACATAGCAGAATTGAAACCTTACCTACTGATGAATGGTCTGATATTATCACCAGTGATAGGAGCCATACTCATTGGCATGGGTTCAGGAGTTGACAGCCAGTAGGAGTAGTCATTCCTTGATGCAAAGTTACACACGTTGTTGATATTGCAGAATAGGAAAGGCATGGTACTAAATTTACGAAGACAGCTTCCTGCCGTGCCTGAAATGTTAAGTGAAAGGTTACTTGCTAATCCATTTTTGTTAAGCCATTGCCAACTGCCAAACAAATACTTTCAGGAACAGCCAAAAAGGCAGATAACACCTGCTCTGGAAGGCCCAATTCTCTCCGAGGATGTGTCTTCTTTTAGCTCCATAAGGAAGTAAAAGGGCACAGTCCAATGCCATGAGTTTTAACTAGCCCAAGTGCCAGGTTTTGCACTTTGGCCACAACAACCCCATGCAGCACTACAGGCTGGGGACAGAGTGGTTGGAGAGAAGCCAGGTACTGGTCGACAGCTGACTGACATGAGCCTGCAGTGTGCCCAGGTGGCCAAGAGGGACAATGGCATCCTGGCCTTTATCACGAATAGTGCAGCCAGCAGGACCAGGGAAGTCCTTCTGCCCCTGTACTCAGCACTGGTTAAGCCACACCTTGAGTACTGTATCCAGTTCTGGGCCCCTCAATTTAAGAAAGACATTGAGGTGCCTGAACATGTCCAGAGAAGGGCAACAAGGCTGGTGAGGGGGCTGGAGCACAAGCCCTATGAGGAGAGGCTGAGGCAGCTGGGGTTGTTTAGCCTGGAGAAGAGGAGGCTAAGGGCAGACCTCATTGCTCTCTACAACTACCTGAAAGGAGGTTGTAGCCAGGTGGGGGTTGGTCTCTTCTCTGAGGTAACCAGTGACAGAACAAGAGGACACAGTCTCAAGCTGGGCCAGGGCAGGTTTAGGCTGAATGTTAGGAAGAAGTTCTTCACAGAAAGAATGATGGCCCATTGGAATGGGCTGCCCAGGGAGGTGGTGGAGTCACCATCCCTGGAGCTGTTTAAAAGGAGACTGGATGAGGCATTTAGTGCCATGGTTTAGTTAATTAGAAGGTGTTAGGTGAGAGGTTGGACTCGATCTTGAAGATCTTTCCTGGCCTGGTTAATTCTGCAATTCTGTGATTCTGTGTGATTACTGAATGACATCAGGTTCTTCTCAGCTCTTTCCTAAGCTTGGCTGAGTCCCTCTGAACAGCAGCTGTGTCTACTAGGGAATCAACCATTTCTCCCACTCTGAGATTACTCACAACCTTGCTGAGAGTGCAGTCTATTCTATCACCCAAGCCATTAATAAATTCATCAAACGGTATTGGCCTAGTACTAATTCCTGAGGGACATTCCTAATCAACAACCACCAGTCAGACTGTACACATTCCCCAAAGCCCAATGGACCCACCAATTTTCCACTCACCTTATCATCTACTGATCCCATATCTCACTGATCTGACTGCAAAAATACTAAAGATGATGATGCCAAAGGCTCTGATAAAGACTTCCTTAAATAAACTGGCACTGTTTCCACTATACACCAAATCACTACTTGTACCAATCTAGAAGGTATAATAAAGCACCAGCTAGCCAAGAATAATTAACACAGGGTTGTTTAATACAGTTCTACAAATAAGGGAAACACTTGGTCTATAATGAATTCTAACATGGAGTCTACTTACCCAGATCTTGGCCATGTGCTCTTTCATTGCCTTGTACATAAAGCAAGGAGTATCCATGGTAAATCAACCTTGTTCCAAATGGACATGATGGTTCCTCTGTGGTTTGACTGTGTCTGGTAACAAGGAAGCCATGAGCAACAGATGGTGCACCGGGTGGGCCCATAGCCCCAGGCAAACCTTCAGGTCCAGGTGGACCAGGGAATCCTCTGGGCCCTACAACACAGAGAATCTCCTTTTATCTCTAAGGACAGCAGCACTCTGCCTACAATAACTAAAGAAGTGAAATTAGACACATTAACATCTAATCTCCTGTTATTTTTCTAGGAAGCATTCAAGTCTTTGAAGAATTCAAGGGCTTACCTGGGGGACCATAAGGACCAGCTTCTCCTTTTTGCCCAGGTGTGCCATCAAATCCTGGACTACCAGGGGGTCCAGGTACACCTGAGGGTCCTGTCACCCCTGTTGAAAAAAACAAGGAACAGTTATTACTGGCTATTACTTCATTTTAGTTCTGACTTTTTGGCTTGTAATACAGTATGGCATAGGCATACCTCAGCATAAATTGAGCTCCTGCAGATTTAGTGCATCTATTTCAATACTGAGAGCACGTATGTGGGTTACTGCAGGTGAAGTAATTATAGTAGAGAAGATCAGAGAACTAAGCAGAAGATGTGCTTCTAAAATGTCTTATATTCACCTGGAATATGAAAAGGAAGGGCAGCAATCTCCTCCCTCTCTGTTTACGATATGACTTAATCAAAAGCAGGCCATAAAGCATAGGGTCATGAAGAGTGGGAAAATCAATACTCTCCTAGCCTAGTCTATCATCAGTCTAATTTTACATTACTTAACACGTATTTCTACTGAAAATTTAGAAACTCTCACCTTGCTGTCCTTTGGGACCTGGAAGTCCTGGGAATCCTTTGAGACCAACTGGTCCTACAGGACCAGGTAAGCCAGGATCGCCTTTAACAAGCTGAAATGAACCTGGTGGGCCTGGTGGGCCTTGTAAACCTGACAGAGTTAACAGAAGAAATCAGGAACATATTTAGTATTGCACAATAAAAAATGGAGAAAACAATGTTACCTTGCATTGTCATTTATATACTCAGAGAACAGACAGAGTCTACAGATACAGAGTATCAATGCATTCAAGACATTCTATGTGCACTGAGAAGGGTCATACCTGTGAAGAAGCCAAAGCTGACTCAGGGTAGAAGACAGCAGGTTCCAGCCATAATAGAAGAAATAGCCCCGGCTGTGCCTCTACCACTGACAAGCCTCTAGCAACACCTAAGCAGCTATGCTTGTTGCTGCTGAAAACCATATTGTCACCTCCTACATTCCCATCTCCCACCACACAGGACAGACCAGGCCCACAGATGTAGCTCTGACCAGAAGCACTGCAACCAGCAGGTGCAAAGAGGGAGCTGCATCCGCTGGGGGTGGCAGTGGCAGTTTGTGCAGAAATCTGCTGACTAGAGATCCACACTCTGCGGTCAGCAGGTTGCCTGCCCTGCTCAGCAGCAGCCCCTATGATCAAACCAACTAAATGATGGCTCTGCAAGTTTACTCAGAAGCTTGACATCTCCAGGGAATTAGAAGGATGACACCTTTCAAAAGAATTACCATTTTAAAGTGACTTTGGGTTTTAAAAAAAAACAAAAACAAAAAAACAAACTGTAAGCTGGCTGTGACTTGCTGAAAGAAAATTGCATACACCACTGCAACTGAAACCCAAATGGAAGGACTACAGCCTGTCTATGCAGACACCTCCACCCAAACAGATCTCCAAAAGACTCAAATAGATGTCCAGACCTTAGGTTGCATGACTTCCCTCAGTGAGTTTGTGGATGACAACAAGTTGAGTGGTGTGGCCAATTGTTAGAAGGAAAGGATGACATCCAGAGGGACCCTGACATGCTTAAGTGGACCAGTGTGAACATCATGAAGATTAAGGCCAAGTTCAAGGACCAGGTCAAGGGTCAGGGTAATCTTGAATATCAGTACAGACAAGGGGATGAATGGATTGAGAGCAGCCCTGCAGAGGAGGACTTGGGAATACAAATAGATGAAAATTTGGATATGAAACAGAAATTCCTATTCTGGGCTACATAAAGTGCGGTCATCAGGTGGAGGGAGGTGATTCTGCCCCTTTGCTCTCAAGAGACTACCTGGAGGACTATGTTTGCAATAAAGACACGGACCTGTTAGGGTGAGTTCAGGAGGGCCACGGAAAGGATTAGAGGGCTAGAAAACATCTCCTATGAAAAAAAAAGCTGAGATAGGTAGAGTTGTTCAGCCTGGAGGAGAGAAGGCTTCAGGGAGACCATGTTGTATTATTTCTGTTGATTAAAAGAGGCTTATAAGAAAGATAGAGACTTTTTACCATGTTCTGTAGTGATAGAACAAGGGGCAATGATTTTAAACAAAAAGAAGGTAGATTTAGATTAGACTTCAGGAAGATTTGTTTTGGTTTGGGTTTTTTGGGGTTTTTTGTTTTACAGTGAGGGTAGTGAGACATTGGAACTGGTTGTCCAGTGAAGAAGCTGTGGATGCCCCATTCTTGGAAATGCTCAAAGTTGGGCCAGATGGGGCTTTGAATAACCTGATCTAGTGAAAGATGTCCCTGCTGAGGGCAGAGGAGTTGAACTAGATGACATCTAAAGGTCCTTTCCAACCCAAACCATTTTCTGGTTCTGTGATTGCAGGATACCATTTAAAGATTCTAATGACAGAACTTCATTAATGATCTTTCAGAGCAGAAGCTAAATACATTCATTCTCTATCCAACATTTCAATGTATCTGGACATTCAGATCCTAATACCATGATATCTGGTTTCTTGTACCTTTTTACATTGAATAAAAAGTATAGAAGATACCCACTGATTAGTCACAAATAACCATTTTAACAACAACATCTGGGGGAAAAAGGGGAAGTCTTTATACAATACCTTTAGATCCAGGAAGACCTTGATCTCCTCGCTCACCCTTAAGGCCTGGGAAGCCAGGAGACCCTTTTGGACCTGAAATCCAAAGAGATGTTTACATGAAAATTCAGTAATTTCTTGATATAGAAGGATATGTGCAGAATAGCCATATAGAACCCCATGATCATTTAAGTGTTTTTTAACTGTTTGGAAGAACAAGATACAAAGAACAGCACTATCACCAAAAAAAATGATGACTGAAAACAAGTGTTTCTTACTTTAATTAATAATTATCTTTCTCCAAATTACCAGATTTTTTTTTCATATTAATAACTTCACTTTTAATGCACATGGTGTTTTCCTGCATATGATGGTGACAGTAGCAGCAATTTAGTCAACAATGGAGACATACTGAGCCCATGTTTCCTCAAATATGGCTATAACATTTGCCTTTCTAGTTCTCAAGAAAATCTTGAAGACTCTTGACTGGCAATGTCTAACCAGCTTATTTTATAACTATCTTTTAAAGCAAGTGCAAGACAACAGACAAAAACTTAAGAAAAATCTCAGTGTTGCTGTCTGCTTTTTGATGCAGCTTTTGATGTCCCATTTCAACAGTTTGTGACAGAGTCAACATTCCTTGAGCATCTTATTTGAGAGAAGGAGGATATGAAAGAGGCATTCTGGTATACATTTTAGGAATACAGTAAATTTTCTTCTCACCTGGAACACCTGGAACTCCTGGAGGCCCCAAATCACCTTTTGGACCAACATCTCCTGGTAAACCAGGACTACCCTGTATAGAAGAAAAAGCGAAGTATAGTTAGCCTATACTATTATAATGACTCTTAAACAGGCTGTATGTTTTTGCAAACCTATGTTAAAAAAAAGAAGAGAAAGAGAAAGAGAAAAGGCACTAAGTTCACTAAGTTTAAGGAATGGTTATTCTCTACCACAAATGGATGAGAAGCTTCTCTTACAGGAACAAGTGTGATGCCTTGTTCTTTAACTATTTTTTTGCCTTGGCAGGATACTAGATCAGAATAAGGTCTTGCTAACAGTATAGCTAATAAAAAGCTTATTATGCAATATCATCATGAAAACACCAGTAAGCACACAAATATCAGCAAATACTAATTTCAATGCAGCCCCAGCAGATGATTGCTACTTAGATAATTGTATGGCAAAATTCTAGACCACAGTATCCTTGAAAACGTCTATATTCAATTGTGGAATGAAATGTGTTCAACAGTTTACAGTCCTTTGAAGATTTTTATTTTTTTCAGCAGGGCTAAAATACTCAAGGACTTAACTTTAACTTTAAACACAATGCAGAGTCCTCCTGTCTTCGCTATTATAAACTATGCCTCTGAAATCAATAGTAACAAGTTAATTGTTACTTAGCCTCACTGCAAGGAAAACCAAGCTCAGACTTCAAAAGACACTGTATAGACTCATCTTAATGACTGCCAATTTCCTTTTCTTGTTTGTTGCAAAAAAATGATAAGTAGAGTTGAGAGTTCCTCATTAACTAATTCCTGACTCAAGACAGAAGACATTAGTAAGCTCAGAAGTGGACATCAGCAGTGAAAATTCCAAAATTACACAAAAGAAACACTACCCTTGGAGTAATGAGGAAGGTAATAATGAGAAATGTTTCCTTCAGTCACATATTCACAGTATGCAGGATTGTATAAAGAAATGGCCCTCTCTTCTTATCATTACACGTGAACTTCTCTAGCACAGAACAGCAGGGCTAACATTCATTCAGAAGACAGTCATGGGTCAGATAAAATCATTCAAAGGTTTTAAATAATATTTTTTTATTATAATAATAAAACGGAAATATTTATGAGGAGTTTATTGGAAGTTGTCCATCAAAATACTTTTTCCACAACAGCACTCAGTTTGAAAACTTTTTTTTTAACTTCCCATCAGACATAGCTTGGCAAACGACATTTTGTTTTGGAACTGTTCCAAACAAGCCAAAATTATTTCAGTTCACTGAAATGATAAAAATGTTTCTTCTATCATTTCAACATTTAAATGCACAGATAAATCAACTGGATTTGTATTTCATAGTCTGATATCTGTATTTACTCTTTTTGGATAGGAGTTTTGGATAGGCTGTGTCACCCACATAACAAAAATTCCTTTTTTATACAGATCACAATGTATCTGGTGACCTGCATGAGCAACTGAGCTGCAATCAAGGCAGAAGCGTATCATATTGAGGAAGATGAAGACATTAGAAACTCATCTTAGTACATATCATGTGAGGAAGTTTAATATTGAAAGAACTCACTGGAGCATTTCATACTAAGTTAACAACCCAATACTATGCATTGTGACTCAAGGACAGCAAAACATTTCCTTCTGACTGAAGACAGGAAATCAAAATCTTTTAGCATTTTGTATGTTTGGAAATACAGTCTTAAACTGGAATATCAACTTGTGAAAAGCTTTAGTATTTCCTGTGGTATATAAATGTAGCACTCTGGAAGAGTATTGTAAGCTCTTGAACTAGGGAAAAAATATATTTGAATGTTATATTAAAATTTATTACCTCCAAAGCTGATGTATTATATGATGATAAGGTAAAAAGACATAGCCAAGTTCCTGTGTCAGAATACTGAAGTAAAATCCTTAATGTCTTTGTGAAGTGACTCCTGGATGCAGCAAAGGATCCAGTAGATCTTTGGGTAATCAAGAATAATGTGGACCTCTTAAGTGCACTATCGCTATTCTGGATTTCACATTAGGCACTCATTCTTGAGTCTTCCTTCTTTCTACATGCTAGCAATTGTTGAGTTCATACCTCTTATCCTTTCTTACATAAATTTTATTATTATTTTTTTAGTGGGAAAGAGGAAATGAGAAGTTAAAATATAGAGTGCGTTCTTCAATGTAGAAAAAAAGGCAGCAGGCATTCTGAGAGAAAAAATAGAGAAGACCAACTATTCTGCATGACTGTTGTCCTTTTCTACCTAATTCTCCCTAATATACGGGAAAAGGGCTCCTTTTAGACCAGAGAAAACAAATACTATATGACAACAATGCATTAAGAGCATTGCCTGTCTGTATTTCTAAATCAGCAACTATATTTCATCACTGACAGTACTGAAAGTACATTTTACTGAAAGGTTACATAACAAAACCCAACAGTTCAGGTATTTTCAGAAGGCAATTTATTATGAAATATGAAACCTTTAAAATTAACTACTAATGTATTTGCAGGATTTATGGATGTGCTGCAGCCATCCTGTACTGTTAATACATTGTAAATTATATTCTGAGTGTTGTATGTTACCGCTCACTATCTATAAAATTCTATTAAGTTCATTAGCTCGCTAGAGCTTATTTGTGGGCAGGCTTTAAAAGGAGAGAATTGTGAAGTTTTCGAGCTGACTTTATATCATCTACAGTGAGTCCAAAGGCACTTTGAGCATAAAGTATCATTATTTTGAATGAGAAAAATCTATGATTAATATAGCCACTAATTACAATCAGCTTTCAGCAAATCTGGAGCACAATGAAAGTAACTTACTGGCAGTCCCTGGAAACCTGGATCACCTTTGACTCCTGGGCTCCCAGGAGTCCCAGGCCAGCCATTGCTTCCCTGCTCTCCTTTGGCCCCTTTCAGACCTGGAGGCCCTGGTGGCCCTGTTGGACCAGGTAAACCTACAAATCAGAAGAGATTTAGTGGCAAAATTTGTTCAGAGCAGTACCTGATGCAGGAGTTGAGCTGGCTCAATCTACAGGAGGACATAGCCAAAGTAATTACTGTAGTAAAATTTCAAGAAACTAAGTAGGAGAATCTGTTGCATGGAAGTCCATATGACTCCCCATCTGACTGGAGATCATAGAATCAAGCAGGTTGGAAGAGATCTCCAAGATCACCCAGCCCTATCAGAGCTGTCATTCATCAGCCTGTGGCTAATGGAAAATAATAGAGTTTTCTATATGTGCAGAACAAACAGATGTTATGTTAACAGGTATGAATGTGTTAGAGACACATTTCAGTTCTGCTCTACTCTCCTCCTTAGCCTCTAGTACAGGGCCACTGCCAAAGGTAAGGCCACATTAGGCTATTTTTAAATATATTAACACTCCAAGACATGGGAACACACCGCCAAGGTTGCCTCAAAACAGTAACACCAGTTTTCTTGTAGGTCCCCTTCAGATATTGAAAGGCTACAATAAGGTCTGCCTTGGAGTCTTCTCTTCTCCAAACTGAACAACCTCAACTCTCAACTCAGCCTGTCCTCATAGGATAGGTGCTCTAGTCCTCTGAGCATTCTCATGGCACTTATATGGACAGGTTCCAGCACCTCCATATCTTTCTTGTAATAGGGGCTCCAGAACTGGACACAGTACTCCAGGCGGGGGCTCACAAAAGCAGTGTAGAGGGGGAGAATTACCTCTCTCAACCTGCTGGCCACACTTCTCTTGATGCACCCCAGGACATTGTTGGCTTTCTGGGCTCCAAGTGTACACTGGCAGCTCACATTGAGCTTCTCATCTACCAGCACTCCCAAGTCCTCTTCTTCAGGGCTGCTCTCAAGCCAGTCACTGCCTAGTCTACATCTGTGCCTGGGATTGCCCCAACCCAGATGCAGGACCCTACACATGGTCGTGCTGAACATCATGAGGTTGGCATGGGCCCACCTCTCCCTAATTTCTGAGATGATGATAAACAAGGATATGCAATATTGGTAATATTATAAATTAATTAATTAGGTGATCTTTGATTAATAGCAGTACATGGATTCTAAATATGAAGAATTACCTGGATGGCCAGGTTGGCCTTGGGGTCCTCTGTCTCCTTTAGGGCCTTCAATTGCACTTCCTGGTAGGCCAGGAAGACCTTGGCTGCCCTTAGGGCCTGGTGGACCAGTATATCCTGGTTCTCCTTTGAGACCTGGGATGCCTGGACTTCCTGGGGATCCAGGAAAACCCACGTCACCTTTCGCACCTAGGATTTGAAAGAATCCCCACAACGTGATTAGAAAAAAGATAACAATCACTGAAACCCTCTGCCTTTATCTACTATAGCAAGCTTTCTTCCTTAAGAAAATACTGACCTTGCCTTTACATATTTTGCATAAAAATGAAAAACCTAAAAGTGTATTATTTTCCATATTATGACATAAATTATGAGAAAAAGACTAGTTTGACTGACATAATTTTCCATAGCTAAACTGATCACTGGGCTATTTTAATTCACTCTAAAAAACAGACAACCACTCAGCATCCCTCTCAGTCCTTCCACAAGGAATGTAAAGTCCCCAAACCATCGTCCTATCTAAGAAATGAGTGCTTTTGCTTGACAAAAGAACCTGCTCCTGCAGAAAAAGGAATTACTATTTTATCACTAAGATCTAGATTTAAGCACTTAGTACTTACGTTCATGCTTGCACAATTAGTTAATATTTGCAATTCAGTCAAAGTTTAGATCATGATTTGGAAACAAGAATATAGGTTAGCTGGTATAAGTATACTAAGAAGAGCAATGAAATGTCTAAAGAACACTATCCTTGGCTCTTTGCCTAAATAGAGGATGGTCTTTAAATCCTGGGCTTTTTTTTTTTAAAATCTACAATACCTTTGGAACACAAATTATGTCAGCTGCCTATCTATTTTTAAACCACATATTTCTTAATGAGCTATGCTGAAAAGATGAGAGAGATGGTTGAGGTGGGAAAAGTGCTCTAGGATTTTACATGCCTGTGCTGGTTTGAGGCTAATTGGAATATTTTAATGAAAAAAAAATATATTATAGGCTGTGAAAAGAAAACAATGGTGATGTCTACTTCACTCATAGGCTTGCTGAGATGTTTAGGAATAAGTACTCAAAACAAAAGGTAAGTCAGTCGGGCTTGCAGCACTCTCAGTCGGGCTTGTCGCGGTCTCTGGGGCACAGAGTCTGGGGCTGTATAGCAGCTTCTGAACTTCTCCTCTCTGGTGATTTCACTAACCACTTTTTCTTCTAATTCCTCCTCTGACCGATCCTCAAAACCTTGGGGTAAGGTATAGGGGTGGGGAGAAGGTGGAAGGGTGGTTGGGAGCCCCTCCTGGGGTCTCTGATTTNAATGCCTTACTGAGCAATGATTAGAAAATTTGCTTATTAAAATAAGTTCTCTAATATTAGGACTCTTTCAGCAATCTAATGATTGTTCATTACTGTAAGATAGTAAGCAAAAGAGATGCAGAAATTCTGGTTTATTACCTTTGATTATCCACAAAAAAATTCAGTATTTATAGAATGACTGAGTGAGGTAGGATGCCACATTAAATTCACAGATGGACTAGTTTTTGTTTTCTAGATGTTTAAAATTGAAACATTCTTTAATTGTACAAAATCTACTTTATATCAGTAGTGAAGAAATATAAAACTGCTGTTTATCTATTGCAGTCTACTGTCTAGGACATACTTATTTCATAAAATGGAGCACAGTGCATCACAGACACATTGAACAAGCACTGACTCAAGCCAGTTAAGCTGTTCTCACATCATGGTATAATGATACACTTTGCAAAGACCACAAGAGGTCTTGAAATTGTGACAGTTATGTGGCCATACCCAAACTAGTAAGTCCAGGTAGTAACAGTTTTCAGTAAGATTTCATCAAGTCTCTGTTGTCCTTTGTATTTCTACACCACACCCCTGTGCATAGCTTAGACATGCTCTACTGAGCTACAGAGAATAAGTATTTAAGAAATGAGTAAACATTGCACTTGGGTTGCACAACAGACTCAAGTAAAAATAATTATGGCGGTATCCTGGTGACAAATCCACTATCCTTAGGTGACTAGCGAACAAAACCTAACTAGACTTTGATTCTTGCAAAATTAGTAGAAAACCAGAAATCCTTGGAGTCAAAAGCACAGCACACAAATATGGGAGTTATTTATATTACCTCATCACAGCACAGCTTGCAGTAAATTCCACACTATGAATAATTACCTATTATAGGGCATATCTAACTCACGTCCAAGGTGCTGCCACTGTAACAGAAATTACTATTTGAGCCTCTCAGAGTTTCTGCCTGCTCTGAAAAGGTATAGCATGTAAAAGAATGGAGCAGAAAATATGTCTGAATTACAAAGTTATGTTTACACTGTGTTGGGAGGGAGGTTTGCTGCATGTTTAGAGAAGTATTTTACCTTTATCTCCTTTTGCACCAGGAAATCCTGGAAGTCCTCTGCCTGGAAGACCTGTAATATAGAGGCAGCTAAAACTTAGAAGATGGGACTGTACTTAAATTTAACCTGTAATAAACAAAACTCTATTAAGAAAATAAATAAATAAATAAAAGAATCTAAGTAAATGCTTTATGTAAAAGTTCTTCAGGACTGCAACTGTCTTTGTTATGTACTGATATTATATTTGGCACAATCGGTTCTGTATGACTGAAAATGCTACCCTAAGAAAAAAGGCAGCCTGCTCTATTATTTCACAGCTAAGCTGGAAAATGGAACATACTCCAAAACATGCCAGTTCTTTAAAGTATTGCCAGCTTTTATGAAATAAATTCATTCAAGATTCACTGATTAAACACAGTTGCTCATCTAAATGATCAGTTTTACAATGATGGTTGATAGTCAATAATTTCCAAGACACCATACAAACTTTATTTTCTAAGGTCCCATCCAAAGTAGATCAAATGGAGCAGACTCCTCTATCAGCTACTTTTGTGTAGGCCTGTCCTTGTGCAGTTTCATACCCTATAAAATTAACATGTTAGTCACAGTACCTTGTTCACCCTTTGCACCTGCTGCACCTGGAATCCCATCATAACCTGGTTCACCCTTCTGTCCAATGGAACCAGCAGGACCTGGATCACCAGGTTCACCTGAAAAAGCATTGCCATTTTCATTTCACCTATGAATCATCAAACTTTATTTCTATTTTCTTATTTTTTTTTATTTTTACACATATTTTTGGTTTTTTTTCCCTGTAAAGAAAAGCTTAACTTAAGCTTTTGCTCCCACAGAGACCAAGCAAATATTGCACGACGACTTCAGAGTGACTTTTCTCTGAGATTACTTCTGAATTAAATCAGCATGAGACAGGTTTTACAGATTGTGGCATAGATAATTATCACGAATCACAGTATATTACAGTGCAGGAACTCCAGCGAAGACTTGTGAATAGCACAGGCCGTTGTCCAATGAGATCAAATTATAGATAGAATCACAGAACAGTTTCAGTTGTAAACAACCTTCAAGATCATTGAGTCCGGCCATTATCTAACTCTACCAAGTCTGGTGTTACACCCTTTGCACCACATCTATACATCTTCTAAACACCTCAAGGGATGGTGATTCAAGCAATCCCCTGAGAAGCCTGTTCTAGTGTCTGACATCCTTTTCAGTGAAGAAGGTTCTTCTAATAGCCAGTCTAAACCTGCCCTGGTACAACTTGAGGCCATTTCCTCTCCTGCTATCAGCTGCTATTAGGGTGAAGAGGAGCACAATCCCTTCAATACGACATCTTTTCAGGTAGTTGTAGAGAGGGACAAAGTCTCCCATCAGCCTCTTTTCCTCCACACTAAACAACCCCAGTTCCCTCAGTCATTCCTCGGAAGGCTTGTCTTCCAGACTCTTGTTGCTATGTTCTAGACACATTCCCATCAATGTCTCTCTTGTAGTGAGAGTCCCAAAACTGAGTACTGTGCAGCCTCACCAATGCTGAGTACATGGGGACAGTCATTTCCCTGGTACTTCTTGTCACACCATTCCTGCATGCGTGAGATGACGTGTCCTGAAGCCAGTAATCAATAATTTAAGAAATCAATAATTTAAGAATACAGGGCTCCAAGCTCAAAATTGTTGTTATAATGGCAACAGATTTACTTTCCTCCCTACTCTATACCCTCTCTAACATCCATGCTAACATCCTGATCCAGGTTTCAAAACAACTTTATTGTTTTAAAATTAACTCAGACAACAGAACTAGTGGCTACAGCAACAATTAAGTCTTGCGGAAAGTGGTAAAACCTTTTCCACTAACAGAAGAAATCATTAGCCCCACACTACATGGACTCAGATTTACTTGGGGAACAGTACTGTTTGGTTTTCCTTATGAAATGCACAAGCGTATCAGGAAATATCTGAGCCAAAATGAATGTGGAATGCCACAGCATTTGTTTTAGCTGCTGCCTGGAGGTGAACAATATTTGAAACAGCATCTGGTGCTTTGTTTTTTTTCCTACCTGGTTCTCCTTTTAAACCTGGAATGCCACTTAAGCCAGGAAGTCCTTTTTCACCCTTTTCTCCATGACGGCCAGGGCTCCCTAAGGAAAGTAAGAAGACAGGACTTTACATGTGGGATATCTGGTGCAAGTTCCCAATTCATTTTTCACTGTAATTTCTGTTTCATGAAAGCATAAACACTTGCCTGGAAATCCTGCCATGCCAGGGGATCCTTTGGGACCTGGAGCACCTGGCATTCCAGGAATTCCTGCGCTGCCCTTTTCACCCTTATCTCCTGATAAACCTGGACTACCAGTTCTTCCTGGCTCTCCCTAGAAGAAGCAGCACAAGTTATAACATCCACACATCAATTCTGAAACAGCTTTTTCTGTTTGCAGTGTTAGATGTCACCCCTCTTATCCATCAGACATGAAGAGTTTAATTATTTTTCTATTTAGAAATAAAGTTGGCATTAAATTCTGCTATTAGAGTGGTCTTTTCCAGCAACTGCTAATACCTACATATGAAAATGAGTAGTTTTCTATCCATTACTATGACAGTTTTTACAAAGTCTTTTCCAAATGAGCTTAACTTACTTACTACATTTAATCATCTTCCAAAAAATCTTTTCTTTTAAGTCTTCATCAAGTTTGCTACCAGATTAAAAGTTTTATTTTTACAATTTTTACTTATAAATTCATGATTACTGTCACTGTATAGCTAGGAAAAGGAATGTGAAACAAATGAGAATTATATCAGAACACTATTAGAGATTTAAATTACAGGCAGTATTAATACAGTTGTCTTTTCAGATATATCTGAGCATGTCCTATCTTTTTTTTTAAGCTTTCCGCTATCTCTGTAGAAGTATGAAACATCATTTCAGTATGATTATTTGTTCTATTTCTAAGAAGCCTTTTTCACTTTATGCATTTAGTATTTTTAAAAGTTTTCCCCCTCGCCCACATTTTTAGCACTGTAAATTAGCCTATTCTGAAGGTACAGAATAAGAACTCTGCAGACAGCGGTCCTATCAAACGGGATGCAACTAAACCTATGAACATCTTTCAAGTTTCTCATAATGTATTTAAATGGGCATAATAGAAAATATAATAGCTTAAAGGCCAACAGCATCTTTTCAAATGATGTATTTGGCAGAGACAGACTATTTAATCCTACAGAGCATAAATACCTTCTCGCCAGGAGCTCCTGGAAAGCCAATTCCAGGAAAACCTGGTGCTCCTTTGTCTCCTTTTTCACCTTTTTGCCCAGGGAACCCTGGTGTGCCTGGTGAACCTGGTACTCCTGGCAGACCCTTTTCTCCAGGTGTTCCTAGTAAGAGAAAAGGAAAAATGGGTATATCAGAACTAGTGGTAAGCTAGCAGTGTTGATAATGATTTTTCAGTGTTGCCTTAGCTATTCAGAGCTAGAAAAGCATTGTAACTCACTGAAATGGCTAGTAAATTAACTTGTGAGATGCACTTTCTAAATGGGACATTTTATGGGAAGAAAAGCTTTAAGAGAAGGGCATAATCTTGGATTTGGAGAAATAGCAGTCTTGGTAAAAATATTAATTGAATAAAAGTTTGTTTGAATAATTTCTAAAGGACCACAGAAACAAAAGGAACCTCTGCTGTACCAAAATTTTCTGTTTCTTTTTACTATTTCAGTCCTTTGCCTTTGATTTCCCATGTATGCCACGCAAAAGGTCATTTGAATGGAGAAAAAAGGTTCTGTGTTGAGACATAGACTCTTCATTCTATTCTTTACCAGTTACCTCCTACAGTTCCCAGATCATTAATTTGTAACTAATATGTAGTACCAAACTTCTTAGAAGAGGGAAAACACATAGGAAATTTAATGCAGTTCACACACTAGCAGAGGCAGACAGACAAACAGGTATCACTTGAAAGACTAACTGCCTGCAAGAAGTGTACAAAACCTCCACATCCAGCTAAAGGATTTGCATGTAGGAACCTTGCAAACCATCCTGTAATTTGTATAGCACAATAGGATTGATAAAGCAATGTCCCAAAAGTCTACAGTTCAGACTCTGCAGATAGTGCGATCTTTTAGTAGATGTACGCCAACAAATTTCCATACAGGTCTCTCATAATGTTTCACATTAACATTCAGAGCAATCAGTACCTGGCAAACCCATTTCACCAAGCGATCCTTTTTGCCCTGGAACTCCTGGATCCCCTGGGAATCCTGGGGGACCCTGATCACCTTTTGGACCTATATACAGCAGAAAAAAAAAAATTAATCCCATTAACGAGGTTTAAAACACCTGACAAACAGTCTGTTGCTAATCTTTAGACATACCTGGATGTCCTGGAGTACCAGGTTCACCATCCCTCCCTGGAATTCCTGGGTCTCCATAATCCCCACGTAACCCTTTTTCTCCTGTTGGTCCATGGTCCCCTACACATCAAGAAAACAAACATGGGGAGACCAGTTTTATCAAATGTTACTGAAATGTCGTATAATAATCCTTCTAGTTCATTTTGGAACGCTGTTGCTTCTCTCTGCTGAATAAGGAAATGGCTTCATTCAAGCTTCATATATTGTACAGTAATTGCACTTGAGTAAAACAACTCTCCAGTTGAAGAAAGACTATGAACTATTACAATTTTACAGGTGCCCGTGCAAATTACAAGGCAATTTATATCTTCAAAAGAAACTGCAAGTGAACATGTACTTGAGTCAGGTTAGATGGAAAAACATGGACTTGATGGGTGGACTACTCGCTGGATAAGGAATTGGCTGGATGGTCGCACGCAGAGAGTGGTGATCAACGGCACAATGTCCACCTGGAGACCAGTGACAAGTGGTGTCCCTCAGGGGTCAGTGCTGGGACCAGTGCTGTTTAACATCTTTGTCAGTGACATGGACAGAGGAATTGAGTGCACTCTCAGCAAGTTTGCAGATGACACCAAGCTGTGTGGCACAGTCAACTTGCTAGAGGGCAGGGATGGCATCCAGAGGGACCTGGACAGGCTGCAGAGGTGGGCCAGGCCAACCTCATGAAATTCAACAAGGCCAAGTGCAAGGTCCTGCAGCTGGGTAGGCACAATCCCAAGCACAAATCCAGGCTGGGTGGTGAATGGCTGGAGAGCAGCCCTGACGAAAAGGACCTGGGGGTCTNGTTACTTCGGAAGTGCCAGACAGTATCAGGTGTCAGCAGAAATGATTGATTTGACTGTTCTGCTATCTAAAAATGTACATGTGAACAACCAGTTCATAGCCAGAAAATTGCTGTTTCCACAGTTCTATCTAATCGGAAAGCATCTTCATGATTCCAGAAAGCTCCACCTCTTACTCTGCTGTATGCCTCTACTCCAGCTTTAGGGTCCTCACTTTTTGGTCATAATCCCTTCTGTTAATGTTGCATGCAGGTGCAGGGCAATAGATTAGTGAGTATCGCTCACTGAATGTTTTTAAGTAAGCGGATTTTATTAAGAACATCCCAGGATGTCAAAAACAATACTTTCATTAAACACCACTGACAAACTCTCATAAAAATAGTTTTTTTTACACACAGTCTGTATTTTAGCAGCTTTATAAAACATTCCTGCAATATTCATGCCTAGAGAGATGAAGGCAGATAACAGATCAAAGTTACACTCCCTACTTTCTGTGCTGGTAATAAGCACCTTTGGGTTGAAGAGGATGGGATGGGCAGAATAACAGCAGAGATTTTCAGAATGGGGTCTGTCTGTAACCTACCCTTCCAGGCTACGTGAGCCAGGCCAACGTGCAGACTGCGTATGGTCAGGAAAAGGTAGAGCATACAAGTTTGCAAGTGTGCATTAGTAGTGATGAAGAGATGAAGTTAGAACCAAAGAAATTAACCATTTGAATTTCTCATCACAGGTTTCTTTATTGGCATGAAACCACTGTGCCTAATTTGGATTTCTGGAAAGGAAATAAAACTAATTATCAATTAGTCAACCTACAGGCCAATAGTAGATAAGAAAATCATGAAAAACAACATACGTGGATTTGCTTTAAGGCTTTCCATACCACCATATATATCAAGGTCAGAAACAAATGAGAAAAATTCATCTAGACAAAATCTTTGTAAACCTGAGTCTCACCAAAAGTGCATCTCAGCTTAGAGGCAGATGCACTCCATTCGTGCTTCTACTCTCCCTTGCAGTCCTTGGCTGCCCAAGTTTGGGAGGCACTGCCTATCCATACGCCTAGTTTTCTCTGAGAGCAGCTTGGGCACACAATCCCACATCCCATTCCAATGAGTAGTCAGGAGATACAAGTGACTTAGAATGGGAAAATCCTATCTTCACACAACTCAAATACATCATAGTACAGTTATTGGTGATTTGCTGTCAAACTGGAAAGGAGTCTCAAGTGCTCTGTCCTGGGTGCAACACAGAATACACTGATTATCCTGTACAGACAACACTAAACAGGAAAGAGTTCAGAAGAGGACAGGATTAGACTGCATCAGGCTTTCGAAGCACTGGAGCAAAGATTGAAAAATCCACCTCCGACACAAGAAGGACATTGAACTGTTGGAGCAAGGCCAGAGGAGGGCCACAAAGATGATCAGAGGCCTGGAACACCTCTCCTATGAGGACAGGCTACAAGAGTTGGGGTTCTTCAGCCTGGAGAAGAGAAGGCTTCGAGAAGACTTTGTAGTGGCCCTCTAAAATCTGAAGGAGGCCTACAGGAAGGCTGGGGAGGGACTATTTACAAGGTCTTGTAATGACAGGATGAGGAGTATGGGTTTAAACTGGAAGAGGGGAGATTCAAACTAGATGTTAGGAAGAAGTCCTTTACAGTGAGGGTGGTGAAACACTGGAACAGGCTGCTCAGGGAGGTTTGTGAATGCTCCCTCCCTGTAGGTGTTCAAGACTAGGTTGGATGAGGCCTTGAACAACCTGTTCTAGTGGGAGGTGTGCCTTCCTACGGCGCGGGGTTGGAACTGGATGATCTTTGAGGTCCCTTCCAACCTAAAACATTCTATGATTGATTTTATATATATGGTAAGGAGAAATCAAAAGCATGCATAGAAAATTCAAAACAATTGCATAGACAGCAGTTCAGAAGGAAAAGACTAAGGATCATGGCCAATCACAAACTGAGACAGCATCATTTCACAAAAGAGAGATTTCATTCTAGCAGGGCATGAGCTGAAGTACTTCTCTTATTTTAGCAAAGTGCACTCTAACAAGGATGCTGCCAAATTGAGAAGTCAGAAACAGCAGCAAGAATCATAATTACTTCAGAAAACATCATATACAATGAATGATTGAAGGACATGATTGAGTGGAATAGAAGGCTAAGATGATCTTTCGGTATAGCAACGTACATATGTTTCTTCCTGAAATGTCTTCAGGTCACAGAGAAACACATGCTCAAGATGTTGTCCACTTTTTCTTACAGTATCAGTTGGTCTTCATGACCACAATAGTATTTCCACTGTATGTTTTCAATGAAAGACAGGTTTTCTCTTCTGGTAAGATCTGAATTCTACTTTTGAAGTTTCTTTTCTTTTGCAAGAGTCTTCTGATAAAAGAGATAAGATGGATTCCATAAGGGCAAATTGAACCTCTTCCATCCAACCAAAACCCCTTCTGTCTGTGATTAATCTTATTTATCTTTGTTTCTATGAAGTTGAAAGGTATCGGAAAAATACCTGAATTTGTTGTGTGAAATTCTTTATTTTCAAAAATGTTGTCTAAGACTAAGATAGAACTGAACTCAAAGCATTGTTGATTATATGAGTGTTAATTACACTTATCCACAGTCAGAGACTATAGTTACCTTTTTCTCCTGGATCTCCCTTTTGGCCTTTGAGACTAACCATGTCCATGGTGTCCATTGTTCCAGGTTTTCCTGGGAGACCGGCTTCACCTTTATCTCCTTTGACACCAGGCTCTCCCTGGGGTCCAACTACACCTTTGGAACCTTGGCTACCTATAACAGGATAGCATAGAATATTTCAGTGGCATATAGAACTTAGCAAAAATATTTAGTAGACAGTAACAAGTGAAATTGGATATTTACTCAAAATCTGAGCACCAAATATGCTCCAGAAGAACTCATTTATCTTATACAAAGTACTTTTTATACCATGGCTTCACAGTAGCTGTCAAAAAAAGTTGACTTATTCTTCCTGCTTCATTACCATTAATTTTAGACTCACAAAATAACAAGGATAGGAGTTTGGCAGTAATACGGGACAATATTTGAAGGATTTATTAAGACCTTCCTGACTGCTTTCTATAATTTCAAACACAGCATTTTCTGGGAGTAATACCTATAACATCCTTGCACCTAGCAAACCCTTACATTATGGAAGTATAGACCAAAAATCCTGGCCCAAATACATGACTGTTCCTAGAACATGGCTTTCTAAATTACAGGGAAGTTATCTGACATAAAACATCCTTTCAGCCAATCATAATCCTTGTATTTGGTTATTTCCAGACTTGTTTTCTGCCTGGAAATAGGTGGATTTTACAATTTTGGTTTTGAGAAAAATCTCTTACCTTTCTCACCAGGCAACCCTCGATCTCCAACTGGTCCAGGAGTTCCTGGCAATCCAGGAGTTCCCATAACTCCCATTTCTCCCTTGGGTCCTGAAACCAAAGTGAAAGAAAGAATAACAAAAATAAAGCAGTAGCATAAACAAGGCAAAGAAATGTAATTTACTCCCTATCATATTAGGAACTGTACTACTTAAAGAAAAATGGGACAACAAAAGTAGTTATGAAAAGCAGAATAAAACAGTTCGTAATGCGTTTTCAACAGATTCTTAAGACTTCCTATTACTGTAAACAATGTTGTTCTTAACCAAAGCATTATTAAAACCACATTCTGTCACTGCAGCTATGCAGAATGATCACCTCATTATTACAGACTAAAGGCTAGTTCCTGCAAGTTCCTGGATTTAATCCACCGAAGGACTCGAGTAGCAATTCAGTTACATATGCATAGAGCTACTTTATTGACATCATCTCATGAGCTTTCCCAAGCCTGGGAAAGGGCATTGCCACCACAACTTCATAAAACAGTTGCCCAAGATGCTGCTTTCTTAGGAAGAAGGTGATTACCTGATGATCCTTTAAGTCCAATGGCTCCCTGTGGACCTGGCAGGCCAGGTAATCCCACAGACCCTGGTACTCCCGGCTGACCCTGGCTACCTTTATCTCCTTTTGGACCTGGCATATCTAGACCTGGAATACCAGGGAAGCCTCTTTCTCCTTTCACTCCAGGAAATCCTAGGGAAAACAGAAGGTAAAGTATTAGTCCTTAGTATCTGATTATGTCCAGAAATGGCATGTAGAATGAAGACTCAAAGCCGGACAGCAGAAATAGTTCTCATTTTCTACATGAGGTATATATTACCTACCAATGCAGTTTTTCTCTCAGGAGGCCTCACCCTGTGGTTTGGACCAGATGGAGAAGGCCACCCCTTCCATGCATCCCCCCTGACCTCACTACAAAGTCGTTCACAAGCAACACTTTCACCAATGTCAATATTCATTTGTGCCAGAAGTCCACTCCCAAGCAACATCATGGAAGCATTTTTCTCTCACCTGGTGGTCCCTGAGGTCCTGGCTGCCCAGCAGGTCCTGGTGATCCCTGAGGGCCAAGCCCTGGTGCACCTGGAGGCCCCTGCAAGCCCTGCAGTCCTGGGAGGCCAGGGTCCCCTGTAGGAAGACAGAGACACGGCCTTCGTGTCCTCCACCATTACATGAAATCATGTTTGCTGAAGATAATAAACTAGGTGAATCAGAAGCACTTGGGTAACAAGACCTCATTTCAGCCTCTCACACCTCCTGCCTGGGCTTGGAGGAAAGGCACAGTACCACTTGCTACAGATGGTTGTTAGAAGATATCAGTAGGATATATTTGTGGTGAATAGATTTTTTGCTGCACTGAGGGAGTGACTTTGAAAAAGAAATAGAAGTACAGAGCTGTATTTTTCCTGCAATGTTACCTCTGAATCCTTGCTGACCAGGTATGCCTGGAAAGCCTTGCTCGCCCCTTAAGCCAGGCAGTCCTGGATTTCCCTTTTCTCCAGGGATGCCAGCTGGGCCTGGAGGGCCTGGTAATCCCTTAGGGCCAGGGAGACCTACACCAGGTTCACCCTAGGCAAATACAACAGACTGTGAATTAACACATGAAAAACAAGAATTCATTCACTGACTGCATTTAAACCATTCAGAGGCAGACTTACACATTAATTCCACCCATCTATTTTGTCCCTCTGGGTGCACAGTGGGAAACACAAGATGAAGGACAATTGGATCAACTTTTTTTAGTTATTAAAAAAAACTCCAGCAGGATCCTTGCACACATGTTAACATAAGGAGTCACAGATAACAGTATCAGCAGATGATACCTACTTTTTGACCTTGTAAACCTGGTACACCTGGCAAACCATCCAAGCCAGGGGTTCCTGGAGTCCCTGGCAGACCAGGTGAGCCAGGCTGACCTTGGAAACCTATAAAACAAAACAAACATCACCTCATTACCATCTGTGAGTGTTCTCCGCTGTTTTTTCAAGACTGACTGAATTATTCACATCCTCATGTGAATAATTCACATGTGTTTGAAAAGGTCTATGTAGCCTTTGATGTCAAACTTCTAGGGGTGCCAGCATCCAAACATTTCAACAGAGATTCAAACACTACACAGCATTTGGTTTCTGATGAGAAATAACCACTCAGAAGAAATAAACACTGAGTGTCTCCTCTTACATGACATGAGCGTTAAGCCTTGTGGGCTGATGTCACTGAGAAACATTCTGTCTGTAAAACTGAGTCCCTAAAGTCTTCAGAAAATTGTAACTTAATGTGCAAGGCACCAGAGTGAGTGATGCACAACAAAATGCACATGTGAATCAACATCTTTTGTTCAGTATGTCATATGAGATGTCCTACATGTCCCACTGTGCACTGCACACAGGTTTCTATGCTATAGCTGGCCCATGCACTGTGCCTTGAGAATGAAGGAATACATAAAATATTCTGCAAATCACTTAAAGACGGCACTCACACAACACCAGCACACACTGTCCTAGTAGGGCATAAATCCTGCCAGGCTGGTTTAACCTATTGCGGGTCCAGGAGTCATAGTAGATTGAGCAAACAATGGAGCAGCAAAGCCTGAAGGGCTAGGAGCTTAGCACCACCTGTCAGGTGTCTGGTACTGCCCCTCAACGTGCCTGCATGGTCACACGAGGCACGAAGCTTTGAATTCATTGGGCACAACAACGATGCTAGTGTCTATTGGCCAGTTTCATTTTCAAAATGGTCTATTTAATGGGAGCTGATTTAGAAACCACAGCACCTTTCTGCATTGCTTTTCTGCATTGCCTTTCTGCACCAACTGCCTTTACTGCACTGACCCTCCGCAGGGAGCAGTACCCCATTGGCGTCTCGTTAACTGGGAATCATTGCAGCCACATGTTTGCAGCTTACACTGGCGGCTTGGCAGCAACTCAGCTCTTCTCTCCTTCCCTCTACCTAGAATATTTAGTATTTTACCACAGGATCATTATTGTGAGTTTTGGAAGCGTCCTTGTACAGGAAACTTACTCAGGGACTAAGGCGTCATAAGTACATATGCTAGAGTTGAAGCTAAGACTCAGTAAGCATAGTTAGAGTTTTTCCTGGTTTTTGCGTTCCTATTTTCCAAGTTCTGATTGTTCAAGCTGTTTAATTCTGTGTTCATAAATATCCTTTGTGCAACTATTTCCTGTTGACCAAAAATCCAAAGAATCTCAGGGAAATTTACTGAATTGTTGAATATTAATATAATCCTATAAATCAATATTCATACAGAAATTAATATTCATAATTCACAACAGATTATTAATATCACATCACACACACAAAAAACTGAGAAGAAACTCCTTTTCCAGTCAAAGGCCTCGGGGAGTGGGAAATCTAGGTTTTAGGCTAAGCTCCAGGCAAGCAATTTGGCAGACTTGAATTCAAGGAAGGCTCCAAAGAAGAAATTTATTGGATATGTCTTTCATTTCCTGATGGCATCAAAGAGCATACAGCAATTCTTTTCTAGATACACTGAGGTTTATCCCATACCAGGCTCAGAGGAACCAGAGGTCGCCACGAGTAAATCTCCTTATTAAGTCTTTCTGAGCCTCCCAATTCACTGATTTGTGGAACTATAATAAATTAAATAATAATGAAGGCACTCAAGAATTTTAGGAATTGAGGTGGCTGCAACAAGCTCAGTCATCTAGTTCTAAATGAGTAGCAGCACTATGAAATACATCTCCTAAAAATCCAAAGCTAGAAACATGAACATTTAGAGTTTCCCTATGTTATTTGCTGTGCCAGTTTAAGGCTAATTGGAATATTTTAATGGAGAAAATTATATTATAATTTTCCATCACATCTGCATACCCTGAAAATAGCCATGCAGGGAAGACTAAACTTATGCTGAGTAAGCTGGTATTCTAGCCAAACCACTCTCAGCCACCTCAACACTACAGAGCTGCTATTGCTGGCCAAAAAATACTACACTTATGTCAGTGTGATTTTTTGACCAATCATACACAGTGCTTCATCTCTCAAAAAGATCATCTCATCTCTCAGAAAGATTATATTATTTCTCAGCAACTTCAGTTGCTGCAATGTAAGATGTTGTACCATATCACATTCTGGCAGTAACTTCAACACTGTATCTGCAGAACACCACTGCAAAAAGCAGTGACGCTTTTGCAAGGGAGGTTCCTTACCTCCCAAACCTCATTCAGCCAAGGCTCAATTATAATGCAGACCTCCATCCACACTCCAGTTACATCAGCTCTGTTAGAGGGATAACTTTTTCTTACCTTTGGGTCCTGGAGGTCCAGGGAACCCTATACCTGGCTGTCCAACGGCACCTTTTTCCCCTGGCAGGCCAGGCCTACCTGGAAGCCCAGGATTCCCTTTGTCACCTTTGCAAGTGAAAACAAGACAAATGTTAATACAAAGGTCAGCTTCTAGGGAATGGAGCCATAATCATCATCAGACATAGATTAATATGGCTACTATACCTTGGGGTCCAGGGAAACCAGGTGGCCCAGGAAGGCCATCTGCCCCAGGAGGTCCAGGAAGTGGCACAGTTCGTCCTGCTTCACCCTTTGTTCCTGTTATTATAAGGATCAAGTATAATAATTGATGAAACTAAACAGCAGTGTTTCACCTAGCCATTAGTCCATCCATACCATTACCACTGACTTGTTATTAGTTTTTTTTGCAAAAGATTCATGGAAAACTGTAGGGAAACATTCTGTATTAACTGGACATGTGACCAGACTTGCAACAGAAAACTAAGGTGAACCTAAACCATCCTGGCTTAACTCTTCATGAACAACACCTTTAAAAATTTGCAATTATACTGCTGAAAGCAAATACTGATTTAAATTAGAAAGTATTTTTATTTCGGTCTTAAATTCTGGTGAACCACTTAAAAGATTTTTTTTTTCCATTATTGTAGTCTTTTTTAAAGCATACTAAAGCATTACCTGGAAGGCCTGGTAAACCTGGAGTTCCATCAAAGCCTCTGTCTCCTTTGTCACCAGGTAATCCTGCAGCGCCTATGCCTGGAGGGCCAGGAAAACCTCTTTCACCACGTACTCCAGGGAATCCAGGTTGGCCAGGGGGACCACGTTCTCCTTTCAAGCCAGCTGTACCCTAATTTTTGGAAAGTATAAGTGTACTTCTTGCCTAACTGGTGACACAGAACACATCTCTCTTTGAATATTTTCTAACTTGGATTGAGCACAGGTATCTGTAAAGCTGAAGAAAGTGGAGGGTTTTTTTAATCCATCACTGATCTCAATGGAAGTAGAACTGAGTTCCACATGGAATACGGCACACTGAAATCATACCTAGAGTGCAGTGCTGCTAAATGGATCACACAGACTTATGTTCTCAGTGGTGGATCTGGGAGCAGATGTGACCTCCACATTCACCTCCATATTCATATCAACCAAATTCTCTATCAGTGCAAGATCTTGAAGTATTAATTTCTACTCTCCCACAGAAGAGACATAGGCTACAGCAGAGTTGAAACATGTCTTACAATCTCTATTTAGATACCTTCAATCTACTTGGATTCCTTCAATCATCTCCAGATAACAGTAACATCACCCACACTAGTTCTCACTATCAAGCTGTGAGAAAGGAATAAAACTATTTCTTTGCAGGGAAAGAAACCTTGCTCTATAATCCTGAAAGTAATGACCCATCCTGATAACATCTAAGTCATAGAATCGGTTTTGCTGTTGATTGGAAAAGACCTTCGAGATTGAGTCCAACCATCATGACATGTAAAAAGAAAGAGCAAAGTCTAACTCTGAAATAGTTTTTTGTCAAAGGACCATCTTCCTCACTAGTTCCAGGGCAACTGGAGTCTTCCTCTGAGGAACAATGAACTACTCAAGGTAAGAACAAGATGTGGAACAACAAATGAGGGCAAAAAATATAAAGCATGTGTAAGGTATTAAAGCATGTGAATGTTGATCTGAAAGACAGAAGGTATATGACAGTATATAAACATAAACAAACACACTGTAGGACAATATGTAAACATAAAGAAACACACATACCGGTGCTCCTTTTGGACCCTGGAGACCTGGCAATCCATCTTTCCCTGGTCTTCCTTCTCTTCCGGGAGTACCTGGTTGTCCTGGGAAACCAGGATCTCCCTTTTCACCTTTCAGGATAGAATCATAAGAAAAATCTCCTGGTTCTCCTTTTGCCCCAGGGCTGCCCATAAGTCCTGGAGCGCCGGGGGGGCCCTGAAATTTCATTAATTCAGATGTCAACAGTTGCCCTACAATCACTCAAATTATACAAAAGAAAACAAATCTTCAGAAATTAAAGAATAGATCCAAATCAAGTAAACAATTAAGTTTTTAAGGAGGTCATATGATAACATTTTCTAGGATACAGCAGTGCTCTAGCGTGAATAAGAAATTAATGTATATCTTCTTGTTTTGACCATTTTGTTGCTTATTGTATCACAGTATATCATTTGTGATGGTGCATATAAAATTACACCACTTAAACAAGAACCACAGGACATGACACCTAAAACCTACTCTGAATTTTCAATGGATTTCAGTTGCACATATTTATACACATATAGAGAGGCATCTTCACTGAGGTAGTTTGAGGGGTCCTAGGTTTCCCTTAAGGAAAGCCATAGGGACGGAGGCCCATTCCAGGGGGGTGGACTTGGTCATCCCCGGATACTGTAATATTGTTATTCTATTCCATCTTCCGGTACCATAAATTAGAAGGCCGTGCCCGACTGATACCCTTCCCTTCTCCTCCCTGCCTTTTCTTCATTCACTTCTTTGCTCCAGGAACAGCACACAGCCCTTTACATCTCATGGGGCAGATGGCTACTGGCTGGAGGGAATTTTAGGTTGTGTCATTCAGCCTGCTGAGGTCTTATAGGCCCCAACTGGGGGCAGCAGTTTCAGTCTACCCTCAGGCTGACTGGGGGTGAAAGAGGTGGAGGATTCTAGAAGGCCTGTTTGGGCCCAGTGGGTCTTGGTCCAATAGACAAGTGGTGTCCGTCAGGGGTCAGTGTTTGGAGCAGTGCTGTTTAACATCTTTGTCAGTGACATGGACAGAGGAATCGAGTGCACCCTCAGCAAGTTTGCAGATGACACCAAGCTGTGTGGCACAGTCAACTTGCTAGAGGGCAGGGATCCATCCAGAGGGACCTGGACAGGCTGGAGAGGTGGGCCCAAGCCAAATTCATGAAATTCAACAAGGCCAAGNGTGTTCAAAGCTAGGCTGGACGAGGCCTTGAGTGACCTGTACTAGTGGGAGGTGTCCCTGCCTATGGCAGGGGGTTGGAACTAGATGATCTTTGAGGTCCCTTCCAACCTTACCATTCTATGATTCTATGACATGGCCTAGTTAGCGAATGTACTTATTCTACCTGACCACCTTTTATGCGCTCTTGTAAATAGAATATCTCTTTAAACTTCCAATCAGTGTGCAGCATCCTCATTCTTACTCCTGGAAAGGGCTAAGAGTCATTTCTGTCCTCCATTCCCAGGTAGCTTGTGGCCTCAAACTGGGACAAGAAACACATACATTAAGGTATGTCTTGACAGCATACCCCAGAGTATGTAAGGGCACTCAAGTGAACTCTTGCAAGATCAAATGTGATTGTGGCAGTACATCTGATCTAGGAGTAATCTGTGTTACATGTTAGACAAGTGTTATGTTTATGGCTGTTCTGCTTCTGATATCCAGCCTTACTCAAGGGAGCTGAGTTGCCTCGTGTCAGTGTAATTTACAAGTGACAGCACTTTCAGAGCCATCCTTCATTTCTCCAAAATGACTCAGCTTTCCTGCTGCATTTTATGGAATATACTGCACATGTTTCCAAAAATTCAAACTGCCAAAACATAATGCACGCTAATCCTAGACTGCTCGCACTACACTAGATGGCACTGTGTTTCTCTCAATATAGATGTACATAACGGGGAAACGTTACTGGAATGCTTCTCAAGAAGATCAGGACTGACTTGTATCTGTTTCCTGTGAGGTCTTACTTTTTACCCAGCTGCACTGCTTACCTTGCTCAGACAAGAGGTCACAAGTCCTGGTGAGTTCACACAATGGGCAAACACAGAAATATAACCTGTTTCTAACAGCTTTTTTCCTCTCATAGCTCAATCGCACTACTTCCCAGTTTATTTTGCTAGGCATAGTTCTTAATTTTATCTTATCACTGTGGTGGTCTGTTTTTGAACAGGACTATTACACAACTACACTGATGACTGCATGTTCTTTAATCAGATGCCTCATAGGACACACACATAGCATTTGACAAGGCATTACTTACAGGTACCCCCGGAAGGCCATCAAGTCCAGGTAAACCTCTGTCACCCTTGAAACCCGACTGCCCTGGAAAACCTTGTCAGAGAGACAAAAATACAACTTTGCTTAATATATGCTTTTACAAATAGCTTGCTGTATGCAGGTTCTTTGTGATCCTTCTCAAAGTGTCTCATTCCATCCCCAGTTTTATCAACACAATGCTGATAAAGCCAGTAAAGCCATCTGGATTCACATGGTCATATGTGTCTGCATTCATGAACTCAGAAGTCGATGATTTATTTGACTTAGAAATGAATTCACCTCACTATTTAGACCTATTATGTAGCCACTGAAGCCTTGAAATGACATAAACAGCACTAATTTTCCTTAAGAGCCACTAGAACAAACACCAGGTATAATACCACTGCTTGCATGTAGCACTTCTCTCATACAGTAGCAGAAAATAATTATTTTATCAAGCACAGAATTTAATGCAAGGATTGGGAACATGTATGGGCTGCTGCACACATAGGACAAATGCCTTCAACATTATTTTTCATTTTCACAGTCTTCTGTGAAAATACTTCAGTCACAGTTTGCAAAGACACTCTGCTGTAGCCAGTTTCCACTTCCGTGGCAATTCTGTTTGATTGCACTGGAAATTTGTAATTTTGAAATTTGAAAAGAGCAATATTCCATCTCTTTTCAACAGTTTCACAAAAGATTTTATCAATGGGACAATATGGAATTGATTTTATCATATATACTGCATTTTCAGATTTTAGTCTAGGTAGGTTAATTCTCAAGTAGTTAATGAGTTTTTACCTGCTGGGCCTGGTGGCCCTTGTGGTCCTGGAAGTCCAGGAGGTCCTACTTTATCACATAAGGCACAGGCTTCACCTTTATCACCTGAAAAAAATTCCCAACAAAACTAATTAAAAACAAAGAAGCTATTAAAGAGAACTGAAAGGCAGTTTCAGGAGAAAATGTCAATTTAACACACTTCAATTTGAAAGAATAAAAATAAATGTGCTACTTCCAATTATATGCTTCGAAGAAAAGTTATCAGCGAACTAATATTCAAAATTCTTTAAATTTTTTGAAGGAATAACATGAAAATCAACTTAAATTTTATCATAGGGATGATACTTAACAGAGGAGTTAAAAGAGACCATGCTGAAGAGGATCAAATAGAAGAAAAAAAATATGTACCGGGTATAGAAGGAATAGAAAGATTAAAGCAGAAAAAGGAGATCTGTATAGACACTGCAATTTTGCAGTTTTAGAAAAGCAGTGAACAGAGTGAGATTAGGAAGGTTCAACCATTGTGTAAATGAGTGTAGCTCTTTTTTTTATATATATGTCTGTTTAGTCAGTGCTGCTAAAATGCATGGTTGACAGTCCTATTTATAGGTGATACAATTTTAGCTTCAATTATACTCATGGCAATGATTCATAAGCCATTTCCATTCCAAACTCATCTGCCCCTCTCTAATTCTTCATCTCAGAATTCACATCTTGAATTGCCATGAACTGCTCAATTTTCACCTAATGGGGCTATACTCAGCCATTGCTTTCTTCTCACCTCCTCTTTCAGCCCTGCACCATCCTTTATCACTTCATACAAACATGTAGGCTAAGATTAATTTGAGTGAAGTTTGTGTCACATAGCTCTATAAGCAATATCCTTATTTTACTCACCAGAGATTCAAGAAATATATTCCATGTCCATTAAGTATTTTTTTAACTAACTTTAAAGTACACTTACTCTGGATCCAGCCTAACTTGCTCAGCCACCTTATATATTAAGGGTACAGAGTATTAGAAAGCAACCATTTTGAAGTAGCATTACCTTTCTCTCCCATTTCTCCTGGAAATCCATCTCTTCCTGGAAGTCCAGGACTACCTGGTGCACCAGGTTCTCCCTGTTGGCATTGATCAATTCCATCTGCAATGGAAATGCAATAAAGAATATTGTTTGACAAAAACAAGTTTCCATTAAAGAGCTACACTTATGAATGTTCCGGTTGAACACACCTTTGCAGAATGAGAAATCAGTACAGTATTTTACTTTCCTATTTGATTTACTTTGAAAAATTTAACTGAGAATATGTATTCTGATTCCATATATATTACTTAAGAAACCCTAATAATTACAGAGAAAACAGGCTCTGCCATAATGCTACAAACAACTTTCACTGTTTTTATTACATGTTCTGGCTAAGAAGAGTGCTTAAAAAAATATCAGTGGAAAATTGATTTGACCCTGAAGAGACTGGAGAATATAGATGTTTTGAAGAAATTAGTTTTTTCTGCCATGACATTTGTTTTCAATGTTTTAGGAAACTTTCTTAGGTCAGGAGCACCTTGTTCCCACCTACTTGACTTCTTCACTAATCAAGCTTCCTGAAAACAAGAAACTTCCTATGTTAGGAGCAGAGCTGAAATAGGTAACAAGTGAGAATACTATGAAGGCTTCTGAGAATAAAAATAACAGGGAAATGACAGGTAAGTGAAAAATGGTTTTTTTTCCCTGTTATGCACTTGAAGAAAGCTAAAGAAGCGTCTGGGGAAGGAGCAGGATTAAGGAGTGGCAGAAACATGTATTAAAAAAAAAAATCAGAAATTGCTGTTATTTTTGAGACAAGGTAAGATTTAGCTATTTAATTCCATATTCTAGGTTCTGGATTTTGTACTGTGTCATTGGTGAATGCAGCAACAATTGCTTCAACTGTTTTTGAATCATGTATTTTTGGTTTAGGAATTCCATAAAGAATAATGTTCTTTCCAACAGGTTTAGACTACTTGAACTACTGTGACAGAGTTACCATTCTTTACATTGAAAGCACAATTTCACTCAATATCAGTATCAACTAAAGCAAAACTCTTCCTCTGCTAAGAGTTAAAACATCACTGGTAAGGACCTATTAAGCATGGATCACTTTCATACGTACTTTTTATAACTGCTTCATTGAGGAGTCATTTTTCTCTTTAAAATGCTTTATCAGAATCTAATTACATGTGGCTGTATAATGTTGTTATTGTTACTATTATTATGTATTTCTCACATCATTACTAGATTTTTATTTACCCCTATAAAGCACATGTTGAGCCATTTCTCCTCTAAGATTCATTTTACAGTAAAAACTCTTGGCAGACTAGCATCTCACTCTACCTGTTCAATCTATTTCAGAGACTTGTACAACGGACTTGTAAATTGTGATACTGAACAGCTATCTGTTACACTACAAACAATATCAGTATCTGTCATTGTTTTAATTGAAACTCTACAAGAACTCTACAAGACAGACCGCTACACGAACGCGAATTCTACAATACCTCTACAAGACCCGACCAAGACCCGAACCTCCATGAGACCTCTACAAGACCCGACCAAGACCCGAACCTCCACGAGACCTCTACAAGACCCGACCAAGACCTGAACCTCCACGAGACCCGACCAAGACCCGAACCTCCACGAGACCTCCACAAGACCCGACCAAGACCCGAACCTCCACGAGACCTCCACAAGACCCGAACCTCCACGAGATCTCCACAAGACCTGACCAAGACCCGAACCTCCACGAGACCTGACCAAGACCTGACCAAGACCTGAACCTCCACGAGACCTCTACAAGACTCCACGAGAACAAGAACTGAACGAGAACTGAACCTCCATGAGACCTGAACAAGGACTCTACAAGGTCAAGGACTCGGCAAGGACTCAGCAAGGTCAAGGACTCGGTACAACCTCTACAAGAACATGACCTTGACATGAACATCAAGAAGAAAATCTACAGGAGAAACAAGAAACTGATATGTAATAAGGTCAATTATTTGGTTACATTGTAACTTTGAACTTTTGAAGCATTTTTAAACACATTTGTTTAGCAAGGCATCCTTGTCATAGTAAGAAAACAAGCAGCTTGCTGTATCATAGAACATTCTTAGCTTGACCCATTAACAACAGTGTCTTTTTTGTACAACGTCGATGCATTTTGATTGCAGCCTTTACATTTTTTTTTTTTTTTAAATTTTTTATTTAAATATTCATGAAAGGTACATTGTTGGTCTTCATTGTGAAAATCAATCAAGTGCTTTACCTACCTGTTACACCTGGAGGACCTGGTGGGCCGGGCAACCCTGGGGGACCTGGGAAACCATCTCTTCCAGGGGTGCCAGGTAAAGAGACTCCAGGAGAACCCTTTTCACCTTTTTCACCTCTCTGTCCAGGGACACCAGGTGATCCTACTCTGTCTGGAAGTGGTAGACCTTTGGACAGAGAAAAACACAGGGAAAATTGTGGCAAGTGAAAAGACAGTAATATTATCCCCACATTAGCTTCCATTAGGTTTCAGAGAGAAATGTAAAAATATTAGTGTAAAACAGAAAAGAGATCATATTTTACTATTGGTGATTATTGTCTGAGCTGAAGTGACTAGATGAATACACTTATTTTGTACTAAGTGCCTCTCTGAGATTTAGTTGAATCAGCTTTTGTTGGGTAATAAATAGTGGTGACACAGAAGTTACTTCAGCAATTACACTTAGAAACCATTATACACTTAGAATAACCCAAATCTGAAACATACATGGAATGGGACAGCACATCTGAGAACTTCAGTAAATAACTATTTAACAACGCTACCAGATTTCAGGAATACTAAAATCAAAACTGTCTGTAGAAGTAATAAGCAAACAACTACTAATAAACATAAGTAGTTAAAGAGATAGAAAAAACCAAACTACTTAAAAATCTCCTTTTCATTATTTATACAGTCCCACAGGTCTTCATACTTTAAGGAGCTATTTCAGTTCACAATTAATCACTAGGCTCAATCATTAAACCATTCTGAGCCTTCTGCTACATTGCAAGAGGATATGAAAGCCACAGAAATTTCAGTTTCTGTGGGGTAACCACAGACTAACCATCTTGTCTTGGCAGAGAATTCTACAGGGACTGTTACAGGCTGCAGTATATCCCATCTCCTCCCTTAAACTGTGAAAAATTTCCTAGAAACTGTCTGGCCCTAACTCACATTAATTTCGTATTTAGCTCACAGTGAAGGTAGAAAACGTGAGCCAAGTTGGTAGTAGTAACATCACTGCAGGATATGCTAGTCAGGTTTCCACAGATGATCTGGTTAACTTTTAATATGGAAATACCATGTTCAAATGCATGTACATGCACATGTATTCATGAACACATACACACATTTATAGAATAGCACTATTATCAGAAATACGGACGTGTTAAAACTATGAAAAAGGTAACATTTGTATACAAAATAAATAACTTTTAATAGATTCATAGAATGGTTTGGGTTGGAAGGGACGTTAAGGGTCATCTATTATCCAACCTCCCCTGCCACGGGCAGGGATACCTTCCACTAGACCAGATCACTCAAGGCCTCATCCAGCCTCGCCTTAAAACACCTCCAGAGAGGTATGACCTCTCTGGGCAACCTGCTCCAGTTAAAAAATTTAAAAAAAAAAAAAAAGCCCTTAGGAATGACTTTAACTTATTGTTTATGCCTGCACACTAGATTTTATTATATTTATGCTAACACATGCAGAGCTGAAGTGAAAGCAAAATGTATCATACACACGAGCCTACGTATATAGGTACATATGCACATACCCATGCATGTATTCACATTTTACAACTTTTCTTGCCAAGTCTGCACTATCTCTGATGACCTGCACACGTTACCTCTTCGATTTAAGTAAGAAGTTATCAGGACTCCACACAAAGAGCAAGGTTAAATCACATCAAAGACAAAAGAAATGCAAACTAAAGGGTCTAATGGAACAATTAGGTCCCAACAGAGACCATTGCCTGGGTATTCAGAAAAGTCAGGCAGTAACTGTCAGCAGCTAAGGAGATAATCTCTCTCAGGACTCTTCACCCAGGGAGAACATAGGAAAAATGTGCACAAATATTAATGCCCATAAATTCATACCTGGAGGCCCTGGGATTCCTTGCACACCAGGGAAACCTATAGAAGGAGAGGTTTTCAGTTAGGCAATGAAGTCAGCAATGTCAACAACAGTGAACTTTTTAGCACATATTATTTAACTACATATTACAAGCTAGTATGCACCTAATCAAAGGTTAAGTTAAACAATCTATAGATACTTGCAAACAATATATTTAGGGAAAAGGCCCTGCTGTGTGCCATAATCTCCACTGATCTTTCTTCAATAGAGTAAAGCCTGTCATGGGAAAAAATGAAATGCGAATTCTTGGGTTTCTCTGTCTACTGAAGAATTCTGTAAATTATTCAAGCCACTTTTAAGTCAAAAGGAGTCTCAAGATTATATGCATTATTATCCTCCTTATGCTAGAGTAGCTGTCCATCTTTCTTGAATAATCTGACAGGATTATTTAACTGCCATAGGAACAGTCCTGTAACTACAACAAAATGTAATAACTTGAAAACAATTAAATAAATAACTGGAAGACTTCACTGTAATATAGAGCTCCTCAGCTCATAAAATTTTTATTTCTTTTAATAAGAAAACTAAGGGTATAACTTAATCAAAAAGACAACATAAAATACATACCTTTTTCACCTTTTTGACCTTTCAATCCAGGCAAACCTGCAAGCCCAGGGTCTCCTTTTTCACCATAGGTATCTACTGGTCCAGCATCAATAACCTGAATCACAGGACAAAGACTAGGACACTAGAAATCCCCCTCACTTTGACCTTATGGAACAGAGGCCATTTTAGGTTTGCAGTAACAGTTGTGTGCAGTCTTGGTTATACTTGCAATTTCAGCAATATAACTTCTGCTATAGGGTGGTAGGTGCTGAGGAATTACTGGAGAAAATAAATCTTTTCCCTTTCCTGTTCTAACAAAGTTCTTTCATACCAGTAGTAGGATTGAGTGTAGAGTTTTATAAGATCTTCCTGAAGAAGAAAAATTGCAAGAAACCTCAGCACAGTCTAGGCACAAATCCATTAGATTTTTATAACCTTAAAGCATTCAGTTCTAGCAATTTCTGCTAACACTGACCTAAACTTGACATACGGAATACTAAAAATTTACAATAAAATATTCAGAAGTGTGCACAATTTTTCAAATCAAATTAGCAGATGTTGAGAACTTTCCCCCATGCTAGGGAAACAGCACTATCAATGATCTATTTGCTGCTAACTAATCTGATTTTTTATTTGAAGTGTTAAAAAAAATTATAGACTGCAAAGCTGACAGACCTACTCTTTTGAACTTTCTTCTGGATACTTTGTATTGATTAACAATGCCTATCATTTTCATAGTCCAAAATATTTGAAATTCATACTATTTTAGAGCTTCTTTCCCAAATTTCAATCATACTCAGAAGAACTGTATCCAACTTTTGTTTCCATTAGGAAAAAATTATATGACTGATCAGAATAAGATCAAAACATGCACAGTCTCTCTTTTTATTTTCATTGAGCACTCTGACTTTCATAAAATTTTTGTTTTCACGTAGGTTTAAAATAAAACAAGAACTTAAGTTACTTACTCTTCCTGGAAGTCCTGGAAAACCTCGTTCACCTTTATCACCCTAAATCAAAATACAATTTGCATTTTAAATCCAGATCAGATTTTCTTCCCCTAATTTCCTTAGCAAATTAACACTTTGATATATATATATATAGATTCATACAACTTCCAAATGACAAGATAAGACCATTCTAATATGCTAAGCAGTTACTTAGCAGACTCATGCTACTTTATGCTATGTAAAGAGAAACTGGAATTTTTAGGAAAGTACATTTGTACATGTGCTGGCTGGGCAAAGAGCTTGCAAATAAAGCCTGCATTAATCCATCCAGATAAAAGAGATCTAAAAGCAGGATGTGTTGGATTAACACAGCCCACTCTCCCTTAACACAAAAACGAGGGAAAGTAACACACACAAAATTCCAGGTTGAGATGAAGAGTTGAGATAAAAAGAGTTTTACTATAAATGAGATAATATAATGCACATTAGCCTGTTTGCAGAAAAGCACCATAAAATGCAGAAGCAGCATCAGAAGCCTACCCCCCACCTCCCCCCAAGACTGCAGCCAGCACAGCAGAAAAGCCCAGCACTCCAAAGCCCAGAAAATTGAAAACAGCAACCAGTAACAGGAAGTTTCTCATGTTACAATCTGAACTTCAAGCCCCATAATACTTTGCTCCAGCTTGCAGTTTCATTTTGAAGCTGGCACAATGCAGCATAGTATCGAATAACAGCAGATGATTCAACTCAACCCATGACACAGAGGTATCTAAACTATCTTCATTTTTACTTTTCCTAGGTTCTGAGTGCTAACATTACAACTCAATAACATTCATTTAATATTGCTTTATGTGCATTCACTGCTTTAATGAACATCTGTGAACACAACATACAAGCTCTTAACTCCCTCATTCTGTGTGACGAGAAGCAAAGATCACGTACCTTTGCACCAGGCTCCCCAGGTCGTCCTGGAATTCCAAACCCACCAGGCAAACCCTGCATGTAGAAAACAGCAAAACAGTAAAAGACAAGTACAGTAGGCAGCAAAGTTTTTTATTTTTAAACCAGTCACTAATTCACTGAAAGCAACAACTTTAAGTTACTAATTCAGAAGGCTACAAAATGCCAACCACAGACCATTTTTTCTGAACGTAAAAATGAGTACAGGAAAATACATACGGGTTCTCCTTTTGGTCCTGGTTCACCATCTTTTCCAGGCTTTCCCTGCAAAACACCAAGTTCCACTCTGCTTAAATAGACAGCCATATAGATGCAATTTCTAAATACAGCCTGTGAAACACTAGAACAAAGCAATCACTATTGTAGTGCATTAATCAAAGGATGCTAACACAGCTACACGCAGAGAGTACAAAGCAGCCAAACAGTGACTGTCTAGTGCTTATATTACTTAACATCCTACAAGCTGCAGAATTAATCAAAATCCTGTAAATCTGTTCCCAGATCCAGGAATAACATACAAATTTTGCAGTCAAGGAGGCTTCAAGAAAAACACAATCAATAATACAGGAAGCTGGAATCAGAACAAAAAACTTTTCCCTTCATAGTAATCTCTTTAAATATATATACATACGCACACTATAGACATATACATACACACACACTATACTACTATATATATATACATATATATACACACACACACGCACACACTCTATGGCCTCACAAAATCTTTATTCACCTTTTGGTGGCTCTGTTTCAGCATAAGTATTGAAGAGTGTCCCCTTATCATAATATAGTAGTAAAAATCACTTCCTTAAATTGAAAGCTAGAATTTTAATTCACAAGGTAGATGATAACCTAGAATCCAAGACTCCTTCAGAGAAACATGGTCACAATTAGGCCACTGTGTTAGCTTACAAAGGGGATTAGACTACCTTGAGGTAGTCAGATGATAGGTGATAAATTATCTAAATGGACTAACCTACTTTCCAGCATTCCCTTTCTCTTCCTATGGACTATGACAGGACTGGCTTGAAGCCTAATCCACTGGACCCTGGCTTTCAGTTAGTGTTACAGTGCTTAGATTGTATGTGCATCATACACAATACGAGTATCATCCCCAAATTGATAAACTAAACTTCAGGCAAGGTTATATGTAGAAAACATATGGTTTTGCTACCATCTGAGCTGTGAAAGATGGAGCATGACTCATGCAGAAGTTGTATGGATAAGACTATGATAAAGGTTAGAGTAGGGAAATGTAATAGACTTCGTGGCCTCAAGCATCTACCATCAAGCTAGAAAACAGTGAGCAAATGTATCTCAGACATTTCAATTTTTTGACCCAACCATCTTCTTTGTAAGAAACAGTACCTTTAGGCTAAGCAGCCTTATTTTGTAGATTGCATGTAGGAGTATTTGAAATAAATTCAAGACATTCCATTTAGCTAAAGTCATTCCTACAGAGTGATTTGGTTTTTGCTTTGCTTTTCCTTCTGTTCTTGAATGCTTTATTCTTGCTTCAGCTGAGGTCAATGGAAGTCTTGTATCTGCCTTTGGCATTAGCTATCTGAAAGCATGTTACATACTAAGATTACTGTGTTACCACTACCTTGATGTGTACACCTGCCCTACTGCAAAACTCCATGTTTTGAAATATACCAGATTTGCTATTTTACTATCAGGTATTAAGCTTAATTAATTTATGGAAAAAATACAACAACTATAATTATGATATTCATAAAGTTGAGCATACTTACACGTGGACCAGGCTTTCCAGGTTCACCCTTGTCTCCTTTGAAACCTGAACCTGGCAATCCCTGGAAAATAAACACACATCAGATTAAATAACCTGCCAAATTCTAAAGTAAATTTGCTTTTATCAAATGAGTGTGAAGATATTCAGGGCCATTATCAGATTCTTCACAGCTTTAACGGTATTTTTTAAAAAGAAAATTTAAAAGTCTACACAATACTTACTGGGTCTCCCTGTTTACCCTTTTCACCTGGATCACCCTAATGAAATTATATAAAAATAAATTAGATTAGTATTAAAAAAAAAAAAATCATAGAATCATAGAACCAACCAGGTTGGAAGAGACCTCCAACATCATCCAGTCCAACCTATCACCCAGCCCTAGCCAATCAACTAGACCATGGCACTAAGTGCCTCATCCACTCTTTTCTTGAACACCTCCAGGGACAGCAACTCCACCACCTCCCTGGGCAGCCCATTCCAACGACAAATCACTCTCTCTGTGCAGAACTTCCTCCTAATATCCAGCCTAGACCTCCCCTGGCACAACTTGAGACTGTGTCCCCTTGTTCTGTTGCTGGTTGCGTGGGACCGACCCCCACCTGGCTACAACCTCCTTTCAGGTAGTTGTAGACAGCAATGAGGTCACCCCTGAGCCTCCTCTTTTCCAAGCTAAACAACCCCAGCCCCCTCAGCCTCTTAACCATCATTCATTTAGGTTGCAAAGAAATTATTTTTTCTGTCAGCAAAAGCACATCTAACTCCCTTCTCCACTTCAAGAACTATGCCTAATAGTATGATGTGCAAGAAGTTAGACAAACACAAAATGTGATTCCATTGAGCTATTTTATTATACAAATACCTATGGCTTAGACTGCCTAATTCACTAATTGAAAAATTACTTAGCATTCACATTGCATGAATGCGTTTCTCTATCTGAAAAGTCTAGTAAAAGCTATCTAATGACATATTTTAGAATATTTGGTGTTTACAATGTTTACCAATCTTCTTTTTCAGAAAGTCCTCTGCTGCATGCATTACTTATTTAGGCAATTATTTTTGCATTTGTCATCCATCTTTCAAAGAAACTTCTAGAAGAACAATCAAAATTCATTCACGAAGTAGGAAAAAACCTGAAAAATTTGCTGTAGGTGGCTTAATTTTGTTTTCCTGTTTTACTTTTGTTTCCTAATTACTATTGATGATATTTTAATAAAGAGCATAAGAAGAACAATCATTTAAAGTCTCACCTTTTCTCCCCTTATGATTTCACTCCCTTTTTCTTTCACATGTGGTGCTGGTCCCGGAGGGCCTGGGGGGCCCCTTACCCCTTGTTCTCCCTGTCAACACCAAATCCAGGATAGTCAATTGAAAACAGTACTGACACTGAGAATAAACAATACTGAGACCCGTAACGTTAAAGAGAACTACTATTATTCACTTTTAAAACTATAGGTAAATGTTTGGGGTTTTTTAAATTCTTACTTTAGAAAAATGTCAGGGAAAGAGTTACACACAGAGTTATAGATGACATAACTATATAATGGGTGACAGACAGATTGCTGTGAAGAAAGATCTGTGAATCTCCTGTTAGAGTGAAGATTGATTAATACCAAATACCAGGATCATATGCAATTAATTATTGAAATAGTACAAAATTATTTAGTGCCTCCCTTAAGAGGAAGGAGATTGGAAGGAAAGATATCAGGTGCAGAAATTTGATGCCCAAAGCAAAATGTTACTGAAAGCTTATTCCATCAGCTTTACAATTGTTCATAAAGGCCAACTTCAAGATGACAACAGTAAGTTACACTTTTTTCACTGTGCATGTGTCCCTAGCAGTTTCAGAACCTCATATCCTTTTACAATGCAAAAGCACTATATTTTACAGTAAAACATATTTTAAAATGCAGTTCTGTCAAGCAGTAATGCATAACAATATCATTAATTTTTTGCTAAACACAAACCTGAGGAGTCCAGGAAGTCTCCACAGATTTCTACGACCAACACTTTTCAGAAAATTTTATGAAAGTTAATGTCAACAACTTTTTTTTTTTTTCATTTTGGCAATAAATTCTACCCATTGGGAACAGTGTTGCTCAAAATACACAAATAAAATGGCAGGTAAAAAAAAAAATACAACCACACGAGTTACGTAATTAATCTATACTTCAAAAGACTTCTGTCAATGACACTCAGGAGAAGCTGCTGGAGAAGAATTCAGACACAACCAACTTACTAAATAACCTACAGCTGCATGTATTTCTTGTCTCCCAAGAACACAACATAAGGTACTTTGGCCTAGATCTCTCAGTGACAGAAGTAACAGATTTCCTAACCTCCTGTCAGAGACTGAGATAAACAATGTCCCAACATCTCAAAATAGCGCAGAAGAACCTGTATTGAGCTAAGCTTCTGAGAAATGTGAAGCAGGCATCCTGTTTACACTCACTGACTCAAAAATCCCCCTGCGTGAGCTCAGACCCTAAGAGCTCCCTAACATGCAAGCAACCAGACAAGAGACCAACGTGGGGAATGCAGGGTGAGCTTGTGGATGTTGCCATGGGATGACCTGCCTGACTGCACCACTTGCGTGGACTAAAAGACTAAAGTTCTGGACCATCTAAGCTTCAAAGCTGGAACACCAAGCTAATGTCACCTGGCACACACAGGAGGTGAAGTCTTCTTTTTTTAGAAGGCGATGCTCACTTTGACCCAACCGCAGACTGGCAGCTCCTTGTTTCTTGACAGTGGCGACCATTTTGAAGAAATCAGCCTGACAAGGGGGGCTCAAGCCTGGAAACCCCCTTACAATGAGCATGCCCAGCACCACTGTATAGTGGGCCTGGCTAAGCAAATCACTCCTGGAAAATGCCAAGTGATTCCCAGAAGAAAATGCATATGCAATGAGGCAGTCGGGTAAAAGAAGAGAAGCCTCAACCTGCAGATGGAATGCTTTCCCCACCCACTCTGCAAATGGACTTTTGAGATGCCAGTTCTCCGGGGTGATGTCTTCTCTCTTCATGGGGTGGGGGGGTGGTGGGGTATTTCTTTATTTTCTTTCTCTTTTCTTCACCTCCCTCTTGTTCCACTCCCACCCCCCTCCCTTCCTCTCCTTATCCTCATCCTCATGTAGGTCGTGTGAATGCAGTAAAGCTAGCCTATGCGTTTGACACCGTTTGCGTCTTAATTCTGTGACCGAGATTCCGACCTCCCACCACCGGAATTCCTCCGAATTGGGACACCTCCCATTTGATGCTGGTTAAGAGAATAAATGAGATACTGCAGCACATCTTTAGCTCAGTTTCATTCAGAAGTAAATCAGGCTGTCTGTTCTGAAAACTGCTTCTGTTTGAGCCATAGCACAGCAAAAACAGACAATTGGAGGATCTGCTTCAAAAGTATACACTACCAAACCAAAAGCAGACAGGCCTTCAGAGGTCCTACCACAATTAATTCTGGTAGTTTTGCACAGCACATAAAACCTCATCACTTGGAACTAAATTGGTTTCAAATACATCTCATGATTACTCAAAATTCACAGAGTAAATGTTTCCAGATCTGCCTACTGCATACTCAATTCTTTGGTTCTAGTCATAGCTGGAAAACAGGATAATGACCTGAAATAATGTCAGGTATAATGAACTCACCATGAACAAAGTCTGTAACTGATCATGTATAAGTTATAGATTTACTTCATTAGTTACTGATTTTCTCCATTTATTGATTCCAGCAAAATATATATTTATAGAGTTTTTTTAAGTATCAGGAATATTTGTGACAGTTGTCCACTAGAAGTTTTCAAGAGACTTACCTTTTCACCTTTGGGACCCTGAAAACCCAAGCCCATATAGCCCTGAAAATATAAATTACAATTACTTAGTCTATTTTTATCAGCAGCGCATATGTGCATACATACACACATATGAAGGCACTCTGTACATGGCAAAAGTTAAGAGAGGATATAAAAGACACAACACGTGTTTTAAGTGCTCATGTGAAATCACACTCCTAGAGTTTTTAAGTCCTGCATCATATCAATTGATGAAAAAATTATCAGATAATTTTATTGTTGTTATGCTCTTTTTTTAACATTATTGTGAAAATTTGGACATTTTTAAATGACTTCAAATAATCATAGAATGTTGTATGTATTATTGATTTGATCAATACAGTACAGCACAGACCCAAACAAATTTGAAGAAGAAAAAACACTTTAAATGTGTTAAAAATCTTCTTTCATGATATCCATTTAGATACAAAAATAGATCCTGAAGTGTAATACAACCCACTTCTTTAGGATCATTAGTTTTCACATTTTTGGGGCATAATAGACATAATCTTTATAACAAAAAGAATCTTACCTTCTCGCCTGGAAGTCCTGGTGGCCCTGGAGGACCCTACAAGGCAGTACATTTTAGCATATGTATGTATACAGTATATGCATATATCTATGACTTATCCTATAAAGGTAACAAAACTGCAAATCTTTCCGATGAACCGAGATGTAAAAAGTCTTTTTCTGCTACTGCATGACTCAAGACTTAGAATAAATAATAAAACTAAACAGCAGATATCTGACTTTGCTTTGCAGCTGACGATGTTGCACCTAAGCAGCATCTAGACAAGAAACAATTGGGAGTGTGTGTGTGTGTGTGTGGAAGTCTATGGTCCTGCACTGTGAAATCGCTTTGCTGCTGACATCTTCAGTTTTGCATGCTAAATATTAGTCCTCATCTTTTTTCATTAGAATTTTTTTTTTTTTTTTTTTACATCAGCGTGTGCAAATTCAACTGCACTACCAATTTTCTTTACATCACTTTGAGTTTTCTTCAGAAGACTAAGAAATCTCACACAGCTCACTTTCATAGCCAGAAACACAGGGTGGACTTTTACCACTTGGAAATTACAGATCCCTGCTAGTGCTGTCTGCATCCAGTACAGGAGGAGAAGATATTGGGTATCTGTTAGACCTGTCAAAATGTCAAGCAGCTGAAATGCCTTCAGCATTTAGCAATTACCATAATAATAGACAGCTGATAGTCTGCTTTCTACAGTACTACTTACTGTAGCTGCCCAGAACAACCACCTCAGGAAACATTTTGATTTTGATCTTGCTGATAGTTTTGTGGTTTATTTTCTATAAATTAAGTGCAGGAGGAGAAGAAAGAAGGAAAAGTACTCCCAAGCAAAAATATCCTGCAAGCCAGCGAGAAGAGACTTCTGCTGTGATTGAACACCTATCATTCCTGCCATGGCACAGTCCAGAAGACCAGGATGAAGGCTGGAATCACAGGTTCTCCTTCCCAAATTACAGGATGTCAGGGGTTGGGAGGGACTCAAATTGATCATTGAGTCCAACCCCTCTGCCAGAGCAGGACCATACAATCTAGCTCAGATCACAGAGGAATGCATCCAGATGGGCCTTGAAAGTCTCCAGAGAAGGAGACTCCACAGCCTCTCTGGGGAGCCTGTTCCAGTGGTCTGTGACCCTTACAGTCAAGAAGTTCCCCCTTGTGCTGAGGCGGAACCTCCTGTGCTGCCACTTACATCCATTGCTCCTTGTCCTGTCACAGGAAGCAAGTGAGCAGAGCCTGTCCCCCCGCTCCTGACACCCAGCCCTCAGATATTTATAAACATTTATTAAATCCCCTCTCAGTCTTCTCTTCTCCAGACTAAAAAGCCCCAAGTCCCTCAGCCTGTCCTCATAAGGCAGTGTTCCAGTCCCCTAATCATCCTCGTAGCTGTCTGCTGGACTCCCTCCAGCAGACCCCTGTCCCTCTTAAACTAGGGAACCCAAAACTGAAGACAACAAACAATGGCTATACACATCTTGCAGAATTTTCCTATAATGAAGCTCTGTAAGTATAGGCCAAACCACCATGAGAAAAAACTTACTGGCTCTCCTGGAGGTCCTTGTGGCCCCATTGCTCCCTGAAAACCTGGACTTCCAGGTGGACCCTGTGAAAAATCAAAATGACATAATTAAAAAGTGATATTTACTTGGAGTTTCATGATACTGATTGAATTTTAATTGAAGATGACTTCTAGTCAAACTTCATTTAGACTTACAGGTAGTCCAGGTTGGCCAGGAAAGCCTTTATCACCTTTTAGCAAACTAGGAGGTAAAAGACCTATCACTTCACCTGGATCACCCTATAATAAAAGAAAAAAAAAAAAAAATTGAACATCCGTTCAAATACATTCAAAAACCCTAACACTGAGACGAGAGGAAAGTCTGAGCTATGAAAAGTTTGGAATTATTTGGAAAGCCAACCTAAAAATAGGTCACCTGGCTCTTTTTAAAGAAATATTAAAAGTTAGTTGACAAATGTCCTTTAAAGCCACCTGAAGAGATTCCAGTACCAAGTCTTTCTTCATAATCTCCTATAGTGTAATAGGTAACCAGAAAGATTTTCCCACCACTAATACAATGTCACTACTCAATCAGAAATTGGAGCATCTTTTCTTTTCCAGGCTGAGACAGTCCCATACCCAATTATTACATAAAAACCATTTATGGAATCCTATTTTTTTTCAAAACAGGAATCCATTTTGCCAGAACTATTTTGATCATTACCCAGTTCTTTATGTCTCTGTTTAAAAATAGCAACAGATCATGTTTTTCCTATTTTTTTGGTAAAAGTTTGCAATATTTTAAGTCATTTTAATTCAGAAGTTGCCTGAGACAGACGTGTTTGCATGTTTGTAGTCAGTTCTTCCCACGTGAGAGAAGGAGAAAAGGGCATTTTATAATGACATGACTACCTGAAGTTGTAAATCTGAGATTACAATTAGACTCATATTTAGCTTGCAGTCCTAAATTATCTCTGTTGATTTAAAAAAAAAAAAATAAATCTGTTGACACTTAATATTTCATTCTCCATATCACAAAATGCACTCAGATACTTAGTTAAATTCTTTGCCTTTGTGAAAACTGTGTAGTATGTGTTGGATACTTCTCATATTGTGAGCTATATGACCTTCTTCCACAAACATTATCTAGGTGAAACTATTTTGATAAATGAAATTTTAATATACTGTTCATACATAATTAATGATATGTATTACTTTTTTCCTGTGGTGATCCATGTAATACTTACACTTTTAAGATCTGCATGGAACAAACATATATTCAGTTGTTATTAACTGGAGGTCATGCCACTGTCTTTATTTAGTAGGATTTCAGAAGAGAGAGCAAAGTGAAATGCAGCAGTACAGTTTTTCAGTCCTTAAGTAAGGACTGCTAGTCTTGGAGTATGTAGAGTTCATCTTAATTCTTATTGCTAGAAGCATTGATATGAACACACTTAAAGTGTACCTTCATTCCAGGAGGTCCTGGAGGCCCCTGTGAAACAAAAAAAACAAAACAAACAAAACAATCAAAACAAACAAAAAAATAATGATGATGTGATTGTTCCTCAGTATTGTACATTTTACATAGAATCATAGAATGGTAAGGTTGGAAGGAGACCTCAAAGATCATCTAGTTCCACCTCCCTGCCATAGGCAGGGACACCTCTCACTAGCACAGGTCACTCAAGGCCTCGTCCCACCTGGCCTTGAACACCTCCAGGGAGGGAGCAGCCACAACCTCCCTGGGCAGCCTGTTCCAGTGCCTCACCACCCTCACTGGAAAGAACTTCCTCCTAACAGCTAGTCTAAATCTTCCATCTGCCAGTTTAAACCCATTGCCCCTTGTCCTGTCATTGCAAGACCTTATAAATAGTCCCTCCCCAGCCTACATCTTATAATCTATGCAATTTTTTTTTTAATTGCATTTGCATTTCAAGAATTGGGATTGAAAAAAGTGAATCAAGCATGAAAGATTCTACTTACTATGCTTCCAGTCAGTCCTGGTAAACCTGGGGGACCTACTGGACCTCTTTCACCCTAAGGGGGACAAAGAAATTATTTTATTTAGGGAATATGCTTGAGGGATGTTTTTATTTCAATACAGAGAGGCTGCCATAAACATGTACATCTTACCTTTGTACCATTACATCCTGGAATGCCAGGTGGACCAGGGGGGCCATCTTGTCCAGGAATGCCCTACATGAAAAGAAGGTAAAGAAATCAGCAATAACCCAGGTCAGATGTCGCTATTAAAACTTTGATGTTCTTTGTAAAACTAGACCTATTTCATACGTACAGGAAGGCCTGGGTTTCCTGGAAAGCCTGATGCTCCTGGTGGGCCCTGCAATTGATAAAAACATAAACTGAAATGACAAACCCACAAAACGGCAACAAGGTCCAGCCCGAGTGACATTTCCAGTGGTGACAGTCAAAAAAACAAGCAACGGTTTATTTTAAATTCCTTAACAAAACAGCTGTATTCTTCAAAATTTCTCAAACATTGCACCTTAGTAATTGATAACTGAGACTACTTTTTAACCATCAACATGGATTTCCTTCAACAGGAACTGGACCAGAGCCTTATGTGCAGGTGAAAAGGAATGCAGAGGTGCTGTTTTCTCACAGCCATTGTTTCCAAAATTAAATTCATGCGAGCTACCTCTGCATAGCAGAAGAGGACGTTAATTATATTATTAGCATTATAAAGATGCTTCTCTATTATTCATACTCCACTTTAGTGTATCTATTCACCCTTATAACCAAAATACCTAGCAATCTAAGACAACAATTTCTCCTTGAACAGCACAATGAGCCAGGAGTTTGGGTTGGAGCACCATTTTCATCCAACCAGCTTATTTATTCATGCAGTATTTCCTAAGAGATATATCATGAAGAAGATTATTGTGAATCACCAGGGATTGTCATTAATTAACTTAAAGAAGAGACTAACTCCATCTTGCACTTGAAGGCAGCCAAAGAGAGTTAAAGACATATAAACGCATAAACATCAGAAAGGCAAAAGCGTAAGTCAGAACTCACTCTTGTTCCCTTTGTTCCTGGCAGTCCTGGTTCTCCAGTATCACCCTGCAAAGGAAAATAGATAGCTTTATGCTTCCTATGGACAACAGTTTTAGGACATCTGAATGTTTTAAATACAATACCTTAAATTCTTACCTTAAGGCCTGGTGGCCCAGGAGGCCCTTCAGGTCCTTGCATTCCAGGAAACCCAATCACACCCTGTAGTCCCGGCAAGCCTCTTTCTCCCTGTGGAAGAAGAAAACTCATTAGTAACAAAACAACTGAAGCTGCTTCTTCAAGCAACCCACCTGCTCCCCATTTCTGTGCTCAAACAAACCTGCTTGGCGGTAAGAAGCTACACAGGACAGCACACAGTTCACATTAGTATTTGGAAGGAGGATTATTATAAACAAAGAAATAGTTCTAGTTTAATAATAAGTTGGCAGAAGCTCAATGTAGCACAACTGAAAAGCACTCTTTGAATGTCAATGAAACCTTTTCTTTTTCTCCCTGGACAGCAATGTTCATAGCATGTTTATATTCCTGGAATCAAGAAGGCTGCTTTTACTCTAATAAGACCTATTTGCATTCCTATAGACATACTGTTGGTCAAATCCTGGTCAAAAATCCAACAACTAAATTCCTGAAAATCACGAATGTCACTGTTAAGTCACTACTGTATGAATGGCAATACCACTCCTCATGTATCATTTACAGACCAAGCTTGTCACTTAAGTCTTGAATTTCAGGGCAGTTCAGAGACAGAGTGCTTTAAGATACAGGATCTTCCAAGAAGCTGTCATCCTTTAGGTTCTTCTTCAATCCTTGTCGTGTTTTTGCTGAGACAGATTCACAGGCCAGCCATGGTCTGCAGGCCATTAGCAGTTCTGAGTGAGCCAGGACAGCTGACATGAGTTCGCTCACAGGTGTATCTCATTCTCAGTATAAAGAAGAAAAATTGCTGGTGAAGGAGGAGTTTGTTGTTTGGAGTCTTTCTCGTTGTGGTCACTTCCTCTTTCGTTCTGGTGGGTTGCCTTTCTGGATGTTGTGACTGCTGCGCTTTTGCTGGGCTGAGAATAATTTTATATATCTTATACTGATATTGTTGTTAATTTGGCTATCTAATTGAATCTGTTTTGTTTTCAACCTGTGAGTCTTCTCTCCTTTTCCAGGTTCCTCTTCTCTGCTGGGGGGGGGGGGGTTAAGTGCAGGCTAAATGTAGACAATATTGTATAGCACATCTGTGTTTTCTATGCTGTTCCTCTCCCTACAACTCCAAATGTATTTAAATTGGTTAAAACTGCAGACAGAAAATCCATCTAAATTGATGTGGCAGCTATTAGACATTCACTATACTTGGAATGCTGCCTGAATAAAGGCAGCAAAATCTACACATAAAGGAGAGTGAGAAAAGTACATGTCAGAATCTGAAAACACCAAGTCAAGCAAACCAAAAGACACATGTTCCATGTAGGAAGTAACCAGAGTCTTTCCAAAGTATGCTGTGAAATGGAGAAATACTTCATAATGCCTCAAAAATGGGGGAATATTGGATGAATAAAGCCTTAGTGAGCAAATGCAAAAGGGAAAAAGGTATATAGGTTTGAAAAACAATTAGAAAACATGGCACCTGTTTTATAAAATTAAAACAGAAACCAATTTTCAAGGGATACCAATATCAAAATAAAACCAACAAGGTTCAAAACACACAAGGGTTGAAGTACTTACAGCAAAACAGTGAGAGGAGAGATTGATATTTGTAACTAACAAACAATTCATATTTTAGGATGGTGAATAGCAAGAAACATTTCTGCTACATGGTTAGGACAAAGATTCCCAGCAATATGCTAGCAGTTTGCAGGGGTCAGCTGAGAACAGAGCACACAAGAACAATATCTGCATTCTGGAGAGCTCACTCTTTAAGTAGGTAGAGCATGCATCTTGCAGAGAAAAGGTAATGATATGCTCGCCAAAGAAACTGAGTGTTGTCCCAGGACATGGTGCTAGTTACAGATTCAGAAGATGAGAAGAATTGGAAGATTTCTGAAGTTACTACATTGATCTTGGTTTTTAGTATCTTGAACCAGGATTTTGCTGAGAAGATGAAGACAAGATGTGGGAGAGGTGACTGACAGCTAATAAGAGCAAAGCCAAGGAGGAAAGAGGAGAGAAAACCACAACTGAGATAGGAGCATGAGGAAGTTAAATCAAAATAAGTTTCCTGCCAGGGAAAATTCTCTTGCTGCTGCTTCTCTCCACCTTTCCCTCAAAATAAGTTTTTCAATAAAAAAGGCAAACGGTGAAGTGCCAACAGGACATGATCTCTGCTATTCACTGCCCAGTGTTCTTCATTGTGGTGTCAGAATGAAGTTTGCTAATAACCCAAATCTGTGGCAGTGTGTTAGCCCACAAGCCCGCAAAACAAAACAAAAAGCAAAGCAAAACAAACAGCAGATCAGCTGAAGAAACATATTTCTGAGTCACCTGCAAGAGGAACAAAGTCCAAGTTCTAAATTAACAAGGATTATTTTGAAAAATATTTTAAGGAAGAATGTATCAGGACCCAGGCCTTTGAATAAAAGTTGAAGTAATTAAAAATCTGAAGCGATCTGAAATGTTACAACATTAAATGTTAAAACATTAATGTTAAAGCAGATTATTGAGATTCTTAAACCCATCCTTTGGCTGACTAATTGGCACTGCAGGAACAAGTATTTTTCTGCAAAATCTGATATGTCACTTTAGACCAGGAATTCACGTTGTGCCTTGTGCGCTTGCTCTTGCGACCTACTGGGAGACAGACTAAGAGAGGAGGAGACACTCAAATACATAGAACAGGCTTTTTCCGTGGCTTGAAGAAAAGTACAATGTGTACAGATGAGAACAAGCTTATTTTGACACTTATGAAGAAATATGAGTCATGTGTAACACTACTAATGCTTTCTGCAGTCGGAGTTTTATCTGTCTGAGGAGTTCAATGCACTTTGAAACACTGCACCTTGCAACACAGGCAAATAATAGTCTTTCCTCCATTCTTACGGAAAGATAAAAATGAGGTCTACAGATAGGACTTTCATTTAGTCTGAAGCTTCCTTAACATTGTTCTTGCACTGTGAAAGGGCCACAAAGTGCCTGTAAATCACTCACTAAGGTAATGACCACTTCAGCTTGCCAAGGAAGTTAACTCAAAGCTTGAAATAAAGAGCGAACTTGGGCTTTCAAGATAACTACAGTTAATTCTCTGAAGGCTGCCCTGTCTGAGGGGTGCAACATAGCTGTAGGAGCAGAGCCGAGATCAGTCCGAGTCACTTTGAGCTAAAATACATCCAAGCTTCTCTAGAAACATTTTATGTTACTGACTTTAACTGTTAAGCCAACACGAAAAGTAAATGGCTGTTTGTCCAGAAATTCTGAACATCCAGTCAAGCCAGTGGATGTCCCAAGGCCTGGAGAGTGTACCTCCAGAGCACGTGTGCGGCAGAATCACGCAACATCGAGGATCACTAGGTGTGGGGGGGTAGGTGACGCAAGGAGGAACAACCACAACACCAATTTGGTGCATCCAAGATCGCCCCTTTATTGCAGCAAGTCAGCATGTACTTATACAGGATAGACTGCCTGGTGACATGTTATGCATTCTCTGATTGGTTACAGACAGCTCTTCACAAGCTGTTTACATGCTGATAAGGCCCCTTCAACATGGTCACTGTCAGGCACCCTCTTTTGCTATGCTACATCCTTGTTTAATATAACTACCTTCCTATTCTACGTAGCTACTCTCATCTTGAATGACTCATAACAGAAGGAACAGTTGCGCTGACAGCTCTCCCTCGTTAGCAGTTCTTTCCCTCATGACTCTTGTCCTTTGTCCGACTTAGCTCTCAACTAATGTATCCAGATAGTAGAACCCAACACACGTGGAGGGCTGTACAGTCCCAAATACTACAGACTCATGGTTTTTTATACTGGAACTGAGCTCATCTTTTTGCCTGTGACTTGCCAGAGGGAAGTAAGATAGCATTGGTGACTACATGTAAGAGCTGCTGGATCCCTCTCTGCATGCAGCCTGCCACCTTGTCTACTTATTCTTACAGGAGAGCATGGACTTACACACTGCTTAACCTCTACTCTACCTTCTCATTTGAGTGTACTGTAAAATTTAGGGTAAGTTGTCTAAAGTATGTATTGGGTAATAGCTAAAACTTGTGCAGTCTCAGGCTACATAGTTAATGAGACCTTAGTCTTCTATGCCTTACACAGAAACTCAGAGAAGTTGCAACAACCACTTCCACCGAGATCCAATAACAGACCTAGGGTCTGTCTCCTGGGTTCCAGTCCCTTTCTTTAGTCCTGATATCAATGCCAAAACTTACAAGGAAAGAAGTAGCACTAATGAACTAATGAAGGTCTTCAATACTCCTGCTCCAGTTACTACAAGCTTCCACCTTGAGATATTTTTCTGGAATCAATGAAACTACAATAAATTACAGTAAAAATATATCAGCCTCAAAGTATCTACACTAAACAAAAGAGTACAGAAACTCTACTGTCTAGAAGCTGTAAAGTCCTGTGAACATAGATCTCTACATGTCCTAATGTATAGGACACCATTGGGTATGTTAGCCCACAGGGATCATTGGAGTAGCAACATTTGTAGTGCTGCTTTTCTACTCACAGTGACTTATTTGGAACTTCAAGCTTAGATGAAGCTATTGTTCACTATGATGTGCAGTACAGACATAAGCATGTCCTTAAGATGCATTTCAAGGAAATACTTGAGCAGTATCCTTTCCCTGCTTACCTACCCAGTTTCTTTCTTCACTCAGTGTTCCAGCCACAGATCCCGACAGCTAATGTTTGCACTACATTTATGGTGCAACTCATTAGGCATCTACAATACATAAATTGGCAAGCACCAGATCACCACTGCTGCCTCACTTATTTTTCATTCAGCACTGAGATTTCTAGCTGTGATGCATGAAGTGCACGAGACTCTGCCAGCAATGGCTATGTATTGTTCAAGTTCCAATATTCACAGCTGCAAAGTCTTGGCAAGTAATATTGAAAGAGCTTCTGCTTCTTACAAATCAATTCATGAGACTCAAAAATTAAAACAGATGTAACCAAGTCATCTGTACCTCTGCTGATTCAATATACACTGTCAGAAAACACAAAGGAGAATTCATTACTCAGTTCACAAAAATGAATATTCTGCCACTCAGCTGCTGAAGATGTGGAGGTGCTATGTAAAATGACAGCAAGTGCTCAGTCACTCCTGTGTTCATTTAATAAGCAAGATGCCTGTGTTAGCCCAGATTTTGTGAAATGCTTCCAAATGCCTTTGCATTAGTTCAAATTAATGGAATGGACTTCTAAAGAGAGGTGAAGCCATTAAGACTGTAACTGCATAGGCTGACATCTTTTCTGGCACCTGTCCTTCTGAATTAGCCACAAAATGCTGTTTGACACATGGAACAACTGCAGATTGTTAAGTGAATCACATGAAGTAAGTAGTTTTAGAAGATTGAGCTGTAATAAATGAAGTGCCTCAGCAGAGGAAATAACCACTACCCCATTATAATTTATTTCCCCTGTTATTTTCTCTAGGGGCTGCTGGACTGGAAGATTTTATACTTGAGAGACTGGTAACATGGATATAAATCATCTGTTTCCAGAAGTGTGGGCTCACAGGGTGTCTGGGCCTGTACCGAATATAATGTTCTCAGACTCTCCAGAGACTTTGGCACATGGTGAATAACAATGTGCAGATCTTCCAGAAGCCATTTGAAAGATGTTTCATTTGCCTCTGTAAGTGATCGCCCCACAGCTGAGACAAAAATTAAGGATATAGTTTCCAAAATGAGAGAAATTTGGTCTGGCAGTTCAGCATTACTTTGTGTTCTAGAAAAGTCTCAAACATTGCTTTTGAAAGAGATTCACCTGAGGCACAGGTGCAACTGTAAATAAGAAAATGCATCATCCATAGCATTCATCACACCTTGATGCTCCACTGTGACCTTGTAAAATCTACAGCATCGTTCAGCGATCTTGCAATGCCTGGGACAGTCTCTACCCAGACTATCCCCAAGGCATATGTTAGATTAATACAGGATCTGCTGTTATTCCTTCAGCTGATACAACTTTGAGCATTCAAATAAACTGGCTTTGAGCTGTTAGACCAGTAATTTGGTTGCACAGTGACAAATACGATAGTTCAATCTGAGCAGTGCTTTCCCTCTCTCCACACACTTTTAAATATGTGTAACAGAATTGTAATTGGATCAGTGACACATTAGTGAAGAAATAGAGGTAGTGAATATCCAATTATTTATTAAGTTATTTTCAACCACCAGAGGGAGCACTGGTCCTGAATATCTTTCAAGATTAAAATAAACACGTACGATAAACATCATCTGTTTGTCCTCAGCTGCACTTACCATTTTCAGTATTTACTGAAAGTGTGAAGTGGACATCAGTCAAACAGAGTTATTGCTATATGCTCACAGGGCAAGCGTCCTCAAATGCACTAAGGATGTTTAATCTTACAGAATTCCCATTCTGCATTCCTCAGCGCCAGAATCTGTCTGTGCTATAGCTATACAATTCTGGAGCCACACAAGTAATGAGCAATTAATTCTGCGAACATAACTGTGAAGACATGCAAAGAATCTCTGTAGGAGCTCTGTAAAGATCTTGGCTTGCCCAGAAGTTTTGGAGCTGAGCCCCTGACAGTATGAAGAATGGAAGAGGATGGTCAGAAGGCAGGTAGTGGGGAGTCAGCAAAACCTGGATTCTTGCACTACCAGGAAGCATCTAAGAAAGCTTTCTCACGTGAAAACATGAGCCCAGCATTTTTGGCCTGACTAACAGATGGAACAGCCATTACAGTCTGACATCACCTACACAGCTCCACAGTCAGGCTGGCTGTGGGCTGGATGAGTCCCCAGCACAACTGTAAGCATTACCAGGGCCACTCTATGTTATATGAAGGCAACCTTGCCGACAAAGAGCTACCTCGACAGCTGCTGGAGAAGAGCACTCTCTAGTCATGTCCTCCCTAACACAGTGCTAGTTCTGCCATCTCTTTCTCCCTTGGCTCCCTCAATGGTGATTTTAACCTGAGGCACTCCTTCAGTTTTTCAGCGAAACCAGCTCTCAGGCTGCACTTTGAGGTGGGAACATTGAAAAGTACCCACTTACAGAACAGAAGCCAGTACCATAATGGTTTGTATGCACAGAGACAGGAGTACTCTGATTTCCAAATGATGGCATCTCACTCAGCTCTGTGTTTTTCACTCCCTGAAAGTATTCATTCCTGAGCCTCATGAATTTACAACAGTAGGGAACCTGTGCAGTTTAATACAGAATAACCCAAAATCTCCAATAGTGAATCTATTAGTACAAACATTTGATTAAACAGCTGTTCAGGTTTATGGTTTAGGGACTAAACCCATGCCTCTGCCTCCTAAATATGAAAGAATGGTTAGACTGAAAGCATATTTCAGTGTTGCCTCATGGCTGCACAGAGCATTCCTCAGGAAGCTGCTAAGTGTTTCCCAGGAGCATAAAAATAGAAATAACAATCTTTGACTATCTTTTCCTCTATCAGTATGTATCTGCTTAACTGGTATGCAAGTAAGTGGGTGGATATTCAGGGTGTCATTTGATTTAAATGCTGAGTAAGTAAAATAAGATGACTGAAGTAAAATTAACATTCCAAAGTCAGTCATGGCTACAGACACTGCATCCATTTAACTAGTGTCAAGCAGGTGGTTGATTATTAGCATCATACAATTTTACTAAGCAGCTATAAGTAATGGCTCCTCTTTAAATAACTAACCTACCCTTCATTTCTTTTCTTACTCATATTGTAGCTACTTTCCAACTGCTGTACTCAGTTTTTTTTTCAATCCAGGTGCCCTTTTTTTTTTTTTTTTTTTTTTTTTTTTTTTTTTTTTTCCTCTTTTGTTGTCCTTTTCCAACTCTTTTTTCCATTTTTTTTTTTAACCCCGGGGCCTTTTTTTTTTTTTTTTTTTTTTTTTTTTTTTTTTTTTAGGATATCCTTAGCTATATATACACTCTTAAATTAAGATCTCGTTTATTTACATTTCTGTGGTTTTGGCCAATGTACTTTTTCATGTGATATTTTACTCTAGAGTCAGTAAATGGCACAAATCCACAAGAAGGTAGGATGCTGCAAAGCAACAGATATGCGCTTATAGCAAACTATTATCTAGAAGATTGCTTGGTTTACTTCCATTAGGAAAACAAAGAAAAATGAAAAAGTCACTTAAGTTTACTGAGGTACCTTTCAGTCATTCCCAAAAAATAACATGCAACACCCACAGTTAGAATATTTTCTAAGCCAGGAGAAGTCTACAGTACCTCAAATCACAACTGAAGGCATGGTTTTTGAAGGACACATATTTGAAGATAAGACTAACAGAGAGCAGTAGCAAATAGACAATAAGTGAAATTTATTTTCCAGCAGTGGGAGTCTGCCTGCACAAAGCTTAGCACCAAGGTATGGAGAGAATTGTCAATAATAATAATAATAACAACAATAATTAGCAGCAGCAGCAGCACAGAACTCATGATGTCAGAGCAAGTCACACCAACATTTTACCAAAGGTGCATGGTCTATATCCAAATCTTTTTTTTTTAACTTCACATCAGACACGGGTCAAAGAGCCTTGTCCCATCAGTTACTGTCACCCTGGGGAACAGAATAACCTCAAAGAACCATGAGGGAAGAGGACAGCTGCATTTATACTACTAAAAAAACCCAAACAAACAAACAAAAAAAATTCTATTACCTGGAGACAGGTTGAATCAGAAGAGTGCTATATTTCCCACCCCTTCTAATCATCTGTTGAACTCATTAGGTCTGAGTAACTCTTCCTTTGTTTTATTGCACATTGTGTTTAGTCACTTCCAGTGTTGAAGGTACAAGAATATAAGGGGTAAAAATGCTCCACACCCTTCCTTCTTCATTAGTGAAAATTATTTAGCATTTGTTTGCATTTGGCATTGTTTAAAGCTCACATTTAAAGATGAAACAGCAGAAGAAAGAAAAAAAGGTCTTGAACTTTTCAGTTGTTTTTTTTTTTAATTTATTTTTGTTCAGATCCTAGACCTGCAATGAAACATGACATTACATGCAAGTTTTCTTCTCTTGCCAAAGGTTTGTCATGGACCTGGCATATTTACAGAAAATAATCTCTTCCATAAATAGTAAAAGCATGGGCAGCTGGTCCTGAACAGTACAGACTGCAATAAAGTTCTCATAATGAAGTAGGTCATCCCCTAAAGAGTACATGACAGACAGTACTGTTCTAGGCAGTGCTGTTCTGGCTGCTTTTTAAATTACATTTGAAATGCCAATTCTAAAGTCTGAAACATTTTCAAAGCTTCATAGGAATAAAATATATTTCCACAAAAGCTAGAGGAAACACTTTAGTTTCTGGCTTTTTATAATGAAAATACTACAAGGCAGATAATGTGCCTCAAAAGTATAAACCAGTTTTTCTTCAGTTTTATTTCTAGAATCTCTTGATTACACAGACAGAGAACAGACACTATAATAGAATTTTTTTTTTTTTGGTAGTACCCTTTGAGTTTTTAGCCTAAATCAATGAAGTTAGCAAAGATTGTTAATAATAATGAAAACAAGTATTTCCTTTATTTTGACACTGTGGAAGACATGAAGTTACCTGCCAGTGAATGCCAGCCAGAATTTGGTGGCATACAACCTAGCGGGTGTCTTTAAGGTTGTATTTTTGACAAAACAAAGAGGAAAAGCGGAGCGGCGTAGACGGACCGGTCAGTGCCGATGGCATCCGCGATGCCGGAGTGCCACCCAGAGGAGCGCCCGGGGAGCGACACCGCCCCAGGCTGTGACTGTCACATGGGGGCACAGCGCTTCTGTCCGACTGCTGCCTGCGCCCTATGACAGGCCGCGTGCGAAGGCAGCTTTGCTGTCAAACCTTTGCACTTAGCCTGTATCTAGAGAGCAGCTACTCTTTTCCAAGCGCTATCCCTTTTTCCGCGAGGTAACGTGTCCCTCGGTTCCCATGCCTTGTCCATCAGTATAAATTCTTTGTATTTAATACCTAGAGCTTCCTAATGAGATCCCTTTGGAGGGGTTTCATGAGACTGTCTGAGCCCTTACTCAATTTCCAGCTTCCGTCACTACAGTTTTGGACAGAGAGTAAGTTTGAGCTGAAGATCTGCAGCTGCATCCTTAACTCACAAATTTCACTAAAGGTGATAAATCTGGCTTCTCTGTTCTCTGCTCCACTACACCAGGCTTTGGTAGTCTTCCTTTTTTTTTAATCTAACTCCTGACTTTGAAGTCAGAGGGCACTTTAGGCCACACCCCTCTGTACTAGAGGTCTTCCCCTCCATTACCACTTGTTTTGCAGTTCGGCAGAATCTTTCAGACATCGCTCGGCAGTCCAGCAAACTGTTGTAACAAAACATAGGGTCACCAACCCCCTACAGCCCTCCAAGACTCTTGGTATTCTGCTAACTAGACATTAAATACTTTTGCTGCATCAGTTTACAGTCAGTAGCAGTGTCAAATGAGAAGAGAGGACATCCTATTTGATGTCAGTGTCTGTGTTCGCTCACTCACTCAGCTATTTAACTGTGCGCATTGATCTTTGACACAAGTCTTGGTGAGAATTATTTTTGTTGCCATATCAAAACAGTTTAAAATGTTCCAGCTGAAGTCAGTGGAAGCTGTCACAAGTTTTCTTTAAGAGTTACAAAATTTATAGGTAGATTTTGCCATTCTAATTACACTCAAATATTCTGAGGGACAGAAACATGATTAACCAGATGAGAGTCTTGGCTTTACCTTAATTTAGCTTTTTATTTCTGTGCTAAAGGTGACATAGGAGAACATTTTACCTGTTACTGAAAGCTAATAATGATTGTCATCATGTAAGTTGACTTTACTGTGTTGTCACCTATAATTCAGTTTGCTTATTGTTGTGTAACACTTTCTCAGGTGTTACATTTACTTGAAATGTAAATCCATTTTAGCATCTTGAAAAAAATGCTTTCTCAGCTGTTCCTGCTCCTTCTGTGACATTAAGCTTCTTTCTTGGCTAAACTGAAGAGGTTGTCCAGATGGCTAGGAACTAGTTTGTGTGATAAAGCACTACATTAGCACTTTTTTAGCAGCTACTTCAGGTTTCCTTTTTGAAAATCCCATTTTCATGCTGCTTCTTACTGTTCTATCTCCTTTCAGGCATAGATGGTTACAAGTTTTCCTGTTGCTTTGGATCGAAGTGTTTTTGAGAATTTCTATGAAATTTGGCTTTTTATCCTTTCATAATGAGTTTCAAATTTTAAGCCAGCATCATACGGCCTGATGTTTTCAAGGAGTAATGTCAGTTATGAACTCCCATTGAAAACACAGATCCAACATCTGAAATAGAAGGTAGCTGAGCAAAGGGAAGCAAGCAAGTAGTGTCTGGTAAAGGATGAAGAAGAAAAAAGGACAACCAACCAAAAAACAAAAACAAAAACAAAAAAAACACCCAAAAAACCCACCAAAAAAACCCCCCAAAAAACCCCCCACCAAAAAATACCTCAAAACAAACCAAAACCAAACTCTAAACCACTTTTTGCTCTTGGTTAGAAAGATCAGGATGTGACTTAAGGGGATTACAATATTACTGTGGTTCTCTAGTAATAATTATATATGCCCAGGCTGCTTCTTGTGAATACTGCTACAGAGAAAATGTAGGCAGAAACTGATTACTAAGTGTATTAAGTATTAAATTCCAGCGTAGAACTGACATGTCGCAAAACCAATAATTACAATAATGGCCATCTGAGTCTGAGGTCCCCATAAAATACAATACAAATTCAATGGCAGATTGATTTAAAGAAGCCAAAGAAGAAAGCTACAAAATGTATCTACTGCTGTGCCCCAAACATTTGCTGTCTCAGACCCATAAGCTATACTCAAAAACTCCTCTCAGCATCATAGAGTATTGGTAGGCAGTAAGATGAACACGCAAAAAGCAGGAGCAGACTGAAAGTGCTGCCATGTGTGTGACCAAAGACTAAAAAATTGTATGCTGGAAACCCTAGTCAATAGATGACTGGAAGGGTGACTCTGTTTGCATAAGTAAAATTTTAAATATGGGAATATTCCAAACTGTGCATGGGTACTGCAGAGGCACTGGGCAGCCCTGCTTCCTCAGCATGCAGATTTTAGAGCAATTGAGATCTTACAGGTCTTTTCACCTCTTTGCTCTTACAGTCAGCAAACTTCACTGATTTCATTGGATGCTTGCATGCTTGAGATCAAACTAATGCCCTAGAATCCTTTGAGAAACCTTAATAAAGACATACACTAGCAGCAATTGTACAAACGTAAAGCAATGTCTTTGAGGCTAGAGGGTATGTTTTATTATTTATTCAGATGTTAGGAACAAGTTCTTTACCATGAGGGTAGTGGAACACTGGAACAGGTTGCCCAGGGAGGTGGTTGGGGCCGTATCCCTGGAGATATTCAAAGTGAGGTTTGACAGGACTCTGGCCAACCTCATTTGGCTGAGGATACTCCTGCTGACTGCAAAGGCGGTTGGACGAGATGACCTTTGGAGGTCCCTTCCAACGCAGGCCATTCTATGATTCTGTGATTCTCATTCCATGAAGGAATGTCTGAGATCCCAACACCTTTACAAGTAAAGAAATGCAACCGGTAACAGGCACTTAAAAGTTCACTTTATGCCATCTGAAATACTACTGTGTGAAAACCCTAAAAAGCTATGGACATCAGACAGTATTTCTGGGATATCTGCTTTTATAGCACTCTTCCCAAAACTACCTCTTCATACAGAAAATGTTGACATTCAGTTCCATTTGGGCTAACAGAACAAATGGTTCCAATGACTACTTCAGATCAAGAAAATCTGATGGGTCTAGATGCTACTTAGCAGTTTGGTCTGCCAGTAGCAAAACTAGAACATCTGCAACACTTAGCATATCCCACTCAATACTTAACAGTCTTCTATCAAAGAACAGCAGCTTTGCTGGTGTGCTACCTTCATGAAACATCTTCCCTGATTTGAATTTAAAGGACTGGGTGACTTAAACAGAGAGTAAATAAATTTTAAAATACTACTCTCACTGCAGAATTTACACAAACATTATGACAGCTGTCTGATTTTTTTAAACTATTTACAAACCACAAGTCTCTTTGAAGAATATCAGTATCTTTGCTCGTTTTATTATACTCTTCTGACTTCTTTCTTTAGGAATTATTAGATGATTTAATGTTATCTATTAGCCCTACAACTACAGCTTCCTTTTTGCTCATCAACCCTGTTGTCAACTTTATGTACTTCTCTGGGATGTATAATTTAGCTGTGCTTTCCTCAGTGTCCTCAGTTAATAGTCTAAGTCAGGCCTGAAGATGTGCTGCACATGAGGTAAGTTGCTGCAGCACCCACTTAAAGAGAAACACTGAGCATAACCATGCAAGAACTAACTAAAACCAAATATTACACACTAATGTGAAATAGTGACAATGGAAAATGTAAAAGTGAACATTCTTGATTAAAAATGTCTTGATGTTGCTCGTACAGGTTGAATGTGGAAAGTGTAGATCTAGTAATTACTGATTTGCTCCACTAGAGGAACTGATTGATGTTCTCTGATGTATTGTAAAGGAAACTCAGAAATATTTCATAGTGATCTGCCCACTGACTGCCAGAGCTTCTCTCCAACAAGGGATTTTATATTATTTTAACTCAATTTATATCACAAATATTTTTGCTTTATCTTTTGATACTTAAAATGACAGGAAAAGCCCTGAGGTCTCTCCCAACCAGGTAAACCTTAACCAACAACATAAAACAAATATACAGAGACACAGCTGACTGTAAGCCAACTCTTTATTACCCTGACAAAATGTAGAATCACAATCACCTGCAGACAGCAAAAACAGTTTTAAGCCTGTGTGAGTCCACAGCACAGAAAAGACTCCTCAGTGCTGCTATTGATGGGGGACCACAGAGACATCCTAGTGACTGTTAGGCTAAGCCAGTAACAGAGCCGCCTGGCTTCTATAGCCAAAATGGCATAAGCAAAGCCAGTTTGTATACTTCTGCAGCCTGGTCAATCCACACAGGGAAGATGAATCCATCAAGGGAAACAGAAAAGTATTTTTTATGCAGGTAGAGTAATATGGATACAGTTTCAGAATTAGGAAAACAAAAATATGACAATATAAAATGATTTGCTCAGGTTTCTTTACATCTCAAACAAACAAACAAAAAGCAGTCACAAAAGAGTTAATTCTATTATTATTTTCTGTTTTCTTTCAGAATTTCCTAGTAGAGATTGTTTTGGTTTGTGGAGCTGTTTCGGTTTGTTTTGCTTTGTTTTCTAAAGTGCACTATTTCACATGCAATGATAAAATTACATTTGATATTCATGTGATTTTAGCTTTTAACAGGTAATTCTGGGGCAGGGCAATCATCAGAAGGTACTTCTGCTAAGAATGAGAGTTTATACTTTAGTGCATTCTAACTGATAAGTGTTAGAAGATTAATCATGCTGTATTAGTTACAGCAAAGTCCCAGTGTTACCTCCTTTTACACATGTTTCTGATATAGAGTAAAATGAATGTAAATATCCATGAATGAGAGAATGAACATTCTTGGGAAAAGTCAGCCCATGGAGAATTTTACTCAGCTCTATATGGTCTTTGTTTTAAATGGTAATTAAATGCTTAAAGTGTTTTTTCTGCACACATTAATGGCTAGCACTTATCTCCACAGCTGCTTAAATTTGTAAGTAGCCAAAAAAGATAAACCATAGCTTCTGTCTGCTTCTGAGTAACCCAATAAAATGTAGGCAGGCATTCAAAACTCTAATCGGTTTAAACAGATCCCACACTTCAGTAAGGTTAGAAAGAACAGCCAGTTATTATGAAGAAAACCAAATAAAAAGTGGAAGAGGAAACACAGTAAGATGTCTTAGGCTAATCTATCTAATAGAAAACAGTCAGGTATTATTTATTATTGTATTTTGTTAGCAATATTATGCTTTTCTAAAATTCCTTCACCTTCTGTTTGGCAAATACTTGATGTTATACAGCTTAAAATAACAGCCTGATGTTCAGTGTAATAATAAAGCCATTATGGGATAAGAGCCATCTGTTGCAATTATGCTCACTTTCTGAAATTTTCTGAAAAGGATGAAAACCCTTAGACTTTGTCAATTACATGCTCTTGATGAAGTATGAGTCATCTTAGAGGAGTTTGGCATAGAGATGCAATTTTCATGGAAACAGACTAATGAGAGAACGTATTGAATGTATTCTAAATATGCCCATCCAAATGGTCATATTGATGAAAAGATTCTCAGATGAGAGAGGAAAATATGGCAATTTAATTCCCTCTTCCATGTCTGAAACACTGTGGGGTAATATTTCTTGGGTTTTTAACAGCTTTTAAGTCAAATACTATTTTCAGCACATTTTCTGGTGAGATCATTAATATGATTATTTGACCAAATGTATTTTAATTAAATCCCACCCCCAAATCATAGTATCTGGAACTTATTCCCACACTATAGTAGGAAATATATCTCCAGATGTTAATAATTAAAGCATTAAAGGGAAAATCCAGCACCCACTTCCTCAGCTGCTGAAGCTCCCACAGCAGTAAACTGGTGTGGTTATGTTGCTGAACAGTGTGGGTGGATTGGAAAAGACCCTTCAGTACTTATGCACTTCTGCAAAACATGGAATCCAGATCAAGAGTTTCCAGTGTAGGCAACGTGTTGGCTGTGGATGGTGCAGGGCAGAATGCGCATGTGCTTCCCTCACAAGCAGCTATAGGAGAAGCAAAGAGCAGATGCTTGCTAATATAGTCTCTTGGGGTACTAAAAGAGCTGGGCACAGTGCCCCTCTTCTGGATCAGTCCTTCTAGTCAGTCCTTCTCTGATTAAACAACATTCACATGGAGGTAACAGCACTACAGATGTGCACATTAGCAGGAACCGTGTTTAGCAGTGACATGTTTCAAATCCAAATGCACTGCTTAGAAAGACTATTTGTAGAAATATTAGAGGCAAGCAGGAAGAAGGCTTCCTTTGCTTTCCCTCACCAACTCTGTCTTGAGGCCTGCAAACTGAATAGTAGGCTGTCCTTATTCTAGACACCCATTAAATGTAAAGAATTGGGATGAAAACCTGCACTAGGCTAAACAAAGGGTGGGGGAAAGATGTTTTTTAATAAAACTCTGGTTTCTATTCAAAATCCTAAGTACACACTTGAGTGTTAACATAATGAGCAAGAATTGCTATATTTTGATCTACATTGATACTTTTAAATTCATTCCAAATTACCTTCAAATGCCTTCCTTGAGGTTTTCTAGGTATAACAATTCATTCACCTGTCTAGACATCTCTGCTGTCAATAGTTAAAGTTCCTACACAGTCTAAAAGCATCCAAATATTTCACTACAGACATAGAAAGTAAGAGAAGTTTGTGATGGAACCCATCAGGAAGAACGTAGAGTACAATGACTGGCTGGACATGTTTGCATGAGATCTGGAATTTACTGCAACCTCTGTTACTATGTACAGATACTACAATTTTTTCAAATAAGCTAATAAATCTGATGAAGTTTTGGCTTCTAGCATCTCAGACAAGCATCTGTTTCTTTCAAAGAGAACATTTTGAGACTGGACTATCCAAATGAAAAATGGCAGCAAGAACTCTAGCAAAGACAGTCAGGATTGCAGCCAGAAATAAATGAAGTGTAAGCTTTCATATAATTCATTTCCCCAAACTATCATTTTAATAAATGATCTAGTTATAAGATGCTAGCATAGTCTGTGTACTGAAAACTAATAGGTTACAACAAGAGAGCTGTAACATAATCTGTAATGATTCATTTGTACTTGCTACTGAAAAATCAAATTAAGGTATCAAGGAATAAATTCAGAGTTATGAACCATTACCAAATCTTTGCTTTGTTTGTTTTTAATCTACAGCTGACTTATTAAATAGATATTAATGGATCATTAAAAAAGGATGACCATGTAAAAGACATTTTGAATCTTAATAGTTTTCATCTGCCTCACAAATTAATCTATGTTCTGTTACAATTATCTTTACTTGGGTCTCCAATTAAGTAATTTACATTCCTTGTTCTGGAAAACACTGAGGAAAAGCAAGCAATGAACACTATTAAAACCCCCATCTACATCACAACTGAGACAACCTAGAACACCAGATGTGTATTTATTTAACGACAACAACAAAAAAACCCCTCACAAACACAAAAGAAATAACGAATTTGTATTGCTCTTTTTAGTCTTTTGGGTGACCTAAGCAACTTACCTCAAAAAATGTTCCCAATGCAATCACAAGATGATACAACCTTTAATTTATGCTCATTTAAACTGGTAGATATAAAGTACATATGCATGCACAACAAAACGCTCTGTAGATTAAAATCTCTACAGGCAAATTGGAAGAGATAAGGAGAGCAATTGAATGTCTACAATATTTACAAAAGCAAGTAGTTTACAGGGGGAATTCATGGAATGCTTAAGTGCAATACATTTCTTCTTCACTGTTACTGCTTTAAGAAAGTTTTTCAAGTGCCTTTTCTGTTTCATACACATAGAGTCTGGTTAGCTGAATGGGAGGTTTAAAACTCATTTGTAAGACTCTGTCAAAAAGACCTGGGATTTTTTTTTTGTGTTGTTTTGGTTTGGGTTTTTTTGTCTTGTCTTCTTGACCTGCAACATTTGCCTGTATTTAAGTTGATTATTAACCTCCTCCTTCCTGTTGCAGGTCATTGCCTCCTAGAGCTAACCCTGGTCAGGGTCTGTTGCTCATGATGCATCACAGCCTTCCTGCAGAGCAATCTGCACAGTGGGCTGCAGGGAGCATTTCTGAACTGAACTGCTCATAACGCTTCCAGAGGTGGTCAGGATGTCAAGCCTGCTACCCAGTCATAAGACTGGAGGTGAGGTGTAGCAAAGGCAAGAACATCAGGTTAGCATCCCATTCAATGGGAAAAGAGGGAAGGCATGGCCAAGAACCAGGATAGGGAGCTTCACTTCACAGTGAGGACATTTGGCTCTTTCCTACACCTCTTGCTCTCTGCTACTGCAGACACTGGGCTAGCTGCTTTTTGGAAACCCTGCTGAAGGGTGCATGGCCTGGCCTTGGCAATGTCCTGAGGCATGCAAGTGTTCATTGAAACCAATGGCTTACCTGCCTCCCAGTAGGTTACACACTATGTGGTTTAAATAAGCAAGATAATGGAGAGAGCTGACACTCACCTTTTGCCCCTTTACTCCACTGCAGTCACATTTTCCACAACCGGAACAACCCTGAAAATAAAAGAGAAATTGAGAATTAATTGTCTGGACCGAGTAACAGGCAGAACATACTGCAATAGGCCAGGGATGTCAGCACCCTGACAGTAAGGCTGGTCAACATGGAGAATGAACACTTAAACCAAACAGAATACCTTGGTATCTTTATATAGGTGTACACTTCTCGTCTCACAGTCCAATAAAAAATGCCTTGAAAAAACCTGCCATAGCTTTCAACCATAGAAAACTGTTCTATTACTTCTAAATCAGTCTTTGGGGCCACCATTTAAAAAAAAACCTCAGTTTTATAGGATATACACACATTCTGTATCTAGCAATATGAACAAGTGTATTCCCCTCTAGGATTCCATAGTCACACTTTCAAAGCCCAACAGAATATTTAATATTTAAATAAAAATCAATCCAGTCATAGAAGCACCTCATTACTATCAGTTGTTAATAAATGGCTTGCATTCTTACATTCTCTATAAATATGTGCCATTGCTTGGGGCATAAAGGGATAGTGAAACTGCAATTCATGATTTATCTTCTACACTTAAGGAGAAAAAATACCAGATCTGGGGTTTGTATCTTTTCAAAACACAGAAAATGTTGTCTATATCCTTTGGTGTTTAACTTGAGATCTCCTAATATTGATTTACTATTTTTTTTAATTGGTAATTGGCAATCTTCAGAGAGCAAAAGAATAGTCTTAAAAGTAATTTAAGTATTGATATAATTACCACAGGAAACTTTATCAATAATTACATCTGGACATACTTTATGAAATCATACCAAAACACGGTCCACCAGAGAGCAAACTGCTTCTAATGTTAAGTATTAGGTATGGAGACAATTGCAAATGTTTACTGGCCAGGCCATGCCTATCAAGTCCTTATAGACAGTCACTTTATATGACCAAATTATTTCTGTGCACTTATGTGCATTTGGGCTACTCCCCACTTTTCTTCCTCATAGCATTGAAGCAGCCAGTGGATTACTCATCAGTCTATTACTTTTACTGTTGTCATGACCCTCAAAAACAAACTAGGAGGAAAACAAACAAAATGTTAATGTTCGTATTGGTGAATATTCCAGCAATGCACAGAGGATCCTTCAGCAGCCCCATTGAGCCATTATCTAGATGAAGTCAGGGACAGCACCTCTCCAGAGCCAACTCTCTGCATGGATGCTGGATACCTCTTCACACCTGTAGGCTCCACAGTCTGCTGGGACCTTGGTACTTCTGGAGAATAAAGAGCGAAGGTACCTAATCCACTTTAGAGTTGGAAAACCTCCACCAAAGCCAATAAATATAATTACTCCATTAAGTAAAATAATACAGTAACATTTTTGCTTGGGAAAAAAACAACCCACAACTTCTTTCAAAGTAAAGGATCAAAGGCTGTCTAATAAAACTTAAGTATCAGCTCCTGAAAAATGTGTTGATTTTGTTGAAATCTTTTGATCTTTTCTTCTGTATGTAGAATGACTGAATTTGTTGTTTGAAGTCAAATGTTCTCCAAATTCACAAAGCAAAAGTAATCACTTTTTTTCCCTTACATTATTACAGCATTTTACCATGTTATAAGTGCACAGAAAGATGAAAATTAACACTGATTAGAATGAGTGTTTACCATAAACTGCAGAAAGCAAATAAGATCTGAAAATTATGCCAACACATCTTGCAACACCAACTCAATGCTGAACAAGGGGGAAAAGTGCCACCCACTAAATAATTCACTTTACTCCTCGTGGTGCATGGTTATGCCTGGAAAAACATTGGGCCTCTCATTTCAAAACATGACCCAGTATGACCACTCCTAGTTTTTCAGAGCTGATGAGATCAGAGCTGGAGGACGCATGCTTGCAGTTCATACTTCCTCCTCCAGCATCATGTAGAATGTTATCAGTTTTATCAACACATCCCTTAAATTCAGAAGAAGTCTGTTATAATTGCATCTGGGAATGTAATTAAAAGACGTCATTGAATTGTTATAAAGATCTGTTTTCTGGTTAATCCTCACATATTTCTTTCAACCTGTTCTTTAGCATGCACCATTTTAGAAATTAAGTATGTTATTTATTTTTAAGTTGCCTTCTGTTCTTAAATTTAGCATTGAACAGAATAATAGATTTGTTTTTTTCAGGTCTCTTTTTGTGCTCCCCAAAATGACACCATTATATTTATTTTTTCCCGTTTCTTAAACCTCAGATTAGAATAACCAAAGCTGTGGAAGGCAAGAAGGTACAGAGCACCAGGGAGCATAGCTACATAAGATCCTATTTGCAGGCAAACACGGCAGCCTGATTATGCCCAAAACAGGCCACCACAAAACTCTGCCTTTATTTCACAGAAGCATCATCTTCTACTACCCCTGACTATAGCCTTTGCAGGTGGACACCCAGTGACAGAACAAGAGGACACAGGCTGCACCACAGCAGGTTTAGGCTGGACAGTAGGAAGAAATTTTTCACAGAAAGAGTGATTGCCCATTGGAGGTGGTAGAGTCACCATCCCTGGAGGTGTTTAAAATGAGGCTGGATGAGGCACTTAGTGCCATGGTTTTAGTTAATTAGAAAGGTTAGTTGATAGGTTGGACTCGATGATCCTAGAGGTCTCCTCCAGTCTGGTTAATTCTGTGATTCTGTGACAGAAGGTTGGCCTGCAACGATAGCATTATCCTCAGCTACTAAAATGTACTTTTGAGTCTGAGGGATGTCATAACATTCTGCACATACTAAGAGGAATTATGAGGTTCTTTCTCTTGGTTCTCTGAGAAGATGAGAGGGTCAGACTGGAATCAGCTTACGGATCAAAGGCCAATTTAAAGAAGCAAAAGGGACATTTAACTAATGAGATGAGAAATAGAGCGAGATGGTTATAGCAGGTACAGGAATCAGGGTCTGGGTTCACTGAACTCAGCATAGGTACAAACATCTCCGCTAGTGAGTAGTCTCCCTTTATTCAGTGGCAAGAAACAGGAACTTCTGGTCTGGGACCCATCTCACCTATTTTGGATGTCTGCTTTCAACGGAAATGAGACACACTTTGGAGAACTAAGCAACAGAGACTGAAGTGACCAGAAAAGACTACAGGCTGTTAATGGAAACAAGGGGGAAAATGGAAAGAAAAGTGCCTACGGAAGGCTAAAAGTTACCGACAGAATTTGACACAGCATAACAAAAGTTCTTAATTTCTTGGAAAGCATTAGAAATTCAGCCGAGTATCTTCTCAACTGTGAACACAGAGGTCTGCATTTCTGGTACTCATTTAGGAATGACTTAGAAATCTTACACTTTCAGGTCCTAAGTGGGAAACTTCACCCTAAAGTAATAAAGATACTCATAACAAGGTAAGTTGCTACCATGCATCTAAACTTCTATGATTTTAAATCAGTTTCATGATACAAAGAACCCAGTTCATGATTTCCCACCACACCTGATTACAGATTATGAGACAAATGAAGAGAAAAAGCTTTTTTCTATCTCCCAGACATCCTCTTTGAAACAGTTCCTTCCCCCGGAACCATATGGAGCTTGGAGCAATTACTGCTGAGCTCCAAGTGCCAAAAAAATGAAGGAATGGTGCTGGTCAGGAAGCATCACTGGCAGGGGATGATGAAAAGGCAGGCTCTTTACCCCTTGTCTGGAAGCCAATTACAGAACTAATCCAAAGAATAGGGCCAGGTGCGCTGTGATACTTCACCTAGTTTGTATGGTAGGCTAGCAGTTTCCTAATAGCCGGAGCTCACTTGCACCACAGCCCAAGTCTCATATAATATCTGAAGACATGAATCTTATTTTACTTCTCCCACAAAGTATCAGCCAGCCCAGAAGGAGAAACTCATTTTAGCAATACAAATTGCTTCATTTTTTGACAAACATTTCCATTCTGCTTCATTCTCCCAGACTGTCTGCAACTGATAAGCTTAGTGAATCACTCTAGCAAATCACTATTAAACTATTAAAAGATTACATCCCTTCAGGGTTATGCATATGAATGTGCTACATGCATGCTGAGCATTTGACTAAAGGACAGTGATTCATTTACTATCATACTAACATATAGTTCAAAAAAGCACTGCTAATGAATGGAAGTCTCAACCCAGACCTCTAACTTCCATGGATCACAAACCAAGTGTTGCAAGTACTAAAGCCCTGAGTTGAGAAGGCTGCTGAAAGTTCCTGCAGCAGATGGAAGAAACTCTGCTCTGCAAGTCAGCTTGTAAGACATCTGTCAGATCATAACTACACTTTTGCTGCGTTTTGCCCTGTTTTTCCATGTCCAGCTGCTTTCCTGGCATTTCAGAACTACTGCTTAGAACTCACGCAGGAACAAATCATCCAGCCAGATGAGCAGTCTAGGAGGGAGAGGACTGCCGTATTTGGACATGCACCATTTCTGGAGGCTACAGAGATCTCAAAAAAAATACAAAGGTCAAGTTAGTTCTTGGAAGCTCCACTCCCTAACTGAACTGCATTTTTCAAGACAAAATGTAGTTCTCTCTCCCACAACATCAGCTCAGATACTGCTTGCTGAGTTTCAGCTGTTGAGCTGCCTACCAGCTTAAACTAACAGCACAGGTATCAATCAAGTTCAATTATTACCCTGTAAAGAACATCCTCTAAGGTAGAAATTCAGTAACATTCTCACTGTTTACCTAACTCTGTTGGTGTTAAAAACTTCATTCCAGGGAATGTTGTCACTTCTACCCAAAGTACAATGTCTTTCAAATAACTGAATATCCTGTGAAAAGGTGACTGGTGAGACTAACACAGATATCAAAATCCTCTGACTGTTGACTGTGTTTCTGATTCACAGCTGATACGCTTCAAAAAGTTGAAATAATCAATTATCTCATGATTCATTACAAAGTGACATTTTCTGTTTAGACATGACAAACTGATATTTTCTGATGAAACAGCCTAGATTTCCCACTCTGCATTGCTTTAGTTAAAAACCCCAATTTGAGCTGAATTCCAGTACGTTTCAAGTCGAAACATCAAGAATGGTTATGCCAGTGGGACTGCTGTTTGACAGTGAGACGTTTAAGTTTGAATCTCCTCCCTCCACAAAATCCACCCACTTCCATCCTTACACTAACCTAGTCTCAAAATGAAAGGCCAAGACTTATGCCTTTGCATTAAGTGTTTGAGCCAGAGTTAGAGTTGTTCTACCATCTTCTGCCTCACAGGGTCTGAGCTTGCTGCTCCTAGACAAGGAAACCTGCTGTGCTGTGGGAGCATTTTAAAGACAAAGCTGATTCCCTCTCTCCCACTGAAATGATGTAATTTCACAAGGCACACTGAAATCTTCTTAGATCTGAGATGGGAAAGTGAGTATATTCCTTCCTTAACGACAGTCCAAAGCACTGGAGGATAAAGGCATTTCCATTTGCTCTCATCGTGCCTCCACAAGCACTGGGTAGCTGCACCACAGAAGCCTGACAGTAGGTCTCTCAAGCATTGGCTGGTACAGAGGTACCCATATGCAAGCTAAAGACTGGATTCAAAGCTCCTCACTGAACTGAATGTGGGCTGCTTTGAAATTCAAGGGAGTAGCCATAAAGAAAGAGAAACTCCTTTGTGAGTCCAGGTCTTTATTTCCCTAGCTCATAGCAAATGAAGAAAAATCAGAAAAGCTGCATTGCTCTATTGGAACATTAATGAAAAAATGTATCTGAAATGTTTTGTTTTGTTTTTCTCAATAATTTTATTAGTCTTAATATTTTATCTTTGACTATTTTGTTCACAGAATATAGTTTCAATATTTATTTAGGCAATTCTCAAATCAAATAGTCCATCAAAAACTGCTGACAAATCCACTCACTTCCAACCAAAGAGTAACAAGTAATAAATTTTAAAGGTTACACTCTGTCTTCCTTAGTGTTTGAACTGGAATTTAATCTTGATTTGGAATTCAGTTCAAATTGAAATTCAAACCAATGGAACATAGAGAGGTTTATCACCACTAAAACACAAGCAGTTTAAATGTGATGCCTAAACGGAAAACATCACTTCAAATTGAATAAAGTACTAAGCCTAGCTTGAATCAATAAGACTACTACTTTTTATGACAGGTAGTATTAATTTGCAATTACAAAGGAAACCTTGGTGCAAGAACTCACTCAAGAATTGCAGGAAGCACTGCAAAGCTAGCTGAGCAGACAAGCTTCAGCAGGGCTTGCCATCCTCTTGACGATCAGAAATGAGAAGAGTGACTTAGTGCATTGTCTCTCACCCTTGGTCACTCCCATAGCCTCTGCTGGGACAAGGGTGACTGCTGTTAGCGATGCCTGTTCTAAAGGGCTAGCTTTGGTACAATGTCTGAAGAGTGGGAAGTCTGTGCCTTACAGGAGTTGATATAAAGCTGATTTGAACTTCAATCCTCAGAATGGTTCAGGAAAAGGAACATTGCCATGCCCTCATTTTCAGGACTAAAAGCAGAGAACAGAAACTGAGGACAGTTCTCATTGAATTTGTAAACCACTCGATTTTGGATCTCTACAGATAGATAAATAATAGACAAAAGGAAACATTTTATGATTTTACAATGTCAGCAAGCTCAAATCTTTCCTTCTTCCTGCCTAAAAAAAAGAAAAAAGAAAAAAAAAAAGAAAAAATTTGGCAGCTTATCTTCCCCCCACCCCCAAAAATCATGGGATCATGGGTAGACGTCAACTATGACTGTTAAAGGAATTCCCTGAACCAAAGGACAGCTTATTGGTTTTACAGCTTTCACCTTCTAGGTCACCAAACTAAGCTCAGCTCTAGTCAGCAATCATTGGAAGTTTCTGTTAGGTGGTAGCCAATCTAAAGTCCTTCCTGTCATTTCAATTTTCGGTAGGTCCAGTATTCACAATGCAAAGAACAACAGTGGCATTCAAGATATCCTGCAGGATACCACTTGTGTCCAGCTGCCAGGCCAGGTGGGAATATGGCTCCCCTAGGTCTCAGGTCATATCTGCCAGGCCTATGTAGATATCTCATTTCAGCAACACAACTAAGTTCAACCCAGTAATCTCCAAAGGCTCATTAAATCTTGCATGGGTAAGAATTAAAATACTCATTGTCCTGATTACCTCCTTTACCTGTAGGCTGATGTATGTAAGTAGGACAGAAGGAAGCAGAAGTGGTCCCCACTTATATCTCTGTCACTGCAGAGCTGTTCTCCTGACAAATCATTGAGGGATATCTTTAGATCTGGTAAAAAGGCTTCTGTAAAAACTTATACAATGGTACTGCAAGTGTACTAGTGCATCAGTGCATCAATTAAGTATTCCTGTTTTACTGAGAGAAAAGTCCCAAATTAACATATGGGTAATATTTGAATAGAACCATAAATTAGTGTTTGAACTCTCACTACTGTGCACAATGAAATTTTACTAATTATAATTCAGCTCTGGGTTTTATTTAAAACCTTTGTAAAATACTTGGGAAATCAACTGATTTTAAGAAACACTCTATAGAACACAATCAGAAGAAAAGCCATTATGGATCTTGGGACATAGGGGAACATGACAGTTTTTGGCAGCATTTTTTTCTGTTTGGTGGGGGGGGAGGGTTGTTTTCTTGTTTTTAGCATTACTAGAATCCTACAGGATGGTCATACAAAAACTGCAGACAAACCACAGATTCTTATCAGAGGTCCTAAGTGTTCTTTAGCCATTCAAGGGCATATTAATTAATTTTTATATGCTTAATATTAATTATTTTAGAAAATATTTTGTAAATTACCATCAGCTGGAAGTACTTCACTAAAAATATGTTTTAAAAAAAAATAAAAAGTTACATCTTCTTAGTCAAAAGAACACCAGATTGCTAGAGCTGAAATGTTTTGTTAATGGGGCCTCACTTTTCACATTCTTTTCCAAATTCCCCAAGGGTCTGTCCTGGAGGTAGGGTCATGGGAGTCCCCTGAAAGATGCTCTGTGAACATGACTTTGCTGTTGGTGACGTGTACATCATTTTCACAAAGCAATGCAAATCCAGGGGGGCTTCCCGTTAGTTCACAGGAAGTGTAAAGTTATTCCTGTTGTTCCATATTTGGACAAAAATGAGATGTAAAGCAACTGTTTCCTCTAAGTCCATTCTTTTACAGGAAGCTCTGTCAACAATCAAGCTATTTGCTTACTTAGTGAATTTTTCAGAATATCACATTATACAACAGTTCTGCACAGCTCAAAGCAGATAACTGGTCTGTGAATACTAATTGCATTAACATATGAAGCACCTCATCATTATTACCTTCTAGAAGGTCTGTTTCCACAGACTGACAGATACCACTTAGCCTCCAGCAAGCAGAGGATACTGTATTTACCACCTAAGTATCAGTCCAGTTAGTTTCATATCCTATTTAAGAACTTTGCTTTCAGTTATATTTTCAAATAAGTGAAAAAAAAATTCCAGGTATGTTACAGATACTGGTGTTTCTTCATCAACATCTGAGGTTAGAGCATAGTCCAGAACTTTCTGACATCCAGAGACAAGCATTTTCAGGAATACATTTCATAGGGCATGACCCTTCATAAATTTGATTATGATAACCATTTCCAATAATTCCCATCCTACTTTTCTACTTTGTTAATGGGCAAACAGGTGAGAAGCTCCCATTCCTCACCTTGCTAACTTAAATAAATCTGAGGAGAGGATAGGAAAACCTGTTGCAGAACCACCATGCCTGTTGCAGAGCTTACCAGCTGGCTCGTATGCAACTATGCTGGAGCTTACAAAGCAAATCATTCCTTGCCCTGCATGACACAGATCCAAACACACTGCCTTCTAGCTTACTGAAGGGAACTCAAACATCAAACTTCATTCTCATGCATGAGGTAGAGCAATTGCAGTTTGGAACAAATCCTGCAAGTTTGGTTTTTTCTTGATACTTTCCCAGACAGATCTGCACAACCACCTCCATCGCCTACAAGAGGTACAAGACTGGATTCAGTCATAGCCTGGCAAGATTGAAATGGTGTCATTACAACGGTGTTCCATAACTGCTGTCTCTGCCAGTGCGCCCAGTGATGGCATCAGCCTCTTTGCTGTCCTCTCAGTACACCCACACTGTCAAGAGGCTGAGCTGCTTTCTAGAAATGCCTTGTAGCTTCTCTGGCCTCTGTGCCTTTTGTTTTCCAGCACACATCCCCATTTTCACAATCATAAGGCTACCTGTGATAAGTTGGAGTATGGGTGCTTGGTGCAGCTGGAAGCCTGCCACAGAATGTCTCCGGCAGCCAGGCAAAACACAACACCACCAGGTAGTACAGCCCTTCCCAGATATCTCCACCTCCTAGTGCTCTCCTGACTCAGGCAAGAGGCAGAACCAAGCTGAGAGGAAACTGCCATGGTGGACTCCCTCTTTCTCTCACACACAGCAGCCCTCTCCAAGCAGCACTGGGGAGCAAAAGCAGAGGTGGCTGTCACTGCCTGATCAAACCCTCATGTCCACAAGTTTGCAGGCAGGCACAGCCCTCCAGCACTCAAACTACCCTCAGACCTTTTCTGTAAACCTGAAAGCAAAGGACATGCCTCAGTACGGATATGCAGGAAGCCAGTGAAGTGATTTTGCAAATGTTTACAGCAAGTCTATGAGTGGTGCTTTCCCTTCCCTTAGCTGATAAACAAGAACATCAACATAAACAAATACATTTAGAAGTAACGGCTTTAAAAAGAAACAGCGCTAGGAAGCAAAGGACTTCTTCCTCATCCATCCTTGCTTAGACTAAATAAATGGAGAGGCAAAATCCTCTTAGTTGGGATGCACACCAAGGAATGCGAGAAAGGCACAAGATAAACTCAACTTCTAGGCTTGGGCCCAGAGAAGGCACCCGGGTGATGTACAATTCTGCACAGATAGAGACTGCTGTGTTTAGAAAGCCATGCTACCTGAGCATGGCTTTCCTCTGGGTGGGCTCCGAGTACTGCATTTTTCCTCATGCAACTCCTAATTTCCCATTTACACCCTCTCACGGTGTGATTCATCACCAGCACAGGTTGTGTGTACATGCAGGTTAACATAATTACCCTGGGCCAGATCTTGCCCAGGAGGCCTCCTGCCTCCACGTCACATACAGTGCATGAACAGCGCACATTTCCTCCTACTTCAACCTCTGCTCCTCATCCCCAGTGTCTCACCTTTCAGCCCTCCTTGAGACAGATTTTGCATGAATTAGGAATCTGTGTAGCTTTATGTGGCTATGCAGTACCTGCAGCAAGGGCACTGCACATGCACAGAAAGCAGTTCCTCAGCACAGACCACTGTCGTGGAGGTGCCCTTGAAGCTGTGGCTGTATCTGTATGGTGTGAACAGCACCAATGAACAGCCCTGACAAGAGGTGGTGTGCAGCATCCAAGACGATTTGCCCCTATGGGGACAGACTTTTTAGTAGGGCCTGTTGTGACAGGACAAGGGGTGTTAGTTTTAAAATAAAGAAGGAGATTCAGACAAGACAGAAGGAAGAAGTATTTTACACTGAGAGCGGTGAGACACTGGCCCAGGTATGTAGAGAGGTGGCAGATGTCCTGTTTCTGGACCAGATACAGATGCAGTTTTGGGGCTCTGAGCAACCTGCTGTAGTTGAAGATGACTGCAGGGGGGTTGGACTAGAGGACCTTTAAAGGACACTTTCAACTCAAGCCATTCTATGGTTCTATGGTGTATAGTCTATCTGTCAAATGCTGCAGCTTCTGCAAGGAAAACCTTGAGGGAAGTCCCCACTCACATCAGTAGCATACTGCAGGTATATACAAGTTGTCATTAAAAACCTCCCAGGAGGACTCTGTCAGGCAGAGTATTTAAAGACTATCAATTTTAACTAGATTGTATGTAATTTTTATTTCATGAGCCTATCACAGCTGTCTAAATAATTTCTTGATTAAAACAATGCTTATTTCATGTTAAGTTGTCTTCTAAAAGGAACCTCACCTGGCAATTCAATAATAAATTAATAATCATGAATATAAACAATTTATTCATATTTCACAATACTAGATAGGAAGTTAGCCCACTCATGTCCTCAATGACACTGCAAAGAGGAGACAGGTAAGACGGTGACAGCATCACTCTGGCCAGCAGACTCAACAAAGAGTCATAAGGTTGTTATAATGAGGAATTAATTGGTACACTTTAAGAACCTTACAGTATTCTGGAAACAGCAGTCACAACCACAGGAGTTCAACATCCTTGTCAAACATAGGATTTAAAAATCTTGTAGTGTGTTTAGTCTACTTAGCAGCCGGACAAAATAAACACAAAACTTGATTTTATAAACCCACTTTTCTCCCCACAGATCTCCAAACTCTTCCAAACAGGTTGATCCTACAGCAATACCACTGCTACAGTAAAAAAGCTGCATTTAATTGCTCTAGTGAAAGACAGCCAGTTGTTGCAGATAGCCAGTTCTAAAAACTGCAGCATCACGAGGTAGGCCTAAAATTGGAAGAGTACCTTCTTAGGGTGAAATCTGTTTTAGCAGCATTTGCATTATAACCCTGCCACAATATCTGGACTGGAAACCACACCAGAAGTTTACCGTATGTGTTTTTCTCAAGTATTTTAGCAAATCGACAGCCAACAATCTATCTGGGTATCTTCTCTTAAGCTCCAACTTACAACTTCAGTGCAGTTAAATTGCAATAAATTGTCATAAACTGCAATAAATTGTCAGTCATTTATCTGTTTCTACTCCTAAAAAGCCGTAATGGGAAGCACTGATTTCTCTGCTCTTAATAGGCTGATGAATGCCGTGTTTTCCTCCTGTCAGTGACTATGAGCTGCTTTCTCTTCAAGACACAGTAGTATCTTTTCTCCAAAAGACTCCACACTCCAGAAATGCTTCACTCAGTTCTAGTTACATTTCAAAGGACATTGCTCCATATTTAAAAACCCTAGATGGCTACAACCACGGCTGTTGAAGTGTCCCAACTTGCAAGAGATACATAATTCAAATGCAAAACTCATGGTTTTACAAAAGTCCTTGCTAAAAATGTGAAGACTCAACTACTGCTCAGAAGCACAAAGACAAAAGGGGAAAAAAGTGCATTATCTTTCATTTTCTATTGCAACAAATGATCCCAAAGGCCTGTTCAGTTATTTCTGAGAAGCACTAAGTGGTAATACTCAGAGGCTTAGCCATGTAGTGTTGCCTTTTAAGAAAGGGTCTAGATATAGGAACACAAGCTGAATGAAAAACAAACAAACAAACAAAAAAAAAAAAGACAAACCCCAATCATCAAACCATCTGCAAAGGTCTTCAATCCAGCAGATAACTGAGAAATAGCCCCTAAATCACTGTTTCAGTTCACAACTTCCTTTGCAAGAACTTTACAGTGCCTCATGGCTGAGACAGCAGTTCACATCTGAAGCAAGATGCTGGCTCTAGATACTGCACAGGCAATGGCAGAAGCAAGGAAATACTCCCCTTCAGTCAGCACAGTCTCTCTTTCACACAGTTGCATACCCATAGTTTATGATACTTTATGAATCTGTTGTACCTGACCTCAAAAAAAGAGTGAAGATGGGCTTTACCACAGCTTATTCTACAAAATGCAGTTCTATGGAATTAGGAGCTAAGGAGAGGACTCTACATCTTCTGCCACCAGATACGCAGCATTATTGCCACATTGGGATGTAAAAGCTAACAATGACTTGTATTACTTGAAAGACCTCAGGGCATTTCTGTGCTTCAAGCTTATAGAGAGTGGGTAGATCACATCACTTTAGGGATGTTTTCATCTTGCTCATTCATCTGATGACCTTTAAATTTCCATGGGAAGAAGGGGTGACTTAGGTGAAAATTAGATGGTCTAAAAAATCTCATACTTTTGTCCTATTAAATCCACACTTGAGGTGCTTTTATTTAAGAGCTTTACAGCATAAAGAAGTTCAGAGAAAGGCAATGCAAATCACAATGTAAACACATCAGAATATTCACACTGGCAGAAACTATGTCAGCTCTTCCTATACAAATCAGATTTTCAGTCCAGAAAATATTTTCGCTTACAAGTGGCTTGTAACCTTTTTGGACTGCAACTAAGTAAATCTATTAAAGAGTAATTTGTCTCAAAATCAGTAACTAAAGACCAACTTAGATGGACTGTCAAACAGTTAATTTTTTTCCTTTTCAACTGTGGAACCCTCTTCGAGTAATGCGTCTGGTTAATTGGATTCTTCCAACATTTTTAGTCACAAGGAAAAATCAGTGCTAGCCACATGTACTCTAATTTACTTGTCTGGCCCAAATGAAAAACAGACACAAATTTCTCAAACCTGTATTTTTCAAAATTGACATTTGAAAATCTAGTTTTAATAAAAAAATAAGTGTTGGATCCTTAGTGCAAAACAGACAGGAAATGTTATTTTGGTGTGCAACATTTGCCAGATGCAAAAGGAAACAAACTCATTAGTCCTCTCTTTTCTTTTATGCTTCTTTGTTGACTAGACGGGAAACTGACAAAAGTTGATTTTTTTTCTTTTTCCTCTTGTAAAGCATGCAGCATAATTTTTATTGTACCACTTCAGTTGCTGTCTGTATTTGATAAATAAAAACATACATCATGAACATGCAGGGAAGTGATTAATATCTGATAGTTTACAAAAATGACATGCTAATTAAGTACAAAAAGAAAAGTAAATAGCTTTCATTGTAGAACTGGAAATAACACGATTTAGAAGAGAAGCTGAAAATCCTATGGCAGCTTCCTGAGTGATGGAAAAGCTATAGCTGAGTAAAATTAAACATTTGCCTAACCTGCATTCCACATGTAGAGGTCAGCAGATGTGTAAACATTGATGAACATTGAGATAGAGCTGTAAATGTTTCGTGAGCAGTTTATTTAAAAACAGTAAGAGGCAGCCAGATAATGTTCAGCTACAAGGTTTCTTCCACTTACTAATAACAAGAAAGCAGACACAAATAGGCTTCAACATCCTTCCTTGCTATTTAGAATTAAAAACAATAAGCTCGTCCACCCATTAATAAGCTCAACATGAAAGGTATTATTCTTTGTAAAAAGAAAATGAAAATTTTCTGAAATTAATAAACATGGATTACTCTAGAAGAAGGCTGAATATCAGTTTCAGAGCTCTTTCAAAAAACATCCTGGCAGTAAGAAGTTCAAGGCACCCAAGGGACAAGATGAAGGACACAACAAAGGACATTTCTGCTGCCACTCACTGAAGTCACAGATCCAGTCTTGGTGGGACATGCCACAGGTTTGCTCTTTCCCTTCTGCAGCCCTATCCTTACTATTGTGCTGCTTGTGCTGCCACTGGCACACACTAAACCCATCCTGGGATTAAACTACATGAAGACTAAATAAAGTGATTTTTTTCCCCCCAGTTTTACTAATGGTTCATTTTAGCTTATTGAAGTACCTTTATTCTGAGGTCACTCAAAAAAATGCTGCCAGTATGAAAGGGTAGAATGATACAGGCAGGACCACAGGTTCAGTTGTCCAGGAACAGTCTAGTACAGGGGCTTTAAGACTCGCATGAGCTTCAAGTAATTTAATTATCACAGGCACTTCACATTTTATCAAGCACTGAGATAAACTGGCAAGCTGAAATATTTATGAGCTATTACTGCATGCTGTTCCAACAGAAAAAGATGGAGATTCCCAGAGTTTACCTTTAAAACAAAATATTCATAGAATTGTAGAATGGTTTAGGTTGGAAGGGACCTCAAAGATCATTTAGTTCCAACTCCCCCGCCATAGGCAGGTATACCTCCCTCCTTCTCCAATAGTGTAAATTCCACTTATGAACAAAGATACTTTCACTCTCTTAGTAGTATAAGTGAAAGGAGATTCTAAGTGTCTAAAGTTGTGCTGGTCTAAATCTTGAATAAATCTTCCCCTGCCGCTGTTTTGGCTGCTGCTGCTTTTGCTGCTTCGCCACCGCTTGACCCCTTCCCCATCTTCCTTCAGGTTGTTATATTCCTTATACTGTTCTATTCTCCTTATACTGTTATATTTCATTTCTCCTTATACTGTTATATTTAGTTTAAAGTATAAGAAATACAATTTCTCATTTTTCCCCTGACTTTACAAAAAATTCATGTTGTGGTGAGTTTATTCTACCTGGGGAGGGATCCGCCCTAACCTGGTACATTAATTTTGGTGCTTTTCCAGACATGGGGCACGATCTTTATTTGGATTTTTTTTTCCTGATTGATAATCAGGATAAAGAAGTCAAGGGAAAAAAATGAATTTGGTATATTTTGGCCCATTATTGCTTCGATTTTGACCTTATTGGTTCAGCAGTGCTTTACTACCATGGTGCAGTATCATGTGTGCTCCATTTTTGCTAAGATGGTTTGGAAATGGGTAAAAGCTGTGTTAACAAAGGTTGGAAATTTTGTATATGGATGTTTTAGAGTTTAGGAATGTAGCTGAGGGTATGCCGTATGTTATGCTTGTGTCAGAGACCAAGAGTTATTTGGGAGAGCTGAGTTATCCAGTGGCTTGCCTAATATGTTTGAAGTTGATGTTTCTGGATGCTATTGTAGGTCTGATTGTAGTTTGGAGACTAGAGAAACGCAGGAATGAACAGGCTACGAGTGGGGTATTTCCCTTCTCTGGAGGCAGCAGCAGGGAGTCCGGATTTAAAGACGCAGGCTGCAGCCGAAGCGGGGGAGGGAAGGCCACGGTCCCGGGCAGACGGACTGCTCACAGAGCAGCCAAACGTCCTGCCTCGGAACCTTTGAAAGGGGAAAAAGGAGTTGGACATGTCCCGTACCCCACTGACCCTGAAGGGTGGAATCAGGAAACTATCTGGTTCCCGTTAGTACCGAACAGAACGGAGGAAAATAAGGGTAGAAGCGGTGGAACTGCGGGGAGGCAGTCACAGAGGGCTGCTGCGGCGGCGGATTTGGCTGCAAACGGTGTGGGCTATGGCAAAGTCCCTCGGATGGATAAAGTTGAGGAGCTTGTTTGCGGAAAATGCGGCTTGAACGTTTTGATCAGTAGGAGAGTACCTGACACCGGAGCGTCCACCATTAGAGGGGTTGCTGAAGGAAAGATTCTTTCGCCTGCAACCAGCGGACCGGAAGCGGTACCGCAGGATGCGGCGGGGTCCTCGGAGGGCTAGTCCGCGAATGCCATTGAGCCTGCTAATTCCGCTGTTCCTGCCTTAGCCCCGCTTGTTTCTGCCGAACCGGCTGCTGCTGCTGTGGGAAAGGTTCCGTCTGCCGCAGTCCCAGTGCCACCACCACGTAAAGAACAGAGCCAGACAGACAAAATAGATGACAGCAGGAAGATTCGAATGGAAGAGTTAGAATCTCCCTTGCTCCAATTAAAACAAGGAGAAAAATGGCAGCTAGTACTGGGGGTCGAGACAGCTCAGATGATGATGGAGATAAACCAGAGCAGGGTAACCCCAAGGAGGGACCCTTTTGCTGCTGTTGAGGAGTTTCAGAAGTTTGCTCAACTCAAGAAGCAAAGGGAAGAGGATCCAAGAGAGGGTACATCTACTGGTGTGAAGGCTAGTACTCGTGTGGGTAAAAGGAATGAAAAGGCTATTGTTAAGAGAAAATATACTCAGGAAATGGATGATAGTGATGATGAAGAGACAGCCCCACTACCAAAGAAGGAGGTCAGGCATATTTGGCAAGACTATGCCCAGAAAGAGTGAGAACTGTTGATGAGTTGCTTAAACAGATGTTGGGATGGAGGTAAGGATACTGTAGAAATAAACCCTTGGACAGTGAGGCAGTTGGGAGTTTTTTCGAGAGACAATGGCATAGATAAGCACTCAGGACATCTCGGGGGCAATTCCAACCTCTGGTCATGCGTAGTGACAGCTGTGGTACTACGGTACCCCAACAGGGATGATTTGCCCTGGAGACCTTCACACTGGAATACGGTTGAGCAGGGGGTTCAGTGCTTGCGAGAGATGGCCATAAGAGAACTAACCTATGGAGATTATGCAACAGAGGACCATGATGAGGTACCTGCGAGCCATGCTCTCCTAAAGAAACTTATTCAGCTTGCTCCCTCTAATTATGCCCATACACTGGCAAGTAAAATGGTGGGGAAAGATGATGAAAAAACTCCTGTGACTGTTGGTGAGTTTGCTGATCAGATAAGGCAGATGGAGGACAGTCTCACGTATAATGCCATGGTGTCAGCTATAAATACTATGGCCAAAGAGATAAAAGATGGCATGAAACAACTCAAGTTGGAATTTAAAACCTCCATATCCCAGTTGGTGAAGGACAATGACCTTTCCTCTTCACCATCAGAGTGGGTACATGTCTTTGCCACCACAGACAGGCGTCCTCCCAGAAGACCAATTCAAACTAACTTGCTTAGAAATAGACAACAACAGTCACGTGGGTCTCTTTGGGTAATCTTACGTAACATTCTTAGCTTGGAAAGACAAATCATGTGGCAACATGGCGTTCCAGAGCAAATTGAAACAGATAATGGTACTCATGTTAAGAATAACCTCATTAAAACTTGTGCCAAAGAGCACGGCATTGAGTGGATATACCACATCCCCTATTATGCACCTGCCTCAGGCAAAATTGAACGTTATAATGGTTTGCTGAAAACAACTTTAAAAGCAATGGGGGGAGGAACCTTAAAGAACTGGGAGAAACATCTAGCCCAAGCTACCTGGGCAGTGAACAGTAGAGGTTCTGCCAACTGAGCAGGTCCAGCTCATTCAGATTTGTTATAGAAGGTAGAAGGTGATAGTGTTCCTGTCATTCGTGAAAAGAATTTGTTGGGGCAGTCTGTTTGGGTATTCTCCCCTTCTGGGGAGGCTACACCTGTCCGAGGGGTGGTTTCTGCCGAAGGACCTGGTCATACATACTGGGTTATATAAAAGAATGGTGTAATACAGTGTATTCCACAAAGGAACTTGACATTAGCAGAGTGAATGTAGATATAAGTTGTCATGAGATCTTTTGCAGAAATTGTGGTGCTCATAAAACCCATGAAGAACCCACCATACGTGAGCATGAACCCTGTGAGTGCTAAGAGTCCTGCTCCATCCCATTTACTGAAGAAAACATCTGACTGTTTCCTGAAAACCTCTAAGCTAGCCAACGTCTGAGGGATGGATAGCTGGGAATTGGAGAAAATGCCTGAAGCCTGGATGACTGCCGTCCATGACACTGATGTTGTCCCTAATTAGATGGAATGACTTAATACTCCATTGGGAATTATATTAAAGGGGTGGATTGTGGCCCTTTGAGTTAGATTCCTACCTCAGACATAAAAAAAAATCTAGAACAGAGAAACTTAGAAGTGAAAGCTCTCAGTGGAGAGGTGAACATTCTAGGGATAGGCCATATAATGGCAACGATGGATGTTAATATAATTGCATCGGAGCATCAATAGCTTTATGTCTGGAAGCACAGCTTATACATTCCCCTTGCTGCTTCTGCTGCTTTGCCTGCGCCCGCTGCTATCTTCCCCTGCCGCTGTTTTGACTGCTGCTGCTTTTGCTGCTTCGCCACCACTTGACCCCTTCCCCATCTGCCTTCAGGTTATTATATTCCTGTACTAGTTATATTCTCCTTATACTATTATATTTCATTTAAACTATAAGAAATACAATTTCTCTTTTTTTTCCCCTGACTTTACAAAAAATCTGTGTTGTGGTGAGTTTATTCTACCGGGGGAAGGATCCGCCCTAACCTGGTACACTCAAGTAGTGAAAAATTACTTCAGGACATGTATAAAAGAAATATGAAGACTCACACAGTTCTAATTGGCAAGCATTTTGCTGGAATTAAAGGCGTTTGCAAACTGCAAATTAGTCTGTTTCAGAACATTCTGAGTAGATTCGTGAATGAAAAAATGTTCGGCTAAACAATTTCAGTACAGCAAGAAATGCAAATATTGACAATTTTGCATAACAAATATCTTCAAAAAAACAGGAAAAAAAGTGATAAATGTAAGCAAAACCACCCAGTGTCACATCACGAGACCGCCTTTCAATGCCAGCACATCTGCAAAAGTCACATTAAAACTCAAAGTTCAGAACATGTCATTCTCATGGCAACATCCTTAACGCACCAGATGTATTCCCAAATCACTCCCTAGAACAGACCACACTTTCAACCACACATCTAAATAACACTTTTTAAAAAAACCCTCATATTTACAGTGTGTGAAAAGTTACAGAAAACTGAAGTCATTAATATCACTACATCTACTTATTAAAAGTGTGTCATTAACCCAAAGAACATCAGTGTTGCCTATACATAACCTTAAACTTGTAACTACTGCTATACAGATGTGTTGCAAGTGTTCATTACTAGTAGGGGACCTTTAGTTTTTGGCAGTGTTCTTTAGACTGGAGTTACAGGAGTTTATGAATGTCTACTAGGATTTTTTTTTCCTATTTTTCATTTGAAAAGTGTCATCCCCAAGACTGTCTCGTAGATCAGAAATCTAGAAACCAAATATCAAAAATTGTGGATACTCTTTGAAGAAAATGAGGGGTAATAATTAGAAAACATTCTTCTAAAGACAAAATCACACTTGCTTTAGGCCCAGCTCACAGTTCCAGTGTTCTGTCAACCTCACAATGAAAAAATCCTCCTCATGTTTACATGGAAATTCCTATGCCTCAACTTCCACCCATTGCCCCTTGTCCTGTCATTGGGCATCACCAAGAAGAGCCATCCTCTTGGCACTTACCCTTTACATACTTATAAATATGAATGAGGTCACCTCTCAGTTTCCTCTTCTCCAAGCTAAAGAGCTCCAGCTCCCTCAGGCTCTCCTCATAAGGACAATGTTCCATTCCCTTAGTAATTTTCATGTCTCTGCACTTTTAGGGCAAATTCATTCTGTTTGATAGTTACCGTTAGCATATTTTAAATGGACATAATGCAAGTAAAAGTTTTACAAAGGAATTAGCCCCTTAAATTCATTGGTGCGTGCTTTAAAGGAGATTATTTATTTATAAGACATTTTAATAATATTTATTGCTCCCTATCTCTAACAGTTTATTTGATTTTCAAGTAAAATAATGTGGGTTTGAAAAGTACCCTATTAAGGCAAAGATAGAACATTTTGTTTAAGTCATATATATGTTAGAAACAGAAGTAACTTTATTTAAAAATATGTCAATAACTAAACTGTACAACTTTCAGTAGTTCTCAAGTCATCAGAAATGTAAGATTTTACATCTCTGTCAACATACATGAACAAAACTGGAAGCCCAGGAAATGTGTGGAGCAGAAGTGCTCTCGCCTACAAAAATCAGCTAGGTAAGCTCAGCCTATTTCCGCAGGAGTCCACATTCCAAAACCACCTTGACAGACTTGTATTTAACTCTTCCTTTACTTCTTTATGCAGCATAACTGCTACGAGCATCAGTCTTAGGCTGGCACTACTCTGAGCACTCAGAGTGGAGAAAAGAAAGCAGGAAAAGGTACTGAGAAGTCAGATTAGGAATTCTGGTTGACAAATATAGCATCATGAAGAACAGCAGATGATTGTCCCATGAAGGAGAAGGACACCAGGATTGCAGAACCTGCATGCATCTCCACAGGAGCACTGTGAAGGTCATACATTGCAATTTTATTCCACCTGCCTTTCAACTCCAATTTAAAAAAAACCTAAAATTAATTAATTTCTATTCATCAGGCTTCAGAGAGTCCAGAATCCAAGCATTTATAGTCACAAACCTATTTATTCCACAGCATCTTCCAGCAGAAAGATAGCCCACAGTGCTTTACAAAGCACACACAGCAGCAGAATGGCTATGAGAATGGATACTGTTTGCCAAAACAGAAAATGCATTCAGACTGAAAGAAGAGACAGCTGGTTTGTCTCTTTGATATGCATCCATAGTATTTGACTCCTTTCCACAATTCCTTAAAAAAAAAAAAGAGACAAGTGATGCCAAATAGGCCATGTGAATCAAAAGCCCTTCAAGATGTTCTGAACATCTAACAGGTTTTGAGCAACTAAATGAGAATACTGCTGGTGAGGAGCAACACTTACAGAATCCAAGTTTAAAAGATGAGAAACACTACTGGGAAAGAGAACACCACCTGCAAAGCTTAGTTTAGCAACACCATTAACAGTATTTCCTCTGTAGAAATCCAAATATGCTTCATAATTTTTCCAACTTGCAGGACACTAAGCACATCCAAAGCGCTGAAGCAGATTCTTTCAACAGTGTTGCACCCAACACATTAACTAATGATGTGATCAGAAACTCTGGAGAACCCAGTGATTTTGAAGTCTTGTTACTCTTTAAAACTTAGTTGTAGCAGTATAACTTTGGGCACTCATTTATTTAGTAAATATGAGTAGGTTTTGTCTCATTTTCCAAGTCAAAGAGGTTTAAGAATTGAAGAGGCATTCCAACTGGCCAAAGTAAAATAAGACCACCACAAACTCTCTAAGATCCTGTCTTTATCATTACTTATTCCTAATGTCTGTGCATTACACATATCAGTTTTAGTGCTCGCATGTGAAAAGTTTTACATTCTCTGTTAAAACTACCACATTACAAAGTAATTTAATCTCTCCAAACTTGACAGATTTTCTAAAAAGATTCAAAGTACGACAATCAAAGTTAAGAGCTGCGGAGTAAAGATTTATTTCAACAACAACAAAAAAAAAATCTGGTTTTAGCTCAGAAGTAGATCATCACAGAATGTATTAAAACAATCTTCTTGAAATGTCCACATATTGAAAATATTAATGCTGTTACACTACTGAAATCAAGGTCTGATGTAACGGCAACTCATATCACTTTTTAGATCATGGAATCACCACTTCATCCCTTGGAAAAACTCTACACAAAAATAGCATTTATGGGAAGATGGAAACATTAGGCAATTAGTACCACAGAAGATTCTGCTATACTCATTAGAACAGCAACCTTCTTCCTTTGTTCTTATTTTTCATATCCTTCCTTCCTCTTTGATGGTTGTGTGTTACCATTTTGTAAAGAAGAAAGCATCTGAATTTTATGTTTGCAAAACCTCAAATATATTATTTCCAGAATTTTTTAAGTCATTGTGGAGGAGTAATGGAACATAAAAAAAAAAAAAATTAAAGGTATTGCAATACTTCATTCTTCCCCCAGAAAAATGTTCATTCCTCTAAAAAAACCCAAAACACTTAAAATAAATTGAAAATGCTTTGTTTTCTCTTAAAAAAATATTACTACTTTGAAATACATCACCAAAGTGTTCATTCTAAGGTACAAGTCAGAGGGAAACTTGACTTGTTTTCCCCTACTTGTAAAGCCTTTTTGTCTTTTCCATTTCAAGTGCTACTTCTAATACATATATGACCTCCCCTGAAACACCTCAAACACTTCAATCACAGCTAAACTCCAAATGGGCTCTAACAAACAAGTGTAAAAACACAGAAAGCTTTTGATTATTTCTGGCCAGAAGACACCACTGGCAGTAAAAAGCTGACCTAAAGGTGCTGTGAAAAGCTCAAGGACAAAGCAAACTGGTCTTTAAATGTTTAAGTTGTTATTTCCTGAAGAATCCTTAGGCTGGCTGCTTCTGCATGCATGTGGTGCTAGACCAGAACACACCTGGGCTGACAGCTACATTGCCAACTCAATGCTCTTGGCAATCTGTGGTGTGATGAGTCAGGACTAAGGATGTCCTGTGTGGGAACTTTGTAAAGGGTTAATCCTCCTGGGTGGGTGGAGTGGTCAGAACTTGACTCCACATCTGCTCGACCCCAGGTGTAGTGTTTAGCCCACTCCCACTTCCTGTCTGGACCCCCCTATAAACAGTAGACCTTCCTGTTTCTCTCTCCTCTTCCACCTCATGGCTAGCCTCTACCACACAGTGGACATCTCTTCAGACCTCTGCCATCCATCTGGTGGTATATATATATATATATGTATTTTGTACCTTGTTATTGCTTCCCTATACCTATTTGTAACTCCCCTATTTTAAATACCTTTTATTTGTTGTTAAAGTTTTCTTTTACCTTCCAAATCTTGGCCAGACTGTTCTGTGGGTGGCTTTACCCCTTCTGCCTTCTCTTTTCTCTCCCCCTATCAAAGAAGGGGTGGGGGGGAGAGGGGAAGACATCCTATTATTACTGTATTGGTTTCCCCTGAGAAGTTAAACTCTAACCAGTACAAACTTTCAGAACAGGAACAAGTCCCTGGAGACTTTATTTTTTAGCTTACTTGTACAGAATATGACAGATTTGTACGCCTTGTAAAGGCGTACAAAGGCGTAAAGGCGTTCACAGAATCATGGAATGGTAAGGTTNACCACTATTAATAATTTTGTTGGTCTACTTTTCCAACACACATTGGTCATCTGTATGCTGTAGCAAGATTTGGACTTGGATGATCATGAATTGGCAGGAGCAGGTCTAGCAATGCAAACACAAGGCTAGACATGCACAGGAAATCCATGAGCCTACTACTTAGTTTGTGTGACCATTCGGAAAGCAAAGTAACTTGCAGTATGAATTGTAATGTATAAATGCATCTCATAGGTGTCATTTATCAGTCAGCAGATTAGTTGCTGTACCAAAAACCCCAGTTTCAAAAATTGCCTTTGAAAAATAAAGTGGAAGAAAATCTATGCATGGAAACTATTTCTGCAGGAAAAAAAAAGGGGGGGGGGAAATAAAAAGTTTCACCTGTGTCTTTCAGAAAAATCACTAGAAATTTCTCAGATGACTTCCAGAAATTGTAATTTCAGTCACAATTACACAGAACAGAAATATATACAACATATGACCCACACTTTCAAAAAGGGAATCCCTGTTTCTTACATCAGGAGCAGCTGTAGGAAAGACTCTTCCTTTCAAACTAATGAATTGTGCAGCTCTTCAACTACAACCAGCTAGTTACTGTTCCTCCTCTCAGAGACAGGTTCTGCTTCAAATCCAGCTCTAGAACTGGCAATCTCACCTCTTTTTTTTTTTTTTTTTTTTGTGCAAACCCATCTGAAAGGACAAACTTTCACCAAGGGATCTCAAGTGTCCATGTATGTTTCAATATACTAGGTGCAGTTGTTTCCTCTTATCATCAACAGTTCATCCTCTCTCTCTGACATGAAAGAATTCACAGTTCTGTACTTCTTCCTATGTGAGTGACACTCAAATGGAAGCCACAGTAATATCTGCATTGGGTGATACAGATAGATGTTATACAGGGTTTTGCTGAGATTAGAACAGGGATTAGATCCAGCCTGAGGATACTTAATTCTGAAAGGAAAGATGATGGTTGAGAAATAGGGGAAGCTATGTAAAAGAGCCCATGTAAGTAGTGTCACCTCCATAATGCCTTAAGTGTATGAAAACTAGACTGAAAGAGTGGGGAAATGTGCTCTTTGCAGGCTACGTTCACTTTCTGTAGACTACTAACACTTTTAGGCACTAAAGGATTTCCATGGCTTAAAAACAACAATAGAAGTATCAAAAATACTCATTTTTGGTTGTCTTTGTACAACTCCAATTCTCACTGAAGCTTTTCCTTCAGTTAGAACATTTATAATCTTTCATTTAAGAGGGGAATAACCACATTCACCTTTTCCTCAGCTGAGTTATTAGTAGGGTCTTGCTCATTTTCACAACACAAAAATGTCTCAAGATCTCTACCTTTCTGTCAGCTGTTTTATATCAATGAACATACAAAGTTTTAGGAAGAGGGAAGTGGGTTTCATGGGCAAATAGGGAGAAATAAATAATTTAGTTTTGTGTCTTTGCACATTTTGCGCACTGCATATACGCTCCAGTGTTTCCCTCTCCACTTGTGTGTCATATTTCAACAGACTCATAAATGGTTTGACATTCACCCCAAGAGGGAAGGAAGATAAGAAGAAACTGCTGAGACCGTCCCAGTAGTTCCTTTCCCAGACACCACAGCACTTTCTCAGGAAAAATATATTTTGGTCTTCAAGATCAGCCACTTTTAAAATGTAAGACATAGTAAATTACCTTCAAATGCCCACCAAGTAGAGCAGATACCCTTTGACAGAAATACAATCAGGTATAAAGGCAGAGTAAGAATAATTTAGAACAGCAGCTTCACACACACTTAAGAAGAGTCACATGTAGGTCTAATGAAGGATTATCGGATTCAATTTTGAATGCAATCTGTTTAAATAAATGGTGGCAGTATGTTAGACATTAGGCATCAAATATCCTACTTTACTGATAGTAACTTCTAGAAGTGCATATCTCATGATAAAATGGCTTTAAAAATAAATTCAGTTAAGATACTTTCAGGGTTTAGAAAAATGGTACTGTATAAGAGAAACAGGTTATAGAAACTGATTATTAGAGAAATGCGTTTTCTATGAAGTTTTTCCTAGGACAAAAAATAACATTTGAGAGGTGTCTGTTGAATTGATTTTCAGTGACTACACTGAATACTGTAATGTTTGCCATCCTATTCTCACTTCAAAATAGAGGCCTACTCTACTTCGTGTTAGATTTTCACTTTCAGCAAAACTTTTCATGTACTTTTGGTTTTCAAAAATTAGTCCAAAGCCATGATTTAATCTCCCTTACAAACCAAAAAAGATTAGATTACAATTACAAAGCACTGAAAACAGGAAATGTTGTAAACTCCAACACAGTATTAACTATGCTGGTTCAAATGATATTGTTGAATTTTCTTGAACATAAGTCACCACTTGTCTACATTGCTTTTTGACCCTTGACTTCTGGAAGAGTTGTGTGAAAAACAGCTTCCTTCAATGGTGAAGCCATCACTGGGCCATGTAGATCAAGTACTTAAGATACTTCCAAACCACAACATACTTTTATTTCATTACTGAAGGAATTACTGTAACAAATCTAGAAATTAAAAAAAAAATTAATTAGAAAAGAATAATCTTCATTATACTGTCTCTGTTGGCAATGACAAAGCTTCAGTTGGGTACCCAGTCACCTAAGGTAGAAGACAATGACAGGGAACAATATGAAGCCTCAAAAACCTAAGATGAGATGGTTTGCAACCTCCTGCACCACTTATGTATCCACAAGTCTATGGGGCTGGATGGGATGCATTCAAGGGTAATGAGAGAGCTGGTAAAAATGTGCATCAAGCTACTTTACATTATTTACTAGCAGTCCTGGATAACCACAGAGGTCCCAGCTGAGTGAAGATTGGCAACTGTGATGCTAATCTACAAGAGGGGGCAGAAGTAGGATCCAGAGAGTCTGACCTCAGTGCTGAGGAAGGTCATGGAGCAGATTGCCTTCAGTGTCATCAGACAGCATGGACAAGGCAACCAGGTGATCAGACCCAGGCAACATGGGTTCACGAAGGGCAGGTCCTGCTTGACAAACAAGATGTCCCTCTGTGGCAGCATGACCCACTTGGTGGATGAGGGAAAGGCTGTGGATGTTGTTTATCTGGACTTCAGTAAAGCCTTTGACATTGTCTTCACAGCATCCTCCTGGAAAAAATGTCTGTTCATGGCTTGGATGGGTGGATGCTTTGCTGGGTTAAAAAACAGCTGGAGAGCCAGGCTCAAAGAGTGGTAGTGAATGGAGTTAAATTCAGTTGGTGGTTGGTCACAAGTGAGATTTCCCAGGGCTCAGTATTAGGGTCAGTTCTCTTTAATATCTTTATGAATTAATCTGGATGAGGATATTGAGTGCATCTTCAGTAAATCTGCAGATCACACTAAGTTGCGAGGGAGTGTCAATCTGCTTGCGGGTAGAAAAGCTCTACAGAAGGACCCAGTCATGCTGGATTGGTGGGTGAGGTTAGTTTTATGAGATTCAACAGGGTCAAGTGTCAGGTCCTGCACTTGGGTCACAACAACTCCATGCAATGCTCCAGTAGGGAAAAGTATCTGGAAAGCTTCCCAGCAGAAAAGAACCTGGGGGTACTATGTTGACATCTGGCTGAACATGAGCCAGGAGTGTGCACCGGTGGCCAAGAAGGCCAACGGCATCCTGGCCTTTATTAGCAATAGTGTGGCCAGCAGGAGCAGGGAAATGATCATGCCTCTCTACTTGGTATTGGTGAGGCCACAACTCGAATACTGTGTTCAGTTTTGGGACCTTCACTACAAGAAAGACATTGAGGTGCTGGAACAGGTCCTGAGATGGGCAATGAAGCTGGTGAAGGATCTGGAAAACAGGTCTTATGAGGACCAGCTGAGAAAATTTGGGCTATCTAGTCTGGAGAGGAGAAGGCTGAGGGGAGATACCAGTCCCTACAACTTAAAGGAGGTTGTAGTTGAGTGGGGTTTGGACTCCACTCCCTAGTAACAGGTAGATAGGACAAGAGTGAAACAGACTCAAGTTGTGCCAGGNATTAATCTGGATGAGGATATTGAGTGCATCTTCAGTAAATCTGCAGATCACACTAAGTTGCGAGGGAGTGTCAATCTGCTTGCGGGTAGAAAAGCTCTACAGAAGGACCCAGTCATGCTGGATTGGTGGGTGAGGTTAGTTTTATGAGATTCAACAGGGTCAAGTGTCAGGTCCTGCACTTGGGTCACAACAACTCCATGCAATGCTCCAGTAGGGAAAAGTATCTGGAAAGCTTCCCAGCAGAAAAGAACCTGGGGGTACTATGTTGACATCTGGCTGAACATGAGCCAGGAGTGTGCACCGGTGGCCAAGAAGGCCAACGGCATCCTGGCCTTTATTAGCAATAGTGTGGCCAGCAGGAGCAGGGAAATGATCATGCCTCTCTACTTGGTATTGGTGAGGCCACAACTCGAATACTGTGTTCAGTTTTGGGACCTTCACTACAAGAAAGACATTGAGGTGCTGGAACAGGTCCTGAGATGGGCAATGAAGCTGGTGAAGGATCTGGAAAACAGGTCTTATGAGGACCAGCTGAGAAAATTTGGGCTATCTAGTCTGGAGAGGAGAAGGCTGAGGGGAGATACCAGTCCCTACAACTTAAAGGAGGTTGTAGTTGAGTGGGGTTTGGACTCCACTCCCTAGTAACAGGTAGATAGGACAAGAGTGAAACAGACTCAAGTTGTGCCAGGAAAAGTTTAGATTAGATATTAGACAAAACTTCTCCACAGAAAGGGTTATTAAACACTAGAATAGGATTCTTAGGGACATGGTTAAATCACCGTCCCTGGAGGTGTTTAGACGATGCATGGATGTGGTGCCATGGGACATAGTTTAACACCAGACTTGGCAGAGTCAGACAATGGTTGGACTACATGAACTTTAAGGTCCTTTCCAACCAAAATGCTATGATTCTATGACTGGCCAGATAGATATACATGCCAATGGAGGCAAAGTGTTTTACTTATTGTGTAGATTTTCATGATATATACAATTTCAATGAATTCCCCCAAAGACACAAATCAGATAAGCTCCCACTACCAGCATTCATTAGACAAATGGACAATCTGGCTGCATTGTTACAAACTTAGTGAAACAGTACTCTGAGCTGTCCATAATGTTTCATTTATGCAGTTTTCTGAGAAGAGAGAAAATATTTCTTTAAAAAAAAAAAAAAACGCATTCTCTAGAACAGCAACTTCAGCAGCAGGTTTGGGATAAGCTGCTTCAACAACTGGGATGAACTTCGCTCTCAACCTAGCATCATGCATCATGAACCAGAGTTGAATTCTGTAGGGTAAGAGTGGAGTGGAGGAAATTTTAGGAGATGAGAAGAGTTGAGAAGAAAGAGTACTCCCCTAGACGGGCCAGAAATGAGCAGAAAATTGAGACTGGGTCAAGAAATACTATAAGGAGGTCTCTTTCTCACTCCCTGGCCCTTCTAGTCTGGGTGTGTGGACACACATATAGGTCTGCCACCCAACACTAACCTGCAGCTAACTTTTTGTTTTGCTATCCAAAATTCTTCCCAGCTCAGCTTACTTTCATGAATCAGCATCTCATATTTCTGTAAATTGAAAGTACAGGGAGAAGACAGGCTGAATTTCCTTTTTTCTTTTTTGCTTCTAAATAACAAAGAAATTCACTTAAAATAAACCAAGTAATTGTTTGCAGTCCTCTATTTATCTGTGTTTGCCTGAAGTGTAGAATACCAAAGATTTGGGTTTTTTGCTATAATAATTACACACACCAAGCTCTGAAAAGAAATGTCATCTCAAATTACAAAGACATGTCACTGTAACAATACAGTCTTCCTTTTCCCACTAGGGGAAGCATTATCTTTATAACAAATACACTGCTTAAAAAAACATCCCAAAAGACAGAATCAATGGCTCATGTAATTTAATATAAGCTGCAGATATGTGCAAGGTCATAAGCTAAGTAAATTAAGGGAACAATGTATTGGCTCTGTCTTCTTCCTTAATTGCCCCAATGCTTATGTTTTGTGTACAATGCAGGCAGTGCTCAGATGCTGTGCTACATGGGAAGGCAAACAAAAAGGGTGAGGGAAGAGTCATTCAAAAGGTACTGGAGTGTTCTTCAACCTTGACTGGCATGTTGGCAACACACATCTCTTGCACTAAGAAACATTAAAAATCCTCTCCAGTATTTAAACAGGTCCTTACTCGGTTCAGTCACATTCACTGAAGTTTTTCTAAACTACTTCCTAATTCCCATGCAAATTCAGTCTTAAAGGTCATACATCCAGAGTTATGGGTAATAGGAAGTTTCTGGGAGAATGGTAAATTTAGCTACAAAGAATGATGAAGGTAAAGGCTCTCTGTGAAATGCTTTTTTAAACTTACTGTTTCTCTGATCAGAGAAAATCTTCACTAATGTTTCTTCCTTAATTAAAAATCTACTTTTTCATGCTTTTCTTTGCTGAGATTTGAAAAAAAAGTAAACCAAGGATTGAAAGAACAGGCAGCTGGGCTCTCCATCTGGTGCACAATCCTAAAAGAAGAGCTAAAGATCCTGTAAATGTTTTGTACATTTATTTGTTACATAGTTTGAGGTGCACTGAAATAAAGTCATTTTGCTTATAGCAAACTCCCATAGCCTCCTCTAAACAAAAAGTGAATTTTTAAAAAGGCCTTCCCTCTTGCACTCTCCAAAGAGGAAGATGTGGAGCAAAGAAACATATGAATACAACATGTGAATAGATTTGATTAGTTTTCCAAGTGTTCACTGATACACACTTGAAGTAAACTTAATTGCCAGTGTTTGAGACAACTACAAGGCATCATAAACTGTCTAGGACTTCAGTTTCTCTGAAACAAAACTGATTTCTCTAGGGATATCTTGTACCTCTGCTGATGTATATTAGTAAAGTGCCACATTTCCTCTTTAAGCTAAAAAACTAGAAAACAGTATCCACAAAGAGAACCCATAGATACCAAGCCTGCTGTCATAAGGAAGGATCAACTACAAGTGTTTCTTACAGTGCTTGTCTGATCTTTCTTAAAATTTACCAATTTAATGACCAACCTGAATCCTTCTATCAATTTAATGACTCTTTTCTTACCTGCAGAACAGAGAACATCTATCCTTACTCATTACTCAACAACTTTGTATATAGCTCCAGACCTCTGTTTTTCTCTTTTCTCTCATTTCTGAGCACCAGATGCCCATCCATTTTTCCAGGCAGCATACACAAGCCTCCCACAGAGGACTGCATGCTACTGTTTCCATCATTTCACCAGACACTTGTGCATGACATTTTCATAATGAAGTAGATGAGATATGTTAACATCATTACTGAATTCACTGTTATCTGCTGCTTTATCATTCATCACTTGTTACTGTATTACACAGTCAGTGAATGATTTCATATGGCTGATGCCAGCACGAGCTGTGTGGGTGTTTATTTACATGGGTGCTTCCACTTTGTTTAGTCAGCCAGATATATCCTGGAGAACATGAAAAAAATAGCTTAATCTGTGTTAGTTCACAGGTATTCTTTTTCCATCTTTGAAAGAAAAGCAAAACAAAGCAGGTATTACAGCAGGTATATCCAGACTCCTACCTCACAGAGTTAATTCTCAGAGTTAACTGCTAATGACTGTAAATTGCAACAGCCTACTCACTATAGGTGAAGCTGAGACTACCTCAGTCCATCTCAGTCAAACAGTTACTGCAACCACAAGGAACCATCCTGTTCCTCAGAAAATAAGCACTATTTTAAAAAGATTTTTTTTTCCCCATGGGCTAGTGAGCTGAAGTGACAAACAATTATAGCAACAAGAGAAATTATGAGAGGACAGTGCTAGGAATAAGAAGGCAGAACTAGTTGGGCCAGGTGTAACATACAACTACACCTAGGTAGTTCTTGTAGGCTGGAAGTCCACACTCAAGTCAATGGGGCAACGGCATAGGTCCATCAACACTTGATATTAGCACAGACATTGAAAGTAGACTTCTCACTGATCCCCTCCTACGAGTAGCATAAGCTGGTAGTGGACTGGGTTAGTGAAAGTCATTTTCCAAATACTAACATAGAAGAGGATTTTTAAAACATCAAAAATTTTGAGCCAGATAAATTCTCTGCCCTGCTTTACCATGTAACTTGATGAATTCCCATGGCAGTACAAGGAGGGGCAGAGTTCAAGAGTGGGAGTAAGCTCCTGGGAGTGGGCAGGAGCAGGAGAGAGAGACTACTTCGTCTGATGGCTCTGAAGCTTAAAAAAAATAGACTGTGAGCACTGCCATGAGTCTGACTCATGAGGGTCAAATGACTTTAAAATATCCATCTAATTTAAGTATGCTCTAGCCTATTCCTTGCTCAAGATAGCTGATTCCTAATGACACATGTATTAACCACCTGAACATATAAACCTAACTCATCATGAGGTTTGAATCTCCAATTACTGAGGTACAGCTTGTTGTCTTTGATTTTCTCTTACTGTCTGCAAGTACAAGGAGTATTCTTTCCTTATTATGCCCCCAGCTCATTTTACCTCATTCTGCCCATTCCAAGTTTGTCCCTACATGCCCACGGTACTTATTTATAATAGTTGCAAATAATTTGGCCTCACTGTCATTTTCTGTGTAATGTCTTCCAACTCACTCAGTCTCTTCACTGCAATTCTCAAGTATTCTCCTATTATGCATTTTGTTTTTCTTATTGTGGTTGTACAGCTTATGCTGCTTAAAGGTACAACATTAACTGTCTAGTCTTGATTTAGACAGAATTCTACCAAAGCCTCCTTGATCAGTCTACAGAATAATATCTACTTCAACTTCATTCTTTCAACCTTTTTCTACTTCTTGACTTTTCAGAAACTCTGAAAATTGTAGCTCACAATCATCAAGAACCATAATTCGCGATTCAGCACCATTTTAACAATCCCTAAAATATCCTCTTAAGATGTGAAAATCAGATATGAAAGACCAATAGCCTTAAAATGCTTTCTAGAAGTGTATTCCCTTCTCAGGGAAATGTTACTCTGGGTTTCCCATTTTCCTGTGACAAATGCTACACCAGGCAATTGCTGTATCCTTATGTTAGGGCTCGTTTTTGTAGGATGTATGTTAATAAACAGGATATTAACTGATAAAAAATGTAAGACAAGGACACAGACTAGGAAAATATGCACTCACAAAGAACAGTCTTATAAAACGTCACAAAAATTGTGGCATGAATGAAAGGGCATTTTTTTGTCTGTCCATTCTGATTTCTCTGCCACCCCCACAAATATCCCTGGACAGCAGACACTTTATGCCTCTTACTCTAAGGACATGTGTCTAATCCATTACAAGGCATACTTAGTTCCAAAGCACAAGCTGTAGTAAGCTGTTAGATTAGCACTAAGCCAAACATTAACTCCCAAGGAAAAAAAAAAAAAAATCTGAGGTGCTGGGGAGAAAGGTGAGAAATGCTTGCTGTATTACCCAGTGCACTAGGTAATAACATTACTTGAAGCACATGAGGGAAAGGACCGTGTGGACATGGCACTTCGGGACGCAGTTTAATGGTCACGATGGTGTTAGGTTGATGGTTGGACTTGATGATGTTAGGAGGCCTTTCCAACTGAAACAGTTCAATGATTCTATGATTTTATAATTCTATGATATAGCTTGCCCTTAGATGTTTTAGCTGCACCTCAGGCCTAGGTGTGAGGTTTTGATTTTTCCCTTTCCATCTTTCACCCAGTTCAGTAGAGCACCAAATGAAGGTAGCTACAAACACCACTTGCAATATATGCATTATCCATATTAACCACTAATCAATAATATAAATAATTCTTTCAATTCAAAACATGGAAGCAGATATGTTCTCCCAGAGTGAGTCTGCCAACCAAAAAAAGCCCCATTCCTTTGATGTAAGATCAGAGAATATTAGTTAGTCAAGGAGGCTGCATGATCTCAAAGCTTATTTAGCTTCTAAATTCTCAGGCAGTCATCATCATTTGTTCCACAGTAAAGACTCATTTAGTGAAGAAAAAAAAAAAAAGGACCCAATGGGAAGTTACTTGCCTGTTTTTGGTTATTGAGAAGACTTTCATTGATATTCCTGGCTTGGTATATTTTTTCCACTGTACACAAAGATGACAAAGGTCATGCAATACAGCATTTAAAATTTCTCACAGAAAACAAGCCATGACCGACCCATACATGGGTACAGCACATTCTTTACTTTTTCCCTAAAGTAAGAGATAGTACCAAGTTCTTGCTTGCAGCTGCACAAATGGAATATGAAAGACACATACTCCCGAAGATATTCTTCTGAAATTCACAGTGGAACAGTTGTGCAGTCTTCAAAACTGAGCATACACAAGGCAGTCTGGAAGAACATAGTAATCTTCAACAGTAAACATCTAGTGACGCACATCTTCAACATGTTGCAATATAGGAGATTAAGACAAAAGCCATCTTCAATTAACAGATCAATGATGGCATCTGACTGCTAGTCTTCCAAGTATTAGTCATACTTGGTCAGTATAAAAAAATTGCAAGTATTAGGGTTCCCATATGCTGTCTTCACTTTCCCCTTATCCTCCTATACAGGTGGGTCTATGATAATCACAGACCAGTTTTTGAAACAAGAGGTGGGCCTTGGGGAGAAGGACAGGAGGAGAGATGAGGCTTGGCCAGCACAACAACTGATGTGAGGTAGGGGGAGGAGGAGGAGGGTTAGCTCTCAAGTGGGAGGGCTTGGAGACAGGAAGTGTTTGAGGGACATCTCTGTATTGAAGAGATGTGCAGGGAGTGTACAAAGACAGGAAAGATAATGCAGATGTTGAATCTGGGGCAGAATTGCTAAAAGGAGAGTTATGGGACCACTGCTATTGCAGTCACCTTTCCCTCCTTCATCTGTGCCCCCACTGTCACACTCCTTCCCACTCTAGTGACAGGGTGCCTTCTCAGGAAACAAGGGGACACAACAGAGGCTTAATTCGGGACCTTACTGCACTTTGTTTGATGTCAGGAACATGGCAGCCTCTCTGAAGCTCCCAAGTGAGCTCTTTCATCATGGCTATCAGCCAGCTGGGCACTGCTGCTTCTTCTCTAATGTCTGTTTTAAGTGTTTTAAGATAAGAATTTTCACATGGGAAGTTCTCTACTGTCAAATCTACCAACCTGAAACTTCAGAGGCAATTACAACCCACATGATTTTGATGCTTCTGCTTCATTGAACATACTCAGATGCCCAAGATCACACTTGTTGCATCCTATATTAAACTCAGTAATTAACCTACTAACTTATTAACTGAAGGAAAAAAAAAATCAGGGCAATGAAATATCCTACCTTATAAGCTTAGGTAGCTTTCATTTGCCAAAGCAATTTTGTGCTTCATAAATCAAGTTGTATATTTAACCAGTTTAGGTTAACTAGGGAGCACAGCAGAGCCAAGCCTTTTAATCAGCTCCTAAGCTTCAACTATTCAGTCTCCTGCCTCTCAACATGCACTGAGACTCATCCTGCTGTCCTCAGGCTGGCAGAAATTACAGTACTCTGAAAAAGCTGAAGGCAGAAATGCCAGCTTGTTTCTATTATGTCATGTAAAGTTTTGTTTAGTATAGACATGAATTAAATTGGCAGGTTAATTTCATGGAGCAGAAGACAAGAGGGAAACGTGGCTTGCGTTTCATTTCTGTGTGATGTAACACTGCCCCTATTAACTTCAAATTATCTCCTTTTATGGACTCCAATCTGTTTTGTACTTTTCACAACTCTAACTGGATGACGGGTTAAATACTAGGAAGAGTGCAAGAATGTTGGGTTGTTTTGTTTTGTTTTTTTTTTTTCCTGCAGCCAACACAGAGAGGGGAATTGCTGAACTCACTGCTTCTGTAAAACAGGAAACTGTATTTTGGGTGCATCTGATTCACACTGCTTCCCACCGTCATCCCTATGCGGCTCTGCCAATGCTTTTACTTACAATTTTCCACCTGGTCGTTGTTTTACAGGCACATTTTGTTAAAAGCAAAGAACCTTCCCCAAATTCATATCCCCACAGTTCAAAACAGGTTGGTGAGAATTTTATTTCAGAACTATACTTCTCCCTCCACTTTCCCATAAGCAAAACCAGACTGAAAAGTATTTTCACAGCTTTTCAAAATCAAAACATCACTGATCATCAGACAAAACTAGGCTTGTTAGTTCAATCCCACAGGACAAATTAACAGGACAAACACCTCTTTATGCTTCCTTACCAGCAAAGACTGGAAATGGTGCCTAGTCCAATGTGCTTAGCATTAGCAGTGGCCATCCTGGATGCTATCTCCATTTATCACTTTCATTACTGAGAAGGATACTGGGAAGGGAAATGTCTGTCTCCCTCCCTTGTTTCTACCTTAGATTAAATCCAAGGCAGAGCGAGAGAAAAATCTGATAAACCATTCTCCTCATAACACCAGAGCCCAAAATTTGCACTAAGCATAGAAAGCTTATTAAAGCTCAAGAGTCCACCTACAAAAGAGTCAGAGGAAAGCCTACACAAAGGCATGTTCTTTTCTCCCACCTGCTGAAGCCATCTCTCACCTACAAAAGCAACTCTCCAGGGACTATTGCAGCCTGCATGTTTTAACTTTCTCTGCAATTCTTTCATCTAAATGCAAAGAGGAGATAAAACTACAAAGGCGAAGGGGTTCAGTGAAACAAAGAAATCATTTGCACTTAAGTCAGATCATGCAGATGCAGTTCAGGCCTCTTAAACAATTTTTAGAAAGAGCTGCTCTTCAAAAGACCTTGCTTCTGTGAAATCCCTTCAAGCATAAATGTCCTGTTTCTCAGTGAAATTAGGCCTTTGCAAGAGTCAGATTTTAGTCTAAATTTGTAAACATTTTTTAACTGAGCAATGTTTCATTTAAATACTGAGATTCATTTATGACTGTCTTCAAAAAACAAATGCACTGCACTTTAACATTGAAGTGTCATACTCGTTTTCCCTTGGGATATACTATACCCTATACTATATCACTTGGGATTTGAAGTTACAGTTTATGGGAGAGTGATTAATACTTCCTCTGTACACTACTTTTCTTGACTTTTTCCCAAAACTACGCAGGTCCAGCAGAGGGAAACTGATGGAGGGGAAGGAGGCTGCTGAGTTTTGCTGTCCTTAGTGGCGTATCTAAACCAAATGCCTGAAGTTGATGTTTCAGCTCCACTTTGACCTACTTTGTATGTACAATAAATAACTGGAAACAACATTTACATTTCCTCCTTGTGACACACATTGTTCAAGCAAAGCTAAAGAGGCCAGGTCACAGACCCAGCCAGAAGAGAGAACCTCTGATACTGCTCATTTGTGTGCATTCTTTCCGGGGCAGGTAGGACTGTGCAGGGCAGCACTTAGAGCTGCCAAGTGACACCTTGGTCACCCCTTGGTGACACACCCCATTGCTGGAAAACTGGACAAACCACCTGGCAAGAATCCACTGTCTGCTCCATCTGATCAGTTTACACTTCAAAAAGTTGGTTCACAGCCAGGAATGAATTTCTACAGTTTACAGGGTATCACAATATATCTCTCCATCTTCTGCTTCCAATGTATGGCATTAAAAAAAAAAAAAAAAAGCCTTCTGTAACGCATAAATCCATTTGCAGCACAAATACATTATTAAAAAAATTAAAGCCACACAGAACCATTGCACATACAGTCCCTTTAGGAACAGTGGAAAGAATTAACATGTTACAAACATCATAGTAACAGGAAAATAGCAAAAGATTTAAAGGCAAAACCAATAACACAAATGTGCATTATCAGTTTGTGTCCAAGGATACAAACTTAAGTAGGGAGAGAACAAGACTGGATTATAGTGGCATTATTTAATTTTCATACTGTTGCTTAATCTGTATATCTAAATCTCCACATAAAGCTTGACTTTGTGCTAAATAAGAAATGCCTTTACACTCCACCAGCAGGCTCTGCCCGTTCTACAAAATACGAACATCCATTTATTTCATCTAAAGGTCAAAAGTGAAATGCCTTTGGGAGATCCCATGCAACCTTAAAATAAAAGTCACGTTCCTAAACTCTGAACTATCTGGAATGCAACACAATGTCATTATTATTCCTTTGAAAATGTAAAACAATTACTCACTTATATTAAAAGCAAACCTAAGTAAAAGAAAGCATCCTAAGAACCAATGAAGTGCTAAGTGAGAATTTTGAATCTTGATGTTCAAAAAGCACAACTTCTTTTTCTTGCACTTTTATATATTATGGAAGTAACGACATCTATAAACATTTAAAAGTGATTAAATTCTAGTATTTGTTCACTTTGAATTAAAACAGTTCTTATTCAAACACCAACAGTAGCCAAAGGAGCCATCTCCATTATTCCTCAGACTTTTCAGTCGTTCTTACTAAACTGTGTCTTTATGCCATGATGCCTACCTGCAATGATTCAGCAGTATTTACTCATCCCATTTGCAAAATCAGAACTAGAAATTCCAATGAAGCATGAACTTTGGCTGCCACATTTCTTCTGGTTTCCTTCTTAATTTCTTAGTCTTAGCACAGTCCAAAAATTCAGTGTTCAAGATCTAACCAAGAAACCATGGATTTCTAGTTTTATATGCTTCAAAATTGTTGCATGTACAAGCTATAAACCACCTGTTATAATATTACACTCAATCTTCAAAATTTTCCTCTTCTATTGTATTTCTGCTCAGTCTATTAACAGGTTGAAAACTAGATACTTCCTTTTTGCCCCAAGGACTATATAAAATTACATCATGCTATTTATCCACCTTCACAATGTCAAATTACAGATAGAAACATCTCACAATACACCCTGTCTGTTTAATAAATATATAATACACACCAGCTTTACAATTGTTTTTGAGGTGCTCACTGCTTAATAGTAGACAGTTGAGGCTACCTGCTACCAACAGTGCAAAGAAAGCACCATATGTAAAAGGACATGCCTTGTCACAGGGCCTCTGCTGATCATCTCAAAGATATTCTCTAAATAGAAATGTGCTTAAGTGAACTTCAAGTTCTTGTAACTTGAAGTTACATTTCATAGTAACATACAATCTTCTATTACCACAGATAATTAAAAACAGATTGCAGAAACCTGTACCTGTCTAAATAAAGTCTAAAAATAACTGTTGTAGTTTTACCTTTGCTTCAGCTGAATTAATAGATTTTATCATTTTCCACTTGCTTCAACAAAGCTTTTAGGTAGTTTTAAAAGTTTTGTATTTGTGAGATGGAAAGTAAATTCATAGGAAGTCCTGCAGCATCTGATCTTTCCATTTTCTCATAGCAATTTTAAACACTGGAGAGGATAGTGATAAACACAACACGGAGCACTGCAGAACCAAAAACCCACTGAACAATTTCCAGGGAAAAAGAAAATTGTTCCATCAACTCCTCCACATATCTGACAGCAGTTCAGCAGAAAGACAGAAACACTGAAAAAGGACCACAGACTAAACATTGATGTTGTAATGGGTACATCAAACAGATTAAGCAGCTTGTAAACTGAGAACTGCCTGCTCATCAGCAGTTAAAAGGCAAAATACTCAATTACATGCAACGTTGACATCAAAACTTGTCCTTTGCTGTATACACTGTTCTTGCTTATTACAGCTAAAGCCAGTAGCCCTGCCAACATACGTAAAGTCAACTGGCTTCATATGAAGAAAGAATAAGACCAGAATGATAGTCAAACATACTGGGACTGGGCTGTCAGGGCAAAGGATTGAATCCAGAGGAGTGCCATGAAGATGATCAGAGGGCTGGAGCCTATGAGGACAGGCTGAGAGAGTTGGGGCTCTTCAGCCTGGAGAAGAGAAGGCTTCGAGGAGCCCTTGTAGTGGCTTTCTAGTTTCTGAAAGGGGCCTAAAGGAAGGCTGAGGAGGGACTGTTTAGAAGGTCTTGTAATGACAAGACCAGGGGTAATGGGTTTAGATTGGAAGAGGGGAGATTTAAACTAGATGTTAGGAAGAAATTCATTACAGTGAGGGTGGTGAAACACTGGAACAGGTTGCCCAGGGAGGTTGTGGATGCTCCTTCCCTGGAGGTGTTCAAGACTAGGTTGGATGAGGTCTTGAGCGACCTGTACTAGTGGGAGGTGTCCCTACCTATGGCAGGGGGTTGGAACTAGATGATCTTTGAGGTCCTTTCCAACCTAAACCATTCTATGATTCTAAGGAAAAGGGTGACAGGTAAGACAGATAATGTAAAAGTAAAATAACAGATACAGTTCAGAGAAAGACGATAGGCTGAGAATTTGTGAATAAAATGCAGAGTGCAGACACTTTAATGGAGCAATACAATAGTCTGGATGAGACTCAGAAACACAAATTTTCATTTCACCACACCTTTCAATAAATAACTATAAAGCGTTTGAGAAAATATTTAAATACTACACCTTCCTTCCACCCCAAGAAAGCGATGATAGCACAACTCAGAGGAGCAAGGAACCTATCACCCCAATTGCTGTAGCAGGCCTACACTTCACAACCATTTCTTTCCAGAAATGGTAAAAATGGAAATGTGATGACATCTTCCCTTTTTTGTTCAATTTCAGTTATTTCTGGAGGTCTTAGTTTTACAACTTTCTCCTTCCATACTAAGGCATATTAGGAAATGTAAAATTAATATGCTCTGCAACAGCTTCGTGTAGCCACCTGCCCTAAGCAGAGGGTTACTTTCCTCCTGAACAGCTCTCCTGTTTCCCTTGTACATGATGAATACATTGAATTTCTATTGCTCTGAAGCAACCCAAAGATTCCACACCAGCCTGGTCTGGCCAAGCTGACAGCATCTTGGATCTTTTCTCAGACCAAAGATCTCAAAGATCTGGCTACAGATGAAGTTACAGTGTTAAAAGCAAACTACTAAATGCTGCTGAATGCATTCTGACATTACCTTCCTATAATTCCCCTCCCAAAGAATCAGCGAATAGCTATGAAATTTTAAAGAAAGGTTCTAGCACCACTCTAGCTCACACAGACAGAATCATAGACTCATAGAATCATTAAGGTTCGAAAAGACCTTTAAGATCATCAAGACCAACCACTAAACTGTATGGAATGAACTAGCCGACCACAGCAGTACACCACCTTCTGCCACCTGGTGGGTAAGATTCCAAAAATCGTGCATGCTTCTGTGAAGCATTCAGATATTGTTGTGATAAATGCCATAGGAAGCTCCTAAGAGGCTGAAAGCAGTTATTCTGCCTCCAAAGCACAACTTATAAGAACTTAAAGAAGAAACAAGTCTCAAATAGGGGAGGGGCGGGNCTCCGTGAGCACAGTCTGTTCTACATAGCAAATGTGATGGGATCCTGTGAAATCCATCAAGTGATTATAGTATGATGCAAATGTGGCATATATTTAGCTTGCACAGAGCTCGACTATGAAAACAGAATATACTTTAAGCATTTTCTCTGTATGAAGATATATGAGCATTATGTCAGCATATAGACGGCAGTAAGAGGAAAGTGCATTTGGCTATACATCATGTAAATACATTTAATGGCCACCACTGCCCTAAATTCAAACAAGGCTGCAGTTTGGGGAAGCCAGTTAACAACCAGTTGTGACCAGAAGGTCAGCCCCATTCATCTTCCACCCCTCCTCGATGTCTGATGTGTTAACCACACCTTGAAGTTGTGGTTAACACAGTTCCTGCAGCACAGCCCAAATCCCTGCTGCTGTTAACAGCTGTGGTCTGGCTCTGTTCCTGCTCCCTCTCCTGTGCCAAAACTGACCATCAGGCAGGCAGCCAGCCATGCCAGGAGCGAATCAACGCTGGAAACCAGCTGGTCTGAAATGGGCTTCAGCTTACAGCAAAATGAATACTGACACTAACATACACGAGGAAAAGGAGGGGAAATGTCTCTTTTGGCAGCCCTGTGGGATGTAGCCACTTTAGCATCAGCCAGCAAGTCAGTCCAGCCTGCTTCTCTATCCTGTCCAGCCCACTTCTCTATCCTGCCCAGCCCTGTTTAATAAACCACCAAGCATTTACAAGTCAAGACCAAGTATTTTGACTCCCAATATCTTGTGGTCAATCTATTCTAATTCCACTACGACAGCTGAATGAACATTTGCTCAAATGGCTGCCTCTTTTTATTATACTTTATAGCCATATTTAAATTGTTATGTTTCTTCTGAATATCTCAAAAGTTGTATTTTCAAGGGGAAAAGAGTGCAAACTGCTTGCTTTACATCTCTGTCACCATTTCTATAACTTGGCACCTGAAAAGGGAGAAAATTAAGTTTATAACTGTGATGGAGTGATTTATTCTCTATGAGCATACTTAAGACAGGTAAAGTATTTCAGTGCCCAACAGAAGCTACAATTAGCTTGGAGAATAAAAAACATAACCTGTTTTCTGTACTTCCTAAAATAGCCTAATATAGCTTTTCGAAACAAAACCTGTGAATTAATGCCTCAAATGTTGGTGATGAGGTGGTTTTATGTATTTTATTCTGGAACTTTACATTTATCTCACCCGTACTTCAACTGGCGGAGCATACATCAAGTGTCCCTGAAAGACAAAGTACTACAGTATACAGATGTGCCTATTTTTGAAGCATTTGGAGCAGTTTCCCCAACGAGGTCAGGGTTTTTGGACCAAAAGAATAGCTCTACTGTTTGCTATCCAGCTGAGAACAGCCTGGATTCTCTATCTTGTCCAACTCCCTAAAATTAATTCTAAAAAACATTAAATCACTTCCCCTTTATTTTTAGTCAGCAGTGAGGGGAGACTAGGGAACTTACGCTCATATGATGACACTGAACTTGTCGTAATTATTTATAACAATCCAAAGCTTAACATCTGTTGGCAAGCCTTCCTTTTATTAATTTACTTCATCTACCCTTCATTGAATGAAAAAGAATTTCATGTTTAAGAAACTGAAAAAAAAAATTTACAAATCCATTTTCAAAAGACTTCTAAAATTCATTATAATAAATTTTAAATAGGTAGCTTGGATGGCTTTTTCCTCAGACAAACTGGCAAGCATCAAAACACATGTGGGTTTAAAGACAGTCTGTCCAAGAACTTTTATTTTCCCCCTCTATACTGGATATCACAATTCATATAGATTAACTTTACTCATCCCAATAATTCTGTGAAAATTAGTCTATAAAAGGATAATTTAAAAAAAAAAACCCAAAAAACCAAAAAACCCTATAAAAGGCTAACCCAGAATTTTCTGGTTTGGTGTCCTAAGCAGAAACTATGTAAAAGATAGGCTTCTAAATATACAGGAATTAAAGTCAGGAACAATTTTATTCCTGAAGATTATGAAGAAATAGCCACAGTAAAAGCTTCAGATGGAAATCCCCTACTAATCTAAAGTTTTTGACTCTGCAATTGCTGTAGAAATACCTAAAAATGAAAACACCAAGGGCCAATACAGTGAACAGTTCAACAACCCAGAGTTACACGTTAAATGATGGGTGTGAATTGCCAGATTATGGGACATGTGCACTGCTTTTGTTCTTGAAGCTGGTGATACTGAAAAGCTTACCTTCAATCTCGATCAAATGAATTTTTATTATATGTGGACTTTAGTAAGGCATTTAACACTGTGTCCCATGCCATCCTCCAGAAAAAAATTGCTGCTCATGACTTGGGTAGATGCTTGGCTGGGTAGAAAACTGGCTGCATGGCTAAGGCCAAAGAGTGGTGGTGAACCAAGTTACATCCAACTGGCAGCTGGTCACAAGTGGTGTTCCCCAGGGCTCAGTTATTTAGGCCAGTTCTCATTAATTATCAGTGATCTGGGGAATGCACCAGTAAGTTTGCAGGCAACACCAAATTGGTAGCAGTGCTGATTTGCTTGAAGGTAGGTGTGGTAGTTTGAGGGGGTCTCAGGTCTTCCTTAAATAAAACCATAGGGACAGAGGGCCATCCCAAGTGGATGGACCTGCTCATCCCAGGGTACTGTAATATTGTTATTCTATTCCCTTTCTGGTATCACGGCTTAAAAGATAGTGCCTGACTGCGCTTTCCCCACTTCCTGTCCCTGCCTTCCTTGCTTCCACTTCTCTTCTCGGAACAGTGTGCATTCCTCTTATCTCATGGTTCGTGGAGGAGCTGGCGAGCGGGGAGTTAGGCCACTGAGCCCTTGTAGGCTCAGCTCAGGGTGGGGCCGACTTCGGCCTACCTTACAGGACAACTGGGGAGTGGAAGGGGTGAAGGATTCTAGAAGCCCAGTGTGTATATATATATATATATATGTATATGTATATGTATATATGTTCTTGTAAATGGGTTTTCTCTCTAAACTTCCAATCAGCATACAGTGTCCTCATTCTTACTCCTGAAAAGGGGTAAGAGTCGATTCAGAACAGGGTATGCTTATGGACCAAACTGGAACAGTATGTCTTGCAGAGGGATCTGGACAGGCTGGATCCATCGGCCAGGGTCAGTTGTAAGAGATTTAATCCATCACTTGCAGTACCTGAACCTCTTTGAAATTCTGCTTGTAGCTGAGAGAGGGGGTGGATGCACAGTGAGAGGGGAACCCTGGAAATGTGATTATTTCACTGCATCCTTCAGATAAAAAATTACAACCTTCAAGAGGTTTGTGGCACAGTGATCTATGTCCAGAGGCGATACTGGGGACTTAATTCTGAAACAGACACTATACCTTAGGACGAAACACAATGTCCATCCCTTCATTTCTCAAAAGGTTTTATAAACGTGCCACAGAACAAAGCAAACTGAAAAAATCAAAACCCTAGAATGCACTATAAGAAAGTTCATATTTTAATCTGAAATTTCATAATTTAACCTGAAAGAAGAGAAAAAAAAAATATTTTTACCACAGAGTTGGTTGGCGATGCTAACTTTATTGACAAGGGAAAAGAAATTCATTGGAACCTGTTTTTCTTCCTTGATTATCCATCTAGATCCATAGCCCGGTCTTACTAGATCCATAGCCCGGTCTTACATGTGAGAAGTCTGCATAAAATCGGTTCTAAAATACTTTTGAGTATTACACACAATATTGAGGATGTTCTATTAGCAGATACTTTCATGAGTAAGTATGAATGACATACATTTGGGATAGAGAAAAAAAGAAAATGCTGAAAGAGATAAAGGGTCAGTATCATTAACTTGTAAACAAAAATGAATATTTAAGAAACAAGTGCATAGGTACTTTGCTCCATAAGAAACTCAAAGGAGTTGCTTCTGGTGAAAAAATTGCAGTCAAAAACCATAATATGCCAATATGCTGACACTTCAGACAGGACTGAGAATAGTACAGACTAGAGTGCACAGGAATTGCATTTGGCTGATACTGCAGGTTCCAAAATGAAGTTGTTTGTATCCAAACTATTTATAATTTTACAAGGAATTACGATAAATAAAAGTACGGCAGTAATATTTTTTATCATTACCCTTGAAATTATTTTACTGCCTATTCTGAGACCAAAAAATGCATAATGTACATTAGTTTTGCATTTTTCTCCAGAATTTTTCTTTCCAGTATTTCTTGATGAGGCCTGGAAAAAGAAACAAAATAAAACAAAAGAAATAATCCAAAAGTCACCTTTTATTCCTAAACATTTTGGGCTGGTTTTGGCACAAAACACAAGTACTCCTGCATATTCTTGAACAGAGATCCTAAATGCTGTGATCTGGACTAACTGTCTGTAGTTCTCAAAAGTGAAACAACACACCAGCTGGACACAGACACAAAACTTCATGGGTTTCAGTCAACCTCTTAGTGCCTCTTCCCTGGAAACACCTCTAGATTAAAAGACTACCAAGAATAGTCTTTCTAGTAGACTACTCAATAGTCTGTCTCTTTTGCAATGTTACAAGTTACAATAAGGAGAAAAACAGGTGCCAAGAAATACATCTACAGCCTCTGAAGCTAGTTCGAAGCGCTCACTGAACAGTGGGAAATATTAAATCAAACCTTGCAGAAAATGTTGCCTTGTCCTCTACTGATAACATCTTGGAAGATGTCTCTTTGTTAATGTCTTTATTATTTTCTAAAAATCTCTCTCGGATGACTCAGCCTAGAGCCTCGGGAGATATTTTTCCCTTGCTAATTTACCTTGATCACTACAGGTAGTTTCTCACCTGTCAACACAGTCAGAAGCTTTCAATGGTTTCCTGGCATTACACAATAGCATATATTCTTGCATATTCTGTTATATTTCAACTGACTATGTTTTTAGGGAGCTATCAGCCTATCATTGAAATAAATATATATGAATAAAACAAAGTGGTTACAGACATGACACTGGATTTCAGTCTAGAGTACAGGGTAACATTGGCTGAAAGGGAGGAAAACAGGCACAGAACACCTCGCCAGCCTCTTTTGGTTTTTTTTCTCTCTGCAAATCTGTTAGTATCAAATAACCCTCAGACAACCAAGCTGATGAAACTCATGCTGGTTGCAATTGCTACTCTACTTCTCCACCGGCAATAACTCTTCAGTGACAGAAGTGATTTCTCATGTCATGAACAAATCACTGAAACACCCTAAGACTTATGGATATTTCCTGGTCTCTTCACTGCTTGTTCCTTCCCCTTTCTCATTGCCTGTAGGTTTTGAAGGGGATGAAACAAGCACTGCTCTTGCTCCTTGCTTCCATTGTCTGGAGAGTTCAACTTCAAAGATGACTCCAGGAAGGGAGAGAGCAGCACCACTTGGGCTTTCCCGGAAATCAAACTTCTGTTGTCCCAGCAACACTGGCCAAGAATGTGGGATCCCTGATATCCAACCTCGGGCTCATAGGAAGCAGGGTGGGAGAAGGAGGTGAAGGACTTTTGAGACATGAATATATCCTGTTCACACTGTTGGTCCCACAGGAGCACATTCCTGCTGCTGGCCAGCCCAAACCTCAGCCAGGCTTCTGCTTCAATGTTAAGTGCTGGCTGCCAGCAAAAGGCAAACAGTGCTAACTCACCTGTAAGGGTTTATGTGTAGGAGGTAACAGTCAGGGAAGAAAAAGCCAGAACTGCCTTTTTCACACACAGCAGTACAGTAGGTGTAAGGAGAAAGCTGAAACACTGCCTATTCCACAGGGAGCACAGCACACATGGGAAGGCATTTGGAGACAACTAAGCATGGTTGCTGGTCTTATCCAGCCAATATGCTTAGAAATTATTTCTCCACCCAGCTGGTATTTTGATATTTCACCACAACCTGCAAAGTGCCTCAGCTCTTTTGCACTCCCAACTCTTTTTCACCCCCAAAACCCATGGAATACAAATACAAGTCTAAAGAAACAGACGTCTGCATAAGATCAGGCTCCTCCGTGATAGACCCAGTTTTACACTAAACAGATCACTAAATAATTCCTGCAGTCAGTCAGATATTTACACATCAGAACCAAATTTCAAGTTCTATGAATTATCTCACTTGATATTGGGCTATCAGATTAATAATTGTTAGCAAGGGGAACACACAGACTGCTGCCCAACAGCAGCGTCAACTATGAGATTGGGTAATTATGAAGGTGCATCATAATTCTGTCTTCAGCATGTTGTGATTCGGAGTTAATTTTTTTTTTTCTTGGAAGCTTCCATCTAAAGCTGTAAATCTAAGCATGTGAAGTCTACACTTCACACTTTCTAACAGAGCAAACAAGTGTCAAGGTACAGGTAATTTTACATGCAATATTAGAAATTAAATTTTTATGACTGCTGTTGTGCCCAAGCTTTACCTTACGTTCCAGAAACTCATTAGCTGTCTTTAGGTACAGCCAAACACATAAAAGAGGCTCCCACTTTAAGTACACCACAGCAAGCAATTCTTTTCAGCAATAACTCATCCAGTATGTGGAACTTCACAGAAAACTCATTTTCCATCTTCACGACTGAGCTGATCTGATTTATAGATCTTTGGATTTAGAACTGTGAAATAGTTTTGTAGACAGCTGAGCCGCATTTACCCGAAAAGTACAAGTATTATCAAAAACAATACAAGATGTGACATAACCACATATGCACCCTCCCGTATCAATCGATTTCACACATTTCCCTTAAACAACATAGATACAGATATGCAAAGCCATTCCGTGTAATTGCCCACTGCCATTGCAATGATGGCACGTATCTGAGCAACTACTTTTCACATTTTGTTCACTAGGATAATGAATGGGGATTTACAAAAACAAAGAAGTCCTTATGGGCCCTATGGTACAGGGTAACAGTCCATGAGCTCAACAGAAGAGAGATAGTACATGACCTGTTTTGGCACTGCATTAAGGTCTGCATGCTGTTCTCTTTTATAAGTTGAAATTATTCTATTTAATTTTAACCAACAGGAGACTATTTATGAAAAAAAAATTATATTGATATTGAACAAACATAAAATACCTTCTGCTGAAACTAAGTCCTCACACACCTGTCAATACACAGATGTGTCACGTATTATATGAGCTGCCAAAATTGTGCACAGAATTTTTAATTTTCAAACTCTGGGCCAAAACCATGACATGCTGGCTTTCATTTCAAGTTGCTCTGGGATTGTGTAGATGCCAACTCAGGCCTTAATGTAAGTTCAGTTATGCTTGATGATGTGTGTTTTGTGCAGTTGTACTTTCATGGGCCTGGCAGCATCCAGGAATAGTGTATCTCTTGTGGGCCTGGCAGCATCCAGGAGTAGTATATCTCCAGGGCCACACAGACCACCTACTCTTACTGTCACATTGTCAAGTCCATATCAGCACTAGTACCTCCTGTGGTATTGGTGAGAAAGTGTTTCTGGATGTAAGGTAGGTGTTTAGAACAAACTCTTTTTAGCAGGTGTGTACATGACCTTTGCAAAGACTGTGGTAACACAAATGGGTATCAGGCAATCACTTGCTAGTTCCTTGCTTGTTCCTTTGAGGAATTTATTTGATGACAATGTGAAGAAAACATAATTCTTACAATGACAGCATGCACAAGCATCCTCACAAAACAGCCTTCTTCATTTTTGAACCATGCAGTTTTCTGGCTTTTTCTGACTCTACACCTGACATGACAGGTAGCGCTGAGCTGGAATCACTGCAAGGATAGCAGCTGCCTGCCTGTACACGTCAGAGGTTACCATTCAAAGCTCTTCTATGATCATGACATGCATTCAGTCCACTCAAGATCACAATCTCCATTTCAACCAAGCACATCATTTCTGGGAAATGCATCAAAAATCAGCATCCACTGTTTGTCTGACCAGTGTGAATCAGAGCACATTTTCAAAGGCATGTCCTCAGCAAGATGGGTTTGTTTTTCTGCATGATTTGAACTGCTATTTTGGCATTCTCAAGGCCATCAGCTGAGACATTATTTAACCCACAGACTTTAGGCACTGGTACAACATTTGATATATCTCCAAATTCTATAATGGGAAATAAGTATTAAAATAGTAATAGAAAGTCACAGACAGTACAATTTCATTGCATAAGAAACAACATCACCAGAATCCACATCTGAGTCCTCCCCCCAGCTAGAATTTACCAGTGATGATCAGAATAACAACTCCTTCCAGGCTAGGACTGCCAGCTTAAGGGGCCTTGCAACTAGTGGCAGAGGCCAGGAGCCAGTATCAGCACCCATGGCTGTTCCACAGCCTAAGTGAAGGGCTTCTAGCACTTAGTCATTCCCTCTTTACTGACTTTTTCTTTTTGAATTTACAGGTTTGGACAATCTGTTCTACGCTCTGCCTTCTGGAATGCTTCTTGACATGCTTTCTACTCCAGCTCCTTGGGATCAGTCATGCAGCCTTGACTCCTCAGAATCACTGTACCATTAAAAAAAATATACACATATATATAAAAACATAGACTTCCTAGGATAACTTTCTTTTCATTTTTATTTCTATCTATTGCTATTCCCTATTTTTATCTAAATATTTCCATGGTGATTCAAAAAATGCAGTAGTTACAAAGATACTACCCCAGACTTCAGCTAAACAAACAAACCCAAAAAAACTGGTAAAAAACCAGCATTTTCTCAGGTAAACCTGCACTTTTACAAGCTTTTACAGAGTTTCAGAGTTCCTTGCCTCTTCTTACAGATTGTTAAAAACACGCAGATAAAAAAATCTAATGAGTTTTGGCCCTGAATACTGCTTGCATGTGCATCTTGGCTTTATAGGAGCTAGAATTTATCCTTTTTTTATTATACTAGCAGATAAGTGCCTTACCATTTCCATAAAAGGGACAGCACAATATGAAAATCCCTGGAATGTTTGAGTCTACCCTCACTTAGCTGATTTTTTCCCTTAATATGTGCACTATGAATACAGACATTAATGTACTAATTTTTCTTCAAATTTTTGTTCTAATTCTTTACAGACCCTTAAGTCCACAGTAGTGTAATTTTTCAGCCTTATTTGGGTTTCATTACAACCTTAAGATTTGTTTCAGTGTTTTTGGATTATCAAATACTTCAGCAGAAGTCTTCAGTAGGCTAGAAGCTAAGTTTTCTTCTAGTAGATAAACAACTGTACTAAAAAGACCAAAGAACTTACAATATCCAGTCAGCACAAAGCTATCCAGTGAAAAGAGGCTAATAGAGCCTTTCATGTTCTGGTATCTGTATACTAAAGACCCTGTAAATTATCTGTTGAAATAGAACCAGCTAATAAAATAACACATTTTCCCCTAAGTTAGTGCTTACTTGCATGAAAAACTACATGCTGTATCATGAATCTCCAACATTAATTCCTACAGAAGTAATCCTCACATAAGAATGGCCTCATCTATATTGATGAATTAGAACATGTTCATCTAAACCTCTTAGAAATGCTCTGCCAGTTTCATACTCCAGTGTTAAGGTAACATTCTCATCAACAGAGAGGACACATTGGCTGGTTGAGCACCTTAGTGAAACCACAGACCTCCTATGTAGTCAGAAAGATTATAAATCCTACAGCAACTGAGACAATGATGGGTAGAGAAAGGCTGGACCCTGGTTCTTCAAGGTGGCAGAGGAGCATTTTCTTCGAGGGAAACACTCCCAGACTTCTGGCACCTTTTAAAAAGGTTCAACATTCAGAAAGGATTCGTTGCTTTCATCTTAGGTCAATTTAGAGATGAAGCACCAAGTCTGCAAACTTAAGCACTATAGCTTTTCTGCTCCCACTTTTAACAGTTAGAAAGTGACACACTACCTAAAAATTGATTTCTACTTCCCACTTGAATAGTTCTTAAAGGTATATATTGTTACCTACTGACAGGATAATTGATAATATGTCACATGCTTCATCCATAAAAGGCTGTATCTCTTTCAAATGCAAAACATTTAACTCATGAGGTTTCTAATTAATATATTTTAATTAGTCCTATTTAATATTCGTCCTACTAGTCTTTGTGTACTAAATTAAATCTTATATTTGTTTTATAGTTATGATAATTTCTTCTGCCAGTTCTCAGCTACCTTGAAAATCCTTATCTTAAAAGGCTGTCTCTGTCATTGGTGCTGGCAGATGAAAGCCACAAAAAGATGAAAGAAAATTATTACTTCACAATTTGTTTACTCTGCACACTTGACAACACTTTGTGTTTTGTCCTTTACATTGTTCTGTTAAAGATGCACACCCTTCCTCAGACACTGCAAGAGGCTGCTTGCCAACAGCAGTAAAGGTGAAGGCAGCAGGAGCACACACAGAAATAAAAGGCAGAGGAAAGGAGTGGAACAGGATATTTAGTAGTTCTTCTCCTGGATCCACCCAAAAAAAACCCCTTCATCCTACATAAAATTGCATAAAAGCAGCTGAATAACTTTGCTAAAAACACAGATAAGCTTTTAATGAAAGTTAGCACATTGCTGGAAAATCTTAACCCATTTATTTCAGAACATGTGTGAGGACAGCATCCTTTTCACATACAGGTAACAGAAAAAAAAACCAAAAAAACCCCCCAAAACACATCCTTTTCCAGTTCTTCTCTGGATTCTCTCATTTAATCTTTGGCCATGTCTCTTTTATGTTGTTGTAAGACCATCCACTCAAAAAAAATACAAAAGGGAGTTTTGTTGCAGGCTGTGAGGCAAGGCTAACTCATCACCCAAGCACATTCCCAGGCTGCCAGCTCCAACAAGCACCTGCTGCCTGCTACCATGCTACAGCATCTTGTACCACAACTCCACTGATGTCACTGAAACATCCCAATGCAGGTATGACACGTCTGACAACTTACCAAATCGGAGATGAAAAGGGGTATTTCTTACCAACCTACCAGTGGAAGTAGGTACAATCTAAGAGGCTTCCTAAAAAATATATATTTCTGGTAGTGGATCAATCAAAGTGGTAATAAGTGAATCCAGAGCTAAAAAATAGTATAACAGAAGTACAAGGGGCAGGAAGCTAAAGTGCTTTTAAACACACATTACTGTAACCATTTTTTTTTTTTTTTCTCAATTTAGAAAGTTCATCCAAGCTCCTCCTTCTGTAAGCATATGTCATAGATACTGGAAGATTAAATATTCATTTTGGGAGGGTTTGAAACATTTATTCAAACCTGCTTACTTATATATATATTTTTTTTCCCCCTCAATACTACATAGAAATGCAAAGCTAAAATAGGACATGGGTAATTTTGATTTTTTAATTAAATCTTTGGTCATCCTTTATCTGTACATGTTAGACAGTAATAACAGATGGTGGCTTTCTGCACTATTTATACTCTTTATGAAGAATAGTTTCACCTTTCTCTTTATTGGAAATCACCTCATATTAGAATACCATCATGATCGCAATTGACACATACTGACAATCTTTTCATCTGTTCTGTATTTTCCTTCCACATCATTAAAGATACTTCCATATAAGGACTCTTGAAAGGCTAAGGCCACAAATTTGACTGATCTGTAAAATCACCAAGAGTAATTCCAGACAGTCACAGCCCAGGAGAGTCAAAAATGTATCTTCCCACAAATACCACTGAAATGCAGCAGTATTTCATACCTTCAACCAACCACTAAAGGCACAGGTTGCTATCCCAATGAGGCTGTTCATGGCCAAATTCTTCTCCTTAACCAAATTCTGCAAGGTGTTACAGGCCTTCGTGATGGGAAAGTCAAAGGAAATTCTAGGAAGGGAGCACTACATAACTTCTAAACACTGATGAAGTAAGTCAATTTATTCTCATGCTGAGGTTGTTGAATCTTCCTTTGTTTAGTCTAGTTCTATAAAAAGAACAATATTCATAAGCCTATCCCTAGAGATGGTTTCTGACATTTTTAAACAATTGTCTTAGCTGCCTGCAACAGCTATCCTACATTTGTCTATGTGATCAAGGCAACTGACAGTATCCTGTATAACTTCAAGCACTATATAACCTAGTTATAACCCAAGATTATATACACCAAGCGGATGAGTTGCAGTGAAACACTGCAGTAGTCCTGCAGGCATCTGATACACACAAACACTCAGAAGGAAAAACTGTGCTACTTGGGATGACAGTCCAGGAACGCACTTCAGTGTGCTGACACTCAACAGCTGGCTCCAGGAACACAGTTCACAGAGATGAGTCAGGAATGACTGACTGCTCACGGAGACTCAGGGACCACATCCTCCAACACAGCTGGTAGTAGCAAATAGGTATGTGTTCCCAAAACAGGCTACTCTCTTTCCTGACTCCAGCACCTTGCACCATGGTGCTGTAGAAGAGGTGGTTAGAGTGAGAGGGGAAGCAAGCAGGAAAGACATCAGGATAAGGACATGTCTTTGGGAGCAAGGAGTCACCAGGCCTGCCTCCTCATCTCCAAAGTGTCCACGCATTTTGCTCTGTATGTATACTGACCAAATGACTCCCCACTGCTGTGGGTGGGTGGGCAACCCACAACCGCTACTTTCCCAGTAAGCAGCCCTTTCCATGGACTAAAGGGCCACTTGACTGCCCCAGCTCTCATGTCTCCCTGTGCTGCACCCTCAGCTACCCCAGATCTCCTATCTCTTCATGTCAAACCATCTTGCTCCAATAGGAGGAAAGCATAGTTCTGTACTTCTCTTATTCAGACCCTCCCACGCCCCACCACTCACTGGTCAGTGGAAGCAAACTCATTTCCCATTTCCCTCTGAAGCCTTCTAGCTCAAGATTCACAGAGTCAAAGATTCCGTCAGGTTGGAAGGGACCCTCAAAGGTCATCTTGTCCAATACCCCTTCAGTGAGCAGGGACACCTCCAACTAGATCAGGATACCCGGGGTCTTGTATGTCTTCAGGGCAGGACCTCAACCACATCCCTGGGCAACCTGTTCCAGTATTTTACCACTCTCCTTGTAAAGAACTTCCTCCTTATGTCCAACTTAAATCTACTCTGCTCCAGTTTAAAACCATTGCCCCTCATCCTATCGCTACAAGCCCTTGTAAATATTCCTTCCTCAGCTTTTCTGTAGGTCCCCTTCAGATATTGAAACATAGTTAAAAGGTCTTCCTGGAGTCTTCTCCACACTGAATAGCCCAAATTCTTTCAGCCTATTTCCCTTCTTTCAGTCTCCAGAGACTTCACGTGATTGCCAAGACTTTTCAAATATGGGGAGTGGCTTTGCAGCTGCATCAGACAATTCTTTCAGAACTCGGGGATGCATCTCATCAAGTCCCATAGATTCATGTATGTTCGGGTTCCTCAGGTGGTCCTGAACTTGATCTTCCCTTACAGTGGCAGGGACTTTACCTCGCTGGTCCGCACCTAGTGCTCCATCAGCTTGGGAGGGAGACAGAGCAAAATTTCCAGTGAAGACTCGGGCAAAAAATTCATTGAGTACCTCAGCCTCCTCCTTGTCTGTTGCCACCAGCTGGTCCAGTCTCACTCCTCGGAGGGGGAATGCTGTCTTTATCTTTTCTTTGCTGGTGTAGAAGCTCTTTTTGCTATTCTTTGCATCCCTTGCCAGGTTCAGCTGTAGCCATGCTCTGATCTTCCTGACCTCATCTCTACACGCAGTGTTCCTATGCTCCTCACAGGTTACTTGTCCCTGCTTCCACTGCCTATGCAGTTCTCTCTTGCTCTTTACTTTGACCAGCAGGTCTCTATCCAGCCATGCAAGTCTCTTCCCTTCCTTGCTCAAGTTCTTACACATTGAGATCGATACCTCTTGCGCTCTACAGAAAACATGCTTAACTTACTGGAATTCATTCGAGTCTCTCCTTCTGGCCACATTTCCTGAATTGAAGTGACCATATCTCTATTCTGAAATAAAATCTGTCAAAGTTTGTTAGGCACACTCTTGGTATTGACAAGTCCTTAAGGACATGTAGGGACAAGGATGTCAAATGGTCTCAAGGGACACATCTCCTGGCATTGAAGACAGTAGAATCTCTAGACGCAAATGACTGCAGAAGACACGTGCCTGACCCAGCCTTATTTTGCTAGTAAGAGAACACCCAAGTGAAGTGGTATCAATCATTCAGGCTCAGACATACAACTTTTCTCTAATCACAGGCCAAAAGCCCATGTCTTTTATCTACTCTCAGTTTATCTGCTTTGTACTACTTAATCTCAATAAAGCATGGTTTTAACACAAAAGGAACAGAATAATCATCCAGACTAATTGAAAGCAATTTTTTTTTTTTCACTTTTGGTGTAGGATTACATGTGTCAGACTGCAGCCTCAAACACAATTTAAAAATAGGAGGGGTGACATGAGAAAGGTGTGAAGGTGATACAGCAGAGCTGCCTCTGCCCAACCACAGACCAGGCACCACTCCCCAGATGGGGCTTACCCAGGGACAAGAACCTCCTGGCCTCCCACAAGTGTGTCCCCAGCTGCCTCCACATGCTCACCTCAAACAGCACTAATGGAATCAGCATTGCCCTTGTGGAAAAAGTTATGCATGCTTTTATCACTGTTTTGGCCCATCTTCCCCTAGTAGCTGGAGTTGCTCTCAGCTCTGGCCCTGCTCCCATTTTGCCAGAACTAAAAATGAAAAGAGAGATGGGTTGGGAACCTGGAGAGACTGCTAAGTCCGCCACTGAGCAGTGACAGATCGGGCTTCTCCTCCATTCCCCCAGCACTGTGTGTCTGCCAGTCCATTTGTGTGGAAGGCAATTCACCCCAAGGCTCAAGCTCAGCTGGAAGATCTTGCTCTGTAACTGAAAGCACAGGGACCAGTGCTGCAGCAGCATCAATAAGGTACTGAAACATGAAACCATGATTTCCATGGCATTGTCATCCCTCAACCAAACAGTACTAATGTTAGGAAATAAACTTTCTTTAAAGGAAATGGCAGCCTCAAAAGTGTCAGAAGTGAGAGCCCCTGCAGAGATTCATCAAAACAGGCTTCTCCTGTAACGGTCTCGTGGGAGCAGTCTCTCAGCCTGACCTGGAAACATCTTAATCTATTACCCTTTCTTCCACTCTGCTCTCTTAATAATTTGAATCTCTTAAGATGAACAGTACAAAAGCCCACATTGGCTATAATTAATATTTGAATTATCACTGGTCGGCATAAGCACTGCTGAGCTTTCAGTGCCACATTTGGATACATTTTATAGTGCCATATTACAATCAGTGGGAACTGCAAGGGAACAGCTCCCCTTTATGCACTGAGGTACATGATCCTGACATTTGCTAGCTCAAGGTTGGCTTTGCCATGTCAAACATGTCGGTGAGAGCAATCCTTCCAAATCTCTTTGTATGTATTCAATCGTGGATGCACCAATGATACAAACACATTTTCACTGTTTGAGCCCTATTACTCTGTAGAATGACCACCACCAACATAGTATAAGCTGCTTCTGCTACATTTGCAGGCACAGTCTCAAGCCTCATTTAGTCGCCCCTCTACAATCATTTCTTTCTGTGAGGGTGACCACACACTGGAACAGGTTTGCAAGTGAGGTTGAGGAGTCTCCACCCTTGAATATATTCAGACTTGGATGGACTTGGCCCTAGGCAGTCTGCTGCAGCTTGCCCTGCTCTGAGCAAGTGGTTGGACTAGATGATCTCCAAAGTGCCATCCAGACTGACTACATGATGAAGGTTACAGGGCAATTAAGAACATGGCCTGACTGTGGCTGCATAAATATGACTTTATTTGTTTTTTTAAAACCAGCTAATTTATGCTATTTTGGGGCAAGAAAGAACCAGTTTGCCTTTTTTTTTTTTTTTTTTTTTTCCCTCTCAGGAGAAAAGTGGTTGTTCCATTCAGCCTATCACAATCAGTACTGCATATAGCCTCATCTACAATGCAGTCCTCTGCTAAAACAACTACTCTAAAGGTAATCAGTGGGAACACGTTCATCTGAAGACAATGCAAGCGCTGGGCCAGCTCTGCTAGCTCTCCAAAAGCAGAAGTCCTGCCTGGGTGTACAGTGGATCACACCAGCCAGCCACAATCGCTTAGAGGCACCAGCCTGTCTCAAGAACCTCCAAAGAGAAACCCCTCCACCACCACTCAATGCCTCATATGCTGCTGACCAGCAGCAGTCTCCGTAGCTCTTCGGATAGTTGCTAGTGACAAGCAACAACATGGAGCTGGGGACAATGCCAACAGAACTTGAACTGATTGGAAGGCCACCCATGTATGGGTGAAAGTTTATCTAAAGCAACAAAGCTGCAAGGAGCTCAACTTCCACAGCACATTTGTGTTTCCTGGTGATGCTGATGAGGAACTGTCAATCTGCAGACAGCACAGCATAGAAAGAACAGTTAATTATGGGGATAACTTCATAATGTAACAGCTCCAGATTACATTTTAAGGAATCTTGATTTTAATAAAACAATTTATCAAGCATACATAGGACACTTCTAAAATAAAGTCTCTTTGGAGTTTCTTTAGAAGACCTGAAATTGTCTAACTGATATTAAAGTTTGTATCTTCTTTCAATATGTACATCTTCCCTATGCAGTTTTCTGTCTTTGACTGACAGGTATGGTTTACCCAGTGACTTCACAGGAACATATTTCACAGACAGATATTTATACCTCTGGGGATTCCAAATTCAGAACTCAAAAGCAAATAATTTACTTCAAAATACTTTAATTAATAAAAATATATCCTGAAAGAAACACAGTTTAGTCAGCTTAAGGCAATTCACCCATTGCATAAGAGGTGCATCACCAAGTGATTTACTACAATCACAGTAAGCCAGATACTATCTAAGTCTAGGAGCAACAGATAAGCCATCATTTCAGTGCACTTCTTTCTTCAGCTGATTCAAGCATGCAAACCATCCCATGGTCACAGAGAGCATAATTCATTATAGAACTTAGCTTCATCTGAAACTGCAGAAAAAAAATGAAATAATCCTTTCCCGTATTTCCTTCACTGATTAAAATGGTACTACAGTATCTTACATTTACAGCAAGAAGCACGACAAAAATCCATCTGCCCATGCCTACTTACGAGTTTTCTCCATTTCTGACTTTCATTACTACAGCATCAACCTAATCAAACACAAGAAAGCAAGGAGACACAAAAAGACACCTCTTTCACACTATTAACTGCCTGTTACTTAGAGGTACAGAAGGAACAGCGCAAATACTTCAGGAACGACAGGAGAAAGTCCTTTAACTTAAGGACAGCGGATAGCTAATATCTCAGTGATAAAATTAGCTCCCTTAGCAAAACTTTCAGACTACTTGCATACTTTCGATTTTAAGTGTCTGTGGCTCAAGACCCTTTCTGGTCTCCAGTTTACTGCCCATCGCGAAGGTCAAAGGCACCAAGCACAGCGCTTCTGAGTCCAAGCAACCAGCCACTTCTTTCTTTTCTTTCCTTTATTTCGCTCCCATATGTTTACCATATAAACACAACTTGCTACTTTTAAAGTCCCGACTTGGTGAGCGCTTTATATTCCCTTCCAGGCCAGTGCCGTTCCTTGCCGAGTAATGGGAGGGCGACAGCCCAGCGGGGCCCGTCCCGCGGCGCTTGCCTGGAGCGCCACCAGCCCCTGGGGCCGCCGTGTCGTGCCGGCTGCCCCGCTCCGCACCCGCGGAGGGCTGGCGAGCAGGCGCAGCCCCGCGGCAGCTGGGCATCTCTGCCAAGCCCACATGGCTGGTCCACCTTTTCGAGAACAGAGGGCCCGCACACTTCAGGCGGAGGCTGGCAGTAGGGATGGGGGCTCACTGCCCCACCCCACATGGGCACCCCATCACGGTCCCCGTGACCACCCCATCCCGCAACTCGGGGGAGCCGTCCCCCGCATACTTACCGCGGCAGACACGGCGCTAAGCTCGGCGCTCAGCAGCAGCCCGAAGCCCAGCCAGAGCCGCATGCTGCCGCGCACCGCACCGCGCCGTCGGTCCCTGGGCGGCGGGGCGCCTGCTTAATGTGGGGCTCTGCGGGACCGGCCCCACACGCGCGCCTCCCCTCCGTGGCAGCCGCGACTGCAATGGCTCGAGGGCGAGGGACTCGCCGTAACCGATGGGCGGCGGCAGCCCCCTCTCCTCCCCCCGGGCGCAACCTCTCCCGCTCCCCACCGGCCACAGTTCCTCCTGCTCCTCCTCCCCTTTGCGCGTAGGTGCCGGGCCGGGCCAGCGACTGCGGGAGCCGAGACGGGGGGTGTGGGCAGAGGCGCTCCGCTTCCTCGCCCTACAGTGGCGCTGCCGCCCGGGAGGGCACGGCAGCACGGCGCGCAACGGTGCGGAGCGGGACCGGGTGGCGGAAGGGGCTGGGGCAGGGGCTGGGCGCGTAGGCTCTGCCCGGCCCGTCGGGGTCCGGTGACTGCCCGGCGGCGAGACTCGGCTCTCTGCGCAGCGCGGGGAGCCGCGCGACAGCAGCCCTGCTTCACCCCGGATCGGATCGGCCCGGCTGGTGGGCCGCTCCTTGCTCCGACAGCAGCGCCGCCGAGTCCGGAGACCTGCCCCGGGGGGACCTGCATTAAATGTGGGTTCTTCTATGCCTTTGCAGGCTGGGCCGGAGGGAGTCCTGAGCCGAGCACCCAGGCAGGGAAGGAGCGAAAATGGACATCTCGCAGCTTCTCGGTGCACGTAGTTTTGTTTGTCAGTAAGTAATTCCGCTCGGCAGGCTTTTGGAAAGAATTCTTTTAAAGTCGTATTGTCACCTTGAACTGCAGAGTTTTATCGCGTGCCTGTTTTATGCTATCTTAAAACAATGTCGTGTTTATTCACCTTCCCCTGCAGGGATCTGGGGCTTCTGCTGATACTGATGGAAGTTGTGCTGTCAGCCGTCAAAGTGGATGCTGTAAGTAAAATGTCTTGCGACTTTTACTGAGGAAAGGAGGAAAAAGTAGTTTTCTTGGTACCAGAAAGTGAGGAACTGCATTTTCCTTTTATAAATGGCTTATCTATTGTTCTGTTAAAAGAAATAACCTACGAATCGTCTCTGCAAGCCTTACAGATTAATGCCTTCAAAAAAACCCTGGTGTTTAGCAGAGAAGTGCAAAGTTTCAGTGTCAGGTTGTTTGAAGTACTCCACTGTAAGAGTGGGTAATTTGTTAATAGCAAAGCAAGCTCCACATCTTCTTCATTTTCATAAGAAAAGCACCAAAAATGCAGTGCTATAGACAGCAGAGAATACTTTGGAGAATTCAACCCGCAGATGAAATATCTTCAGATAAGTACCGACCTCATCTGAAGACTGAGAAGTTGAAACCATGGCTTGTGGCTACATTTAGCCACAAAGTGTGAGTAATGCTCTGTGGTCATATGGGACCTTGATTACATTTTTTTCAAAAGCTTTCCTACTTAAATTTTAATCCTTCTTTCTGGAACTGTCACCTCTTTTTATGACTTTGCATTCCTTATAGATATCCGATGTGGTTACATCTTTGTGGTGAGATGGCATCATATATTGAAGAATAGGAAATACTAGGGGTTTTGCAGCAGGTGTTGTAACATGGTGATTCATCGCTTAAGCTGCAGTTGGCACAGAGAGATTGTCCATCCGTCTGTGTGGCTGGCTGGACTGTCCCACATTGTGGCTGAGCAACAGGTGACAGGCAGGGGACCTACAACTGCATGAGAAAGAGAGTGAGGACCTAGAGCGTCACATGCTACTTTGCCAAGTTTTGATAGAGACATTCTGCTGAGTCACCCTAAATGAATTCTAGTATTACCTCACACTAGTAAAACCAGAGAAGTCTGGTGATAATACAAGTGTATTAAGCTAAATAATTTTGACATTGGGATCATCTGTCATAAAAACATGGCATTTGTGGTATAACTCATCTTTATATGAAGTTGTGCTGCAGTTTATGTAGCATGATACCTGAGCTTTAGCTATGGCATGGGCTAATTTAGTCTCCTTCGTGTTCTTGCTTGTAAACTACAGGCCGCATCATTAATATAGAAGTATACTGAAGAGGTATTAACTGAGGTGCCTCAGTTAGTGTACGCAGTCTGGTCATGGATGCCTGCACCTCCGTATGCTTGCTTTACTAGCGTATTATGGAAGACTATGTTGGCCTACTTGCAGGTCTGGTTCACTTAATACTTCCTAAGGTAGTGGCTGCATAGGAGATTAAACACCCCCGTGAATGTGACTGAGGAAGTTTAGTCATGTTTCCATGAAAAAATAGAGCTGGATTGCCACCAAAATGTTTACTCTATTTTCTACCTATATGCTGCTCCCCTTACTTGGCTAGCTCAGGTCTTTCTGTGGTTGTGTGGCACCCTAAAAAGAGGGGTGAGAGCTAACTTTAGCCTATGTCAGATCACCACTTATATTCATAGAAACCTGGGCTGGCATGGCAGCCGGGGCTGGAAGGAGGGATGGGCTTGCTTCTTGCAGTGACAGTTCTGAGCATGTTTGTGAGCTGACAAAGTAGGCCATGTGTGGGAAACAGCAGCATCTGAGTAATTGCAGGTGGCTTGCTGGAAGCCATATTCTTTGTATTATAATCCCATTTGTCGCATTGAATCTTCTACTATTTGTTAAGCAGATTATTGTGTGAAAGTTATGAAGTGTTTTATTAGCTTGGATTAAAAAAAAAAAATACTGTGAGTTATTAAAGTCTGTGGGACCAGATCTTAAAAGTCATGGTTCTGCCTGTAGGGAGGTAAGCTGAGATGCTGAGTTTAAGAATGGCATATATGTGAACGAGTTACAGCTGCTAGAGATGTGTTGTTCAATGAGTGAAGTCGCACCTAGAAAGAAACTCGAATGAGACTGAGGAGAAAAGCAGGAATGAGGGAGAAAGAGGGGAACTCAGAGCGTTTGACTGGATGTCTTTGCCTGGCAGGCTACTGCTAGCTGTTAGGGAGACAGATGTTTCTCAACAGAGAAAGAAATGAGAGGAAGAAAAAGGAGGAGAATGTTTAGGGTATCTGAGGACTTGGGAAGAAAAAATGGTGTCCTTTGGCAAGAGAAGAGGATGCCGGTTGCAGGCTTGAAGAGAAGTAAGGAAGAGAAGTCTGTGAATGGAAATACCAGGAGAGACAGCCAAATGGAGTGGATCAAGCCCCAGTTATCTTTAGCACTCTTTGGCATACGCTTGCTGATGATGTTACAGGCCTCAAATAACTTTGGAACTCTAAACTGTAGATTTAAGAATTCATGTGGCTTAAATAAAAATGTGTTAACTACTTGAAGTTTAGCAAGTTTGCAGATTTGTCCTCACTCTTTTTCAGTTTTGACCTTCCCAAAGCACACTTCTCCTTAAGTAGTTTTGTAACACTTGATTATTTGAAAATTACTTTTTTCTTTCAGGCTGTATTTGGGTGGGAGCAATGGAATCCCAGAAAATAAGGGAATGACTGTCAGATTATAGAAGCAAAATTGAGAAAGAATAAGTTAAAATAATATTTGCAAAAAATAACTAGAAGTGACAGATCACAAGTGACATTTTAAAGGAGAACATATATAAAGAGATTTATTTAAAAAGAAAATGAAGTGCTGCATGAGATAACATTCTCTTGACTTCTGTAACATTGTAAGGAAATATATTAGGGTGAAAGGCATCAGAAGTGGGAGAAGCAATAATCCTTAAAGGATAGAATCAGCATTACTGTGTACTTCTCTTGACTTCATAGTGAAATTGGATTGCTGACATTAAATGTCTGAGTTACCGTTCTAAGTTAAAATGTGTCAATGCTCTGTGCCTGTCTTACATACAAGTTCTCCCAGGTGTGGCCTGTTTTATTCCATCTGGAAACTTTTGTGTAGTTGAAACAGGAGGACTTTTTACATTAACCCAGACTGGAAGAAGCCAAAATGGAGTAATCTCTCAGCTCATCCGTCTGGGCATGTCCACTATGAACGTATGACAGTGTGGAAAAGGTGATCCTTTGCATATGTACTGCCCAGGTGATTTAGGAATGAGTTGTCAATCTGATGTATTGCTTTCTCCTGCCACATTACTCACTGTGTGTAAAGTGAATCCATCTCTTGTTTGGAAATGCCAGACTCTACCTGTGCACTGCTTGAGAGATAACTCTGTCTAGGAGATGCTCCCCAAAACAGATGTTGCAGTCTTATTTTAAAACAACTTCACTTCCACACTGGCAGACGTGGCTTATTTATGTCAGTTTAAATAAGTGTAGAGTTTGGCTCATCTTTGAGTAAGAGTGGTGTTCCTTAGGAAAATTGGGCAGAATAATGATACCTTGCAAAAACCCAGCATTTTGGGGAGTTTTTCAACATATCTGATCACTTCATTCAAAATTTCTTTGAACCTTGAAAGAATTCTTGTTAGTTCAGAGAGGACTCTTAACTATGTTCAGTCATGGAGCTGTGAAGAAGGGGCAGCTCCATTAAAAAACTATGAGAAGTCCTGAGTGATGGAGGGGGCCTCTAGGCAGTTACGTAACGCAAAACCCCTCACTTTTGTCAACACTAGCCTTGATCTGGCTGTGCTATTTCCATGATGAGGGTCACAGTGTGCATCATGCTGCAGGTGGACAGAAGGATGGCTGCTGAAATGAAGATTTGATGTTTTTCTTCTAACAGAGCCAGGATGTCATCTGTCAGCATCATGTGCTGTCAGGCAGACTAAAACACTCACTGCAGGTATTGCATACATGGCAATGTAGTCATGGTCCATAGCTTTAAATTCCTTTTTTCTGGTCCTTATTTACCATATACTGTCTGTTCCAGGTATCAGTAAGAGTGTTTCCTTAAATGTCTCTTTCCCTTGTTATTCTTCAAACTTTTCCTGGAAGTTATTTTTCACTGCCTTGCCTATGAGACCAATATTTATGCTGATTTTTTATTAATTAATTATTCTTTCTAGGAAGTTTTATTTAAGAGTCGTTTCTTTCATCTCTGTGTGGACTAACTTGGAAAGACCATATATAGAGTCATATCCTAACACTGATTCAGGTTATTCATTCAAAGACCAAAGACAGGTTGCACTAAAAATGTATCTCTCTGGAGTTAGTGTGAAGAAGGAGATTCTTGTACGCATCCATGTTCTTTACTTTCCCAGTGAAAAGCCACACATAGAGTCTTTACTTTTGGTTGGTTGGTTTTGTTTTGTTTTCATGACTACATCAGAAGTATGCTCAATGAATGACTGCTATATTTGGAATAATTCCAATTTTTAGAGTTATTAAATGGCATATCATATAGTCATGCTGCATTTGGTAGGAGAAGAGACAGAATTCTGTCAGTTCAAAATGTATTTCTCAGAGGTTAAAATGTTGATACTGATAAGGTAAGCTATTGTGTAATAAAATTATCTTGTTATTTTTGTCACCTTGCTCTGACAGTAACTGAAGTGGTTTCAAAAATTCAGCATTGCTGTTCCTTGAGCTTTTAAAAGTTGCACATCTGGGTTTTATTGTGTAGTAATTGTACCACAGGAAGTCTTTATGCAATATGTTACTAAACCTACCATGTATGTTTTAAATTTTGCACAAAAAAAGTGATATATAAATCCAAACAATTCTGTCTTATCCAAATGCATTGTGGCTTATTCCATTATACTATAAGCAAACACATTTGTTATAAATATTTTAATTCAGTAGTGCAGAGCACAGTTTGTATTAGACAATTTTTTTTTCCTTATTGCAGTAATGAATTTCTAATTTGAGACCAGACTATTTATTAATTCTTTTCTTTTTTTTCTTTTTTCTTTTTTTTTTTCAAGACAGAAATTAGTCAAGGAGTGGAACATTCTTTGTATTGTTTTCCACTGATCCTAGGGAGAGTTCAAAATTAATTTAGTAGCTTACAGTTATGATATCTTTGCCTGCCAAAGAAGGCAGCTTATCTTCTCTAACCTTTTCTCCCTTAGGAAACTAATGCCTTGTGCTATTCACAACACCTCATTTGCTCCTAAGGAGCAAAAAGCACGGTGAAACTTGCAGTATTTCCTGATATTTATCAGCAGTTTGGGTTTTTTAAATGGCACCAGCTACTTGACAACAGCAGTTGACTCAGCTCACAGTGAAACTATGTGAATTTTTATCATGCCAGTATTGCTGAGTGACTAAGGACCTGTGCTGTTGATTTTCACGTGTCCTTTTTTGTCCATTTGGAAGTGAAGGTGCTGATGTGAATCAAAACTATGCAAGGGCAACTCCTTTTATCAGACCCTAGAAATTATGTGTAGCAAGGGAAAAGCTCTCACAGAAAAGTTAATGAGCAAACGTGTTTGCCTGAGTACTTGCATATACTTCAACTAAATCATGATTTTGCAGTGCAGTTTTCCCTCTTCAGCTGTTTAGTGGTGTTTCACAAGTCTACTGCATTTTCCAAACATACATTTCAGTTTGTACTACTTGGGAATGAGAGATGTGGACATGGTTTCCTCCAAAACAGTGTGAGGTGTTGCTCCTGGGAGGCAGGAGACAGAGGTTGTACTGGGGAGATAAGCAACGCCCTGGCCCTCCTTTAACATCCCTACAGTATGCAACAGGTCCAGGAGTGATCACTAGTGTTGGACACAGCCTTGGAGGGCTGGTCAAGGCCATGGGAATGGGGATGAGCCAAAGCCTGGCTGGGACATTGGCCCACAGGTGGAGGTAAGGCGAGCCTGTGGCTAAGCCCCAAACCACGGATGGGCTGAGGGGGAAGCCCCACTTCTCACGGCATTTTTTCCACACAGTTCACTCTGCGAGGGAAAGCTGCACAGCTGCACCAGGAGCTGGCCCTATGCCTGGGTGGTCAGTCCTGGGGTGGAACCGAGGAGTGGGGTCCGAGGAGTACAGGCAGCCAACAGGCTCCAGTGCAGCCCATTCAGAGAGGGTAAAGGCTGGGAGGCAGCAACCCTGTGCTCTGGAGAAGCAGACATACAAGTCTAAAATTCAGTGAAAATTTTAGGGAAATTAGTGGGTTTTGGGAGGGCTGGTAAAAAATTTCAACAGTGACCTGAGTTAAGTGTATGAATTGAAAAGGTGGTGTTATTGGGCTTTTTTTTCTCCTTGTAGAGCAGATGTTCCTCAAAAAAAGGACTTCTTATCAAGAATTAAAAGATATTTCAACATAAATTTACCAATTAGTTCTATTTTTATTTTAGATGTGAGATCGGAAGAACATCTAGATCAGGTTGGTTACCAAGGACATGTACATACTGGGGTATTTCAAGCATCTCAATTTATCCATAAGTGATCCCAAACTTTATTTTGAAGTAACATTCTGAAGTGCATAAAGATCATTCAGATAAATAGGGCTTGGCTTATTTTTGGCAGGTCTCAGATGGAGATTATGCCAACAACTCCTCACGCCATTGGCTGATTGAGCCAAGTAACAAATTCTTTATTCCAACTATACTTTTCCTTTATGTTTCACAGCCTTTTAAAGGTTCTTTGCTGATCAAAGTCACCTTCCAACTGTATAACCAGGCTATGGACAAAAAAGGAGATGTCAGGCAAAGTGGAATATTTTGGACACAGCACAAACCCTTTCATTTGTTGTGTTCTGCAAATGTGGGAGGTTTTGCTGGTTTGGGTCCTTTTTTGTTTTTTTCAGGTTTAAGCCTTATTCCAAGTGCAGCTCTGGGCTGGTGAGTGCTTAGTCTTGATGCGGTTCCTGAAGCTTGTATACTGGTCATTGGTGGCTCCTGGAGCTTGTGTGCCAGCTGTTAGTGGTTCCTGGAGCCTGCATACTGGCTGTCAGTGCCCTTTACAGCAAACGGAGCAGCACAGCTGCCCTTCTGCCTGTCCTTGGAAGGCTGCAGCTCCTGGCTCAGCTGGAAGCTGACCTCGCTGCATGCCCTGGTTTCCTGCATAAATACAGGCTTTGAAACAAGCCTGATTCTCATCTGGGATAAAATGGAAGAAAAAAGAATAAGGAAAAGTATCTGTGCAAATCAGCACTGTGAGTCTCTGTTGCCACATCTTGCTCACGCTTGTGCCTTGCAGCCGTGAGGAGCAGAGTCGTTTCTTAGTAGGGGCACAAAAGTAGGAAAGTTTACTAGTCTTTCTGTGTCTTGCTCATGTGCACCTCATTCTTGGTAGTGTTGGCTCCTAATACTCTGCCTGTGCAATCTCTGGGCATGCGGTAAACAGATGAGGAAAGGAGTTGTTACATTTGAGCTGCAGCCTCACTGACCCCCTATAACTGACGTTCAGCCACCTGGTCCAAGTCTCACAGCACTCTGAACACATATGCAAAGACCTAAGGGAACAACTCTGGGACGAGAGTGGAGCTGCTCGTCGGGGCTGCCAGCATGTCCTGGTCTGAGCCGTGATGAAGGAAGTGGGCAGAAAGGAATGCTGCTCCTGCGCAGGGCTGGGAATAGCATGCTCTGGGCTGCAGAGCATGGGAAGCCTGCGTATCTCCCCGGGGTGGCAGCCAGAGAAACAGTCTGCTGGAAGTGACCCAAACGTCTCTCTGCATGACACTTGGAAAATCTTAAGTGACGCTGGCTGGAAGAAGGAAGTGAACAGGGAAGTTTAAGCATTTTCCCTGCAGTATGGGGCTGAAGCTGGGTTTCCTCCAGGTGCTTAGCAGGTGTATGGTAAGAATAGGCATAGAGGCCTAACTGTCAAGTTGCCCAAGTCTTCTGTCCCCCAGAGGTGCCCATAAGGTAGCCAGCATGTGTTATCTCTTAAGTCAATAATGCCCATGGGCTACTTTCTCTCTGGCTATGTCCCTTACATTAAACCACGGAGTTCCAGGTGCATTCTCTCCCCTTGTGGTCAATTGGCACAGTCTGTCCCTGTCTGTAACAGTAATTAGCCTTGCTAATTAGCCTCCACAGTTTCCGAAACAGGATGTCTCCTGTGAGACTGCCTGTGTTCCATACATTACACTGACTTTTGCACCATGCCCAAAAATGTCTTTGCTAAAGCAAAGCAAGTGAAAGCATCTTTGCACTAGCAACAGGAGTGCATGGGACCTTTCTGACAGTGAAATGGTACAGATGGTCAAGCTGTGGAGCACAGGCCTACTTAATATGTTAATGTAGATACGGAGCATGCACAGCTCAGGCTGTAACAGATTAACTGTCCGGAAATCAGGGCTGATGCTTATTTCTTACATGAGTCCATGTATTGTTAGCCCTAAGTAGGGATGAAATAGAACTTCACTGTTCTACGGTGAGGTTCAGGAAATGTCAGCATTTTGAATACTTGCAGCTTGCTTTGCATTAGTTTTGCAGTGTCACCCAATCAAACAGGAAATTAATACCAAGGAAATCCAAAATCCCTCCTGACAGCTTTGTTTTAAGCTTTATGTCTTGTTCTGTGGCAGTGCCATGCCCTATTCGTTAGTATCTACATCACATGAGTAAGATAAAGGGCAAGAATAAGCATGTAAATAGATGTAAATGGAAACAGGCCACAAATCAAATTGCAGAAGCAGAGGCATGAAAATAACATGGTTTTGCCATTCCAGTAATCATCTTTGTCATGCCTAAGTGTCAGGAAAAATAGTCCTTCCCAAGGAAAGGGTAGCATGTAAAGTATGTACCAGTTGGCTACGTGCTTGTTTTCTGGTGGCTTTTGCTGCACTCCTGAACTGCACTTTATTTTTGGAAAGTTACAAACACTGCAGTGCATCTCCTTCAATTGCCTGTTTTTGCTGAGAGATCTACATGGAGTGGTCAGATGAGTGGAATGGCAAAACCATGCTTTTAGTCGATGATAGGTGAGTAGTAGAAGGTAGGGTTTTAATTGCCCTCATTTTCTGGTAACTGGAGTTTATCAGTTGTCAGTCATGCAGTGTCAGCTTCCAGTCCAGATCTTTCTTGCATTCCTATTCCAGACCTTGCCTATGGCAGCAGTTTTGATTCCTTTAGTGCATCACAGCCTTTTTGCCTTATTTATGAAGATAATAATATTACTTAAATGAAGGAGAGAAAAAAAAGCATTCTATAAGATAGTCTGTTTAGCTTTTTCCCCAGTCACAGGGAATAGGGAGAGGACTTGCTGGAACTCCATCCTTTCAGTGATCCAGTGACTAAGGAGATCAGTACCCATTTCTGATGAGTAAATAGACTTAATTAGACTATTAAGTCTACACACCAAACTATCCCCTTCAAGGGATTATTTAAATAAATTTCTGTGGCCAGTGGACTAGGGAACAATCTGGATGAAATCTTCTTTCTCTTTAACATTGATTTCCTTTTATGGATTTATGCCATGAAATTAAGATCCAAACATCTTACACCATCTGTCCAATACATGCTCTGACCAATGGTGATCTGATCATTTTTCTGTGCAAGAGAGGAACCGTTCCACTTTCTTGTTGTTCATTCAGAATAATCCTGTTTGTGCCTTCAAGGGGATAAAATAGTGGCTGTTCTCAATAAGGTATGCTCTGTAGCTAGAGAACATCATGCTGTAGATAGAGAACATCAAGAAAATGTTACCTCTGCTTTCGCAACTCTAATCTCTTGCATGTTGTTCCCTAGGGACACAGTACTGCATAGGGTCATCACTGAGTAGGTGGGTGATTAATGAGGTAGCCTGAGACTGGATCATAAATCACTTTGAAGAATGGAACTCTAGTCTTGAGTTTGTCTGAGTAAGGAATCCCTGTGAGCCCTACAGCAACATGCTTGCATGATCCCGCACTGCTTAACAGGTATGCAGGGCTTCATGCTTTGAACCAACTGGTCTGTTGTTTTTTTCCTGAGGAAAAGCATACAGAAGGTACTATGACCAAATCACAGACAGTCAGAAATAATCGTGCTGGCATGTTGGGAACAACTTGTGCCAGTTTCCATGAGATGGACTCCAGACTCGTCAGCTGCTTTACTGCAAGTGTACCATCTCAAATTAGGGGTGATGTAATTTTAACTATTTTGTCAAGGTACTTAGTTTTCATTTAATGATTTCCATGTAGTCATGTATCATTCACTGTCTTCCATAAAGCCAGTAACATGTGTAAACAAAGAGAGAGGAACTGAAGTACAGCCCTCATTTGTTATGATGAGAAATAGACAGATCTAACCTGGCCATGTACTCTTAGCCTGAAGGTAACCAATCTTTCATTAGGCTTTAAAAAAAATGTTCCATTAAGACAAACACACATAACATCATAGACTAGCATGATTAATTTGGGAAGATTATCTCCTGAGAAGGACAAACTTTAAAGGGATATGAAAATGCATGTGCCAAGTAGTTTCACTACTTACCCTGCAGACATAGTCAGCAAAGAGACTGCAGCACTGCATGCAGACAATGGGCAGCCACACAGCAATCCATTCATCTATGCATGTACGTCAACTCACCAAACCCATTTATGTACATACAGAAGAAACAGGGTTTTTTAATTTAAATTGGAACGGGGACTGTCCTAATACTATTCAACTCCCACCTGAAGATCTCCTACTATTAGCAGCTTTTCCGTAAGCATAAATTTACTTTTTTCTTTGAGGAAAGTCCTGTTCCCCAGTAGCTGAGAAGGAAGGCCTGGGATCACTCTGTTGTGTTTTTGTGGTCTGATTGCCCTGAAGTTGTTTCAGCTGCAGAATTTCGGTCTTCAATCTCAGAATTTCTACTGTATCTTCCTACTTTAAAGTCTGCCTGGTGTGTGTTTTCCTACAAAAGGACATGGGAAAATGGTGAATTAAAATAAAATTTTATGCAAGGTTGTTGCTTGTTTCTTTGTTTGTTTGTTTGTTTTTGGGTTTATGTTTGGTTTGGGTTTTGTTCATTTGTTTGTTTTGGAAAGACCAACGAAGTGTTGCCGTAGCTTGAAGAAATTTCAGGTTTTTTTCCTGGCACTTCAGAACTGAATGTAATTTTAGATAGTCTAACTAGTCCTTCCTTAGTAACATCAGCTGTCCCTTCCATCTTTCAAACAAACGATGTACAGAAAGACTATGCTCCAGAGGACAAGCAGGAAAGACTTCTGACCTTTTGATCTGATCATCTGTTCCTAAAATCTCTGCATGTCCAAAAGGAGCAAGACAAATACCAAACATAGAGACCCGAGGAAAGAAGAAGCTTCAGCATTTCACAAGCAAATGCAGAGGGCAGTTCCCTAAGGGGTCCAGCTGCAGGACAGAGCTTGTAACTGAGCCTGAGAGAGACCTGGAAATGTTGGCTGCTATAGACCCATGCAGCTCTCCTGCTTCAAGCATAAATGTCAGATTGTCCATAAGCATTTGCAACAGCAGAGCCACACAGACTGTCTTCAAACATAACCCCAACATGAGAGCTATTGCTGACTAACTAGCAAGTGTGAGCAAGTCAGGACTTGCTGCCTGTCCATCCCTGTGGTGCTGGTCTTCCTGCAGCCATGGTGCAGCTAAGCCATGCCCCAATCCATGTGATGGAGAAGGTGTGTGTTGCCTGACCAAGCATGTAGGGGAGAATAAGCTCCTTCTCCCTGGTAGTGTATAAGCAGGCTGTTAACTGTTTTCTTCTCCTCAGCATTCAGTGCACACATCTGTGCTGCAGTCACATGACATTATCTGTAACACCTCTCAGCTTTGAAAACAACGGGGAAAGAAATGTTACATCCTTCCACACTCACAGCAGCATGCTATTGCCTGCTGATTTCCATCATTACAGGTTATTGAGCTGGCTACCTTGCCAAGATGAAAGTTACTTTCAGTAGGCCCTGTGTGTTTCTGCAGCTGGAATTTTCCTAATGAGTTCCTCTAACAGGTTTTACAAATACACTGCAACCCATGTTATTCAGGCCAGATACAATACCCCAAGGTGGATTGTTGAAACTTGCTTTTTTTATCTCTGTGCTGTATTGCTACGTGCTGCATTAGACATGCCTCAAAAGATCACATGTTCCCAAAGAGTATGTTCAGTACCCTTTGTAAAGACTTAGCAGTATGAGATCTTGGTATATTATCTTATAGAATCTGCCTAATTATTGAGGACATGTGACTAGTTGCTTTGAATTTAAATAACTAAGGCTGAAGAACACAGTACTTTCCTGGCATAACTGTTTTGTAATGATTAACTGCAGTGGTATGAGAGCCATTTCGTGCCACCAGCTTTTAAGCAGAGCAGCATGTTGTCTCCAACGGAAAAGCTAATTGAAGTTGGTGCTATCAAAAGGTCCAATGTTTTCAGTCTGTTTTTAAAGTGGGGTTGCAGCTTATTTGAGAAACCCCCTATAAATCAGTGAATCTAAGCATACTTTGGATCAGGCCATAAGCGTTTGACCTTTCCTGTTGGTTGCTGGGAGATGCCACAGAACACAATAGGATTGACTGAATTTAATGTTCACGGTAACAATTAACAGAAACACTGCCTCTGTATGCTGACAGTGGAGTTTCGTGTTAATTGTTACTGAAGTTCTGCTCTCCAAGCCTCCCTCAGGTAGTAATAAGTGACTCAATACATCTTTGGGCTTTTCTGGCTTTGTATGTTGTATCTCTCCAAGCCAAGAAATACTTTATTACAAGCAGGCTCAATTTTTATTTTCTATGAGCTAGAAGTTCTGAATGGGGTCCTGGAAGAGTGAGTCAGAATACGTCCCCAGACTGTTCACCTATATTTGTTACCAACCAGTAAAGTTATGTCTGGGTATTGACTTAAATAATGATCATGTGAGCAGACAACTGGAAATTTTATTCATTTCAGGCCTATGACACTCCACCACAATTACACTTTCTTATGTAAGACTTAAAGCACTAAATTGTTCAATCTTTTATCTCTCATCCTTACCTATCATCAGTTGGAAGTACACACTCAGTTTGACAGACTGCACTCGGTTTATGTGGTGTATTGGTGTAAAGAAAAACATGGAATGTATAAAGCAAGACTAATATTTATACTGTAGGCTGTGAGAATTTCCTGAATTTAATTAATCTTTGAATCGCAGTGCTGGTTTTAGAGAAACTTTCCAGCTGTATTTTTTGTTTTGGCAATGTCAGAGTCTGTCACAGCCCTTGCTAAATTGTTCCAGTAGTTGATTACTCTTAAAATAAACAAACACAGATGTTAGACCACATGGATCTAGCTTAAAAATCTCTCTGAGCTTTTGTTTTACCTTTGTGAGGTAGATGAAAGAGCTCAGCATTACAATTTTCCTTATGTAGATACAATATACGTAGCTTGTTGCATTTAATCCATTTTGGAGCATTACAGGGCCTGACATGGAGCTGGGGAAAAACATGTCCATGGTGTCTGTCACCACTGCTGATGACAGTGGTATCTGGTGAAACAATTGTTTTAAACTCCTCACTTTCTTATGTAGATTAGCAATCTGTCACTAGAGAAGCCTTTTATCTGAATCTTTGACCATGTGGCCTTTCTCCAAGTCCTCTTCCATTCATACTTGAAATTGTCAGCCGCAACTGGACCAAACATTTCATTAGTCTTGACTAAGAAAATTGCATAACTTCCTTATTTCTATTCAGTCCCACTCAGTTTACGTGGCCCAATGTTGCATTATTTCTTTTCACTGAAGTGTGGTACTTCAGGTTGAATTGGTGGATTATCAAGACCCTGTTACACCTCTCGTCAGAGAAACAGATACTACAAAGAGTCCTTTTTACTCTGCGTGACCCAAATTTCTTTTTTTATGGATAAAAATTTACGACAAGAAATGCAAAAATGTATTTTCACTGCTCTCATTTTAGCATTTAATCTGGATTCTACTTTATTCTTTACTGCTCAATCTTTGTGACAGTGAAAAAGTTATATGTGTTCTTCCATGTAACTTATATTACTGCTAAGTAGCACTGGATGAAGAATTAATCATTGTTGGGTGTCACCAAAACTCCATTTCTCCTTAACTGAAATTTCATCTGACATTTAGCAAAATATCTACTTCAAACCTTTAACCTTTTGAAAAGATATTGTGTTGATTTTATTAGATAGTAATTTTACATGATTCATAATCAGAATGCCATGCAGCAAGTCAAATGGTGATCGATGCAGTGAAATTATCTTTGTTACTCTGTGAGAACAGTTTCAAGAATAGATTTTCTTGTAGTGCCAGGTATTTTTTGATTATGTAAAACTGTAAGTGAATATAAGAAATGTGCAAAGCATGGCAAATCAGAAAAAATTGTCTAGTTTTTAAATCACAGCCAACTGTGGAAAAATGACCCCTCCTTTCTCATTTCTTACATACTTTCTATAGAACCTGTGGACCAAGTTATCCTGTCACTAGCGCCTTGTAATTCCCCTAGTGATGGTTACTGGATTTTGCAGATATAACTCAAAGGCAACTATGACTTTGTATGTACGTTGGTAAATAAAGACCACCGGAAACATTCTTGCCTTCATGATAATTACAAAATTGCTTCCTGTTTTGCCATCCACCCATGATGCCATCTAATGTTATGTTCCTTGGCTGCTAGCTGTTAGCCTCATTAACCTTACTTGGTAGAGCGTTCCCACATTTATGATTCTCGTGTGAAAAATGCTTCCTGACGGCTGGAATTTGGTTTTGGTTAATTTCTACCTTTGCCTTCTTGTCCTGTTATGTGTACTAAGGCCAAAAAGAGTAACTTCAGATTGGTGTGCCTGCTCCTTACAGTGTAATGAGTTCCAGTTAATTCTCTTGCCTTTTCTTTCTCTTAAGATAGTTGTGGTGATTTAAAAGATTTAACCAACAATCCTACTTTTTTTCATTTAGGTCCCTTATGTTGTTACATGTAGTAATAAATTGTTCTGTAGAAGGAAATGAGGAAATTCAGATATGTATCATTCATCAGTTGGCCTATTTGTGTGAATGTAACTTTGTCCTGATGCTGTTAACTTCATTGTCTTATTTGGCATATGGAGTAGAGCCTAAATACTATTACCATGTCCAGTGTAACTTGACATTTGTGAGGTTTAAAAATTTAGCAGTACATGCAATTTTACTCTGCGTGGTGGCAAAGTCCTTATTCTTAAGTCTAAATCCACTTCAGCTAGTCATGATGATCATTTAAAAAGTTGTAATAGTGGGAAGTGCGAATTTAATCCCCATTCACAAATAAAAGGGATTTTTTTCCATTTTGGGGGTCCTACAGAGCCTCCTCTATACATACACACTACACCACTAACAGCAGATCTTTCCATCTAGCACAGGTCAGCAGTAGAAGTACTACTGCAAAGACAGGTGGAAGCTCCACAGAAACAGGAGCAGATACACTTTTTTGTTACGTTTTCTTTATAGCTTTCATGTAATAAAAAGGTTGGATATCAGTCTGTTAAGTGCTGCTGATACAAATGAAAGATTGGTTCCATAAAGTACCATCTTTTCTTTATATGGATGCAAATTAATTTGAAATTCTAGGTGGTTTTGTGACAGAGCACATCGTACTCTGGGAAGCCTCCAGTAATTTCTTAAGACTAATCAGAAAAGCTAACACAGTATTTCAATTAACTTCTTTAAGATTATGTTAAATTCTTTAAGTTAAAGCTGTCTACAGTTTCATGGGTTTTTCTCTTTCTGTTGTTTACTTTTTCATTTTCTAATGCTGGTTTCACAGGGTGAAAAGAGAAACTCAAGCTGTGATACTTGATACCTAGGAAAAGAGGTCATCCCATTGAAGAAGAGAATTGTTTACACTTGTTTGCAAACAATTCTCTCTAGTTAGACATTTTAATTAAGTTTATAAAGGATGACAATGGGAATAGGAAGAGATTGAGTGTTACCTAACTGGGGTGTTTGATAACATAATGCGAAGAAACAATCAGTGCACAGCCAGACTGAAAGGGTGAAATGACTGTTACCATTCACCAGCAAGTATTATGTTTTAAAGTCCATCTCTCTGGATACAATTGGTTTGAGGGCCATTTAATCTTTTGACTTTACTGCTTTCAAGATCAAAAATTTGTTTGATGGTTTCTGCCTTGTAAGAATGTCATGCAACCAAGTTTTTCTATCTTTGGAAATAGTTATTGAAGCATATGTTGAAACATACATACCTTTGAACTCGATGAAGAAGCACATGGTAAAGGCAGTTTTGGCTTTACTGATTGTTTAAAGCCTATTCATTCACCTTGTTGCTGAGATCCTACTTTCTATATAGAAAATATTTTCTGAAAGGTTATCTTGCTTCAGACAAAGTTTAGTAGGTTTCTGACAGGCTGTCCTGCTTGGGACAAAGTTAGTGAGTTAATCAAACTAAATTTTCCCTGTCTGTACATGCTTGTATAATATATGTCATTCATTCTACATAGAAATAATCCCCACTGTGAATTTCTGTAACTATTCTCAACCCACAAAACCTAGTATCTTTTAAAGTCTCCTTTTAGGGAATTTGGCCTATTAAAGAATACCATACAGACAGATAATTCCACATTTCTTCTTTTGCAAAAATAACTGTAGGTCACACATTTGCTGGAAAGAAGGTTATACTACCCAAAATAAGTATTTACTGAGTCAAGCATTCCAGTGCTAGGTTCTCCAGGGAGGTGTCCCAACAAACAGAAGGAAGCCTTTTCTCAAGTACTGTAGATTTAATGGTTATGATAGGATCTCCTGGAAAATCCATTATAGAAACTAATTTCACTCTTAGAACAGTAAAACGAAGCTTCCCAAGTGAACTAAAACTTTATCGGGCATACTTCTCTAATCCTTGCGTTTCTTCTCACACTTCCACATCTCTGGTACAAAAGACACCCATCACTCCTTTTGCTTGCTGCTAATCTAAGAATTTCTTCACGTCACCAGAAAAGTGAACCAAAGATGTTGTGTGGCTGAAATCCCTGTTGCCTACTTGCTCGATGCAAATTAACCTGATATACTCACTAATACAAGATTTTTCCCTTCATGATGGTCAAAGTACTGCCAGGAGTAAAAGTCTAATGAGGGAAGTTTTGGGATTTTTGTGGGTTTTTTTGTTTTGTTTTTTTTTTAAAGGCTTGACTTTCCCTCACCTGGCATTACCCATGGAAAGGTTTCACAGTAGGTCTAGACTAACTGCCAGGGAGGAGGTACTACCTAGTGGGCATATCCAAGCCTGTTGCATGACTTGTGTTTAGAGAGGCACGACATTTGGACCTGATGGTCCTCTGATTATGTCTGTGTCTCTTCCCTGGTTGCACAGTCAGCAGAGTATCAAACAGGTCCTTCTCAGGTATCTCAGCATCACACCTGATCTTTCAGGTATCCTCAGCCACTTGTCATTTAGAAAACACTGTTGGCTTGTGCATGTTAACATGGACTCAGCTCTTCGCCTCCAAGCACATTAACTCCCCAGACGCTTTTGTTTATTGCTGCAATGCTTTTGTTTGTCGTGAACCTGCAGGACACAGCTTAGCTGCATTTCTTCGTGATCACATGCCTGTAACAAGAAACATCTTCCACCTCCTGAAATGCATCTCTGAGGCGAGCTGCCCATCGGGGAAGGGGGGAAGCTGCTGCCATCTGCCAACAGCTGTCAGCCTCTGCCACACCCTCTACTGAGGTAGCTTTATCTCAGCCCTTCCCCAATGCCGGGTGACAGGGAGCTGGGAGTTCTCCGCAACAAGGACGTGTGGATGCCCCTGTTCCACACTCCGCGGTGATCTGGGGTCAAGTGGAGGAGAAAGCATGCCTGCCGAGGTGAAGCGCAACGCGCCACGTGTTTCTACCTGGCTCAAGATCCCGGTCCGCAGTCAGCAGGGAAGCAGGGAAGTGCCTCCACACAGAGACACTTGGGAGAATAAGTACAGAGTGGTCCTTTTAATCATTTTTAAGCCTCAGTGCATCTCAACATGCTATTTCTTTTTTTGCTAAAGGAAGATCAGGAGACAGGAAGATGAAAGAAAACTAGCTTAAAAAAACACTGAGAAAATGAATTATAAGAAAAGCAGCAACAGAAGGAATAATAGCGCTTTGTTTGCTCTTTCCCTTTGAGCTTTGTGGACATATAATAGATTTCTACTTCTTGGCCCTACTTTCTTTTTCTTCCTCCTCTGCTCTCTGTCTTGCTTCATTTTTTTCTGTGGACATTTGCACTGTGGGAACCTACCACCCACAGTGTCCATTCAGTGGCCCTCCAAAGAGGCCCAAGAGCATAGCCACCCCACACAGGCTAACCTGGCCTCAGAGGGCAGAATGATGTTGTAGCCCGAAGCCAGTTACTATTTGTATAGCAACGTGACATTGCAGGAAAAGAGTTTAGTCATGCTCAATTTTGCTTCTGGTATTGCTAAAGCAGCACATCAGTTGTGGAGTCATGCAGATTGGGTGGAGATAATTATATTAAATTGCTCCAGAGAAGCTTTTTTGAGAGTGTTGCATGTAGAAAACCAGTCTTTTTTTTTTTTTTTTGGGTAGAAATTGATTTGTGTGAGACTACATGGAGCATTTATTTTGTCTTTAAGAGTTCAGGTCACCTTCTTCCTTGAGGTAATTGAAAGAAGGAATTCTTTACAAAATTCCCTGTAGCATTTCCTCACCATTTCTTCCTCTAAGCGTTTTCCTTCCTCAACCTGGAAAAAACAAGATGCATGAGTAGTATGATGTGTGCAGAGAACTCAATTCCTTCTTCCTCTCTGCCCTTGTGTGTTCCCTGTGACTATTTTTAATAGTTTAATTGGCCAGATAAATGCTTTCCATTTAAAGGTCCAAGGACCCCAGCCTTTTGTTCTGAGTTTTGAGTTGGATGAGAGACACTTTCTTTTTCCAGATGTTTTATTTATCACATACAGGGCAAGTGTTCCTTAAATCTGATGCTGAAGACTGGTATCATTTAATGTATATGAGGCAATCCTTTTGCTTCCCTGGACTCAGTCCAGTTTGTTTGCCCCCACCCTGGATTTTACTGAGACCACCAGAACACTCCTGCTCAGAGCAGGGAGTTATCTTGCTTCATCAGTGAGGATGACAACTGAGTTCCTAGTGTCACAACACTGTTATTTATCTTTCCCTGCTGGGACCTAATCACACTTCTAACCTACACTAGTTAAAACCATCTGTTAAACAAATTCCTTTGGAAAATTCCATATACAGCAACCATAGAGATAAGAGATAAGTTTAAAACTACTTTGCATACTTCTACTTAGAAAAAGCAGCAGTACAGAACCTGGTGTGACTTTTTTTTTAAGTGCAGTCAGACAATTCAGTGCAGCATTCAAATGATTTTTTTTCAATGTGTTTCTTGAGCTTTTAGGTTTCTTAATTCTGCTTTCTGTGACACATCACATTTTTCCCTCTGCCTTAGTCTTGCTGTAACAGTGGCCTCATCCTTATGGCAATTATATAGCATGAATATGTTAAATTATCTGTTCTATTATGGCTTTCCAATACACAGTTCTTAGGAGTAGCACTGATGAATACTTTAATGGGCCACCACAAGTGAGGGAACTTCAGATCCCTAATACCAAAGCTCAGCCTGCAAACAGACTTGTTTGACCTCTGCTTCATGAACTGGGCTCCATTAAGAAGCCAGATGTTTGTGGCTGTGTTTTGCAGTCCAAATGGACATAACTTCTATTTTCACAAAATGGTCATTCTACTGCAGGCTGCTGTGCAATTTCCAGACCATTTATTTTATGAACTAGCCATGCAGGCACACTGGAAGTGGTGTACATGTGCTGGCCAGAGGTGGTGGCTTCCAGCTCTGCTATCTTGAGTTATTGTCTACATGCAGGCAAAGTCAAAAGTACCCACTTCTGTTACTGCCCCTTAGCATGGACATATGGCAAAGAAACCCACAGGGTATCTGCAGGTCTGACTAAGGATGCTGGAGCTAGGGAGTTAATGGAGAGAATGTATATAGCAGGAGGATGAAAGCAGTGATTGCACAGGTTGAATTTGTTAATTTAAATTAGTTTATGAATTCAAAGAATAGATACACACACTTGTGGAAGAGTTGTTGCAAACATTCGAGCTAGTCTACAAATATCTGAAGGGTGGCTGTCAAGTGGATGAAGCCACTTTCTTTTCAATGATGCCCGGTTGTGCTGGATGCCCACCAGTAATGGGATGAGGGAGCGTGGACGTAAACTCAATCACAAGAAATTCCATCTCAGTAGGAGAAAACTTTTTTACTGTGAGAATGATGGATTGCTGGAACAAGCTGCCCACAGAGGTTGTGGAGCCTCTCTCTAGAGAGGCTTCTAAACCCACCTGGACTCATTGCTGTGTGACCTGCTGTAAGTAGTCCTGCTTTGCAGGGGGGTTGGAGTCAACAATCTCTGGAGGTCCCTTCCAAACCCTAGTGTTCTATGATTCTATGAACCACTTTAAGTAGTGTTACTTTAACATTTGAGCTCAGTTACTTTCGGTGTAGTAGTTCCCAGTTTCTTAACTACAGCTCTCTTTCCATCTACCTGCTGACAGACATGTAGAGAACAGGAATTATGGAGAAAACTGTTCTTCCCATTATTTCATTAGAAAACTAAGTCCTGGAAACCTCTCTGCAGTCTCTGATTTTCTAATTTTAGAATATGCTACACTTACAGAGAACATATTTAGCTTTTCGATGTTTAAGGAATGGAAGAAAATTATGTTACGTCCCTACATACCCCTCATGTCTGCTCACATTTATCAGGTAAAGAACGACAAATATGCTAACTTGTTTTGTCATAACAAGATAAGTAGTAATGATGATGATCTCTAGTCCAGGCAACCCACATTTATTTGATATTCAGCCACGTTCATTTTGCTGTCGGCTGTTCACCAAGGATCAGTTACAGAGATAACGGCTCTTGGCAGTGTTTGTCTTTTTGCAAATGAGCAAGCAAGTGAAGAATGTTCTTTTTCTGCACTGCTAGCCAAGGAACCTGTTCCATGCTGCCCATGATACCTCCTGTTTTCCTCATGCAGTAGGTGTTGCCATGTCCCAAAGAAAGGAAGCAGTTGAATGCCAAGAGAAAAAAAAAAGTTCAGTTCCTGTGACAAGTTCAGGAAAGAGTTTTAGTGAAACAAGGCAGAAGTCTTCCATAGAAAGGTGATATCCTCAATAAGATCAGATAGCAAAGTGATACCAAAACTGCTTTTTATAACACATCGATGCTCCTCTGCTTTTGACTAGCAATCTGATGCAGCAGGCTGTGCTACAGCAGCGACGTCTACAGCCTCCAGCTGCACTTGGGAGATAGCTGCAACAGCCTTGCTGGTTTTCATGGCCTGCAGTGCTATCAGTCCAACTTACAACCTTATCAGATCTCCCTAGCAAAGCAGAGCTGGGCAGGTTTCCCTGAGGCAGAGGTGTTTCGGAGCACGGGCGCCTTGAATCTGTATGGAGGCATGGAAAACAAAGTTGCCTGACCTTTCTGTTACTCCTGTTCCTGAAGGTGTGTGCTGCTTTTAATTGAAAAGAAAACAAGCTGCATTTCAAACATATTTAGTAAATATTAAGGGAAAATACCTGAAAACCATTTTTTCCCTATTCAGGAAGAAGAAATGAGTAACTTAGGAGATCTGTTATTCTTATACTGAAGGTTTCTATGTTTTGTATTTTACATAGAAAGTATGTCGCATTTATGTAACTTCTTCTGACCTGATTTTGTGGCACTAAACATGTAGTCAGAGCTGGGGAAAGCCAATCATCTTTGGAATCAAGTTTACATTGTTTGAATTTAAAAAAACAAAAAAAAAAAAAAGAGAGAGAGAATTAACATCAATGTAAATAAACTTTCCCCACATAATCTTCTTCGATTAAAGGCTTTTATGCGTATTGATACTGTTGTTGCTGTGTTTTACCACACACAGTTATTTTTGCTATTTTTGAGCCCAAGGATTTCAAATAACCATGGTAGCAGAAAGCATATAAAGGCATTTTTAGACACTATATTGAACTTTCAGCTTAAGAATTACCAGAAGAAATGAGAAATGCTGTTAAAAACAACAACCAACAGTATAGTGGATATGTTTGGTAGTACTGATCTTCATCAGTTCCTCTGGTGGTACAGTTTGCATCTAGAATTACTTAGGTAGAATGGGCATCTGCCCTGCTGTGGGCAAATGCAAAGTACACATTGTGAGCTCAAAGACTGAAGCGTGCCACAAAATACATGCCACAGGTACTACGTTACTGAAAGAGAGCTTCTCTGTTGTGAAGGAAAGTGACTGACCTACTAACACAGATTCAGCACTGCAGATTAAAAATAATTCATGCACTTGGAACTACTGCAGAAATATAAGCAAGAAGGAAGTTTTCATTGAAGCTGGAACACGCTGGCCAGGCTGCAGATGTGAGACAATTGTGCAATGGGATGGTAAGGGTCAGTAACAGTTTGGCTCACGAACTCGTCACCTCCCATGGCACGTCAAGCACTCTTTACCCAATCTTTGAAAGCTATCCAAGCAGCACCTTAACTCAGCTCTTGAAGAAAAGTCAGATGGTATGAAAAACACTACCAATGTCTTTCCTAGGCAATAAATATTTTATTAACATGTTCTACACTTGGAAGAATTGATAGTTCAGATGTTAGAGGCCAAGGAAGTTTTATTATAGGAAAGCATAAAATTCTGCATGTGCCCACAGATGGTTCTCCAAAAAAGAGAAATTCCTCTGGGATTTCAGTTTTCACTGTAGTTTCTTTCCAAGAAATTGATTTTTAAGAAGCGATATATCTGAACTCATACGGAGAATAAATTAATACGTTTCATATGATCTCTCTCAAGACAAACAACTCAGTCAAAACTGTGTAATATCTAAGCATGTAGTTGAATAATACTATTACAACATTCAATATTTACAAGTAAGCTTATTATTACAGCGGAATGAACAGTGTTGCATTGTGCCATCTTCTTTTAGTTGCCTAGCTAAGCGCGAGGCTCTGTTCAAACAATCTGTAGCCAGGTCTGCAATCCAGCTAGCTGTGGATTACATATATACACTTTGCTGACAAAAGTTTCTACGGTAGATAAAGCCAGGAAGGCAAAGCCTGAATTATTCCCAATTCGCATTTTTTGCATATGCATACACCACTAGCAGCAGTGTAATTTGACAGTGTGATTTCAATAGCAACCTTTCTTGGCTAAACGATCCTTGCGATATGTTGCACTTCATCGTGTCCATCTATGCATGAGATAGTGAAGCTTCTAGATTTGATACCTGCTCATATACATTGCTCCTTTGCCCACATCATTCAAATGTCTAACCCAACAGGCAATTCAACATGAAAGAAACCTCTCTGGCAAGAATCATTATAGGTCAGAATAAATTTTAGCTCTCCTTAGTGACCAAAAAACCCACCCCGCAGAGCCAAACAAACTGCGCTAGTCTGAGCCTCCACCCAGAAATCTGGCAATCTAAATTACGTTCTCTTATTGAGCAGTACTTCCCTCCACAGGAACAATGAATCAAACGAAAGGGCCTAAATAAATAAATCTTTACACTTCCCTGTTCTTTCTCCCCCACATACGTCATGACGTTAATGATACGTCATGTTGGAAAAGCTAAGTAATCCACAGCAGGAGGCACAACTGTCATCACAGAGTGCATTCACAGCATCAGCCATCTCTGAGGCAGTGATATCAGGCTGTGGTGGCTCGTCACTTTTCCCGGCCACGTCCTCTCACCCCACAGGAGCTAGGTGCCCAGGTCTCACAGTGGATGGACACTGCAGCCAAACCTGCCCTGGCCCAAATCCCTGCACATATTCTGCTGCTGGTTTTGGCATCAGCCGCTGCTGCTGCTGCTGCTAGCTGTGGCTACTGCGCTGGCAGCTAGCTTCCTGATTACTCTCTTCTCTGGTCTCTCCATCCCTTTGATGCTTCTAGTCCTTTATCTGTAAGGGATAAGTGCAACAGTGCAGGGATCCACACAGAGCCCCAGCTATGCAGAACAGACTTACTGAATTGTCTTCTTTCTCTCCTAAAGTGGGGGGGGGGGGGGGGAAGAAATCTGCTCGAAATCTTTTTCCCCACATAGACACATTTTTCCACTTCTGATGACCTAAGCAGTTTATTGGGACCACTGATCACTCCAGGGAAGTTAACCAAGTTTTAGCAAACATGTTGGTGTATACCATTTTCTACACTTTCTTACTTAGCTGCTTTTAACACAAAGGCGTGGAGTTCTAGAAAAATAAATCACAGAATTAACCAGGTTGGACATCATCGAGTCCAACCTATCACCTAACACCTTGTAATTAACTAAATCATAGCACTAAGTGCCTCATCCAGCCTCCTTTTAAACATCTCCAGGGAGGGTGACTCCACCACCTCCCCAGGCAGCCCATTCCAATGGTCAATCACTCTTTCTGTCAAGAACTTCCTAATGTCCAGCCTAAACCTGCCCTGGCCCAGCTTGAGATGTGTCCTCTTGTTCTGTCACTGGTTCAAATGTTCAGGTAAACCTGCTAAAGTCTGGTCCATCGTTCTCTTCCCTTACTAGTGGGTGCTAACAAGTTATGTTTCTTCTCTAGGCTGTGGAGGACATTCATTGTCCACAGGAGTTCTTGGGGAAGGGCTGCTCTCCAGATCACCTGCTTTCACAGGAGAAACTATCTGAGTTTGCCCAAGCTCCCATTGCTACGTGAGGAATTTTGAGTTCTGAAATGCCTGGTTAGCACTTCCATGACAAGAGTTTTCTAAGTTACTGAGTTTTGTATTTTCATGCCATGCTTTCAGTATTATGCAAGGTCCAGAGGAGAGGAATTGCCGCTAAACAGATCAAGTTTCCAGCTGGAAAGGAAGTTCTGAAATTGCCACAGAAGGCTTGCTGGTACAGGATTTCTGGTACCGTTTCGCAGAGCATCAAATAGTCCAGATAAGCTATCTACATTTTGGGTGCTGATCTTTAACTCCAGATCTTTTGAAGTTTGCCCCTCACAAGTCTGTGTCCTATAAAAAGAGCTGCTTCTAAATGAGATAATTAAAATTTCTTTGTGTCTTCTCAGAGAACCTACACGTTCATTTATGATCCCCAGAGAGAAAGCAAAATTAATCCTGTTCTCACTCGAAATATTACCAAATGACATTATTTATGCTAGATTTAAGCATAAGTCCCTGTTTCCAGGGGCAGCATGTCCTAGAATAGTGCAAAAAGGATGTGGGTTTTTTCCCCCTTTCTGTCTTTGAAGCACAAATAACATGGACAAATGCATCTTAATGATCTCAGGGCAATCACTATTGCCAAGGGGTTTGCAGGCTGAAATAATGTAAAGGTATTTATTTAAATGTCTTTTTCAAAAGTGTAAAGAGCAAATAGCACATAAAAGATCTCCTTTGCACCAGAAAAAAAAAATCTATCAGAGGAGGTTTTCTAGCTCATCATTGCCTATAGTATTCTTGTTCCTACCACCAGCAACCACCCCACCCTTCTGGTACGTAGACAGCAGTTCCCTCCAGTGCTCTGAAACATAGAGGTCTCTCTGTCTTTTCTCTGATTTCCTTCCTTCAAACTCTCCCTTCACATTTCAGTGATGTAAAACAGCCAAGATAAGAAGTAGCTGTCTCTTCCCAGGAGGAGACTGGACGGGTGTGCAATTCAGAAAAACAATTCCTCTTTTCCTACTGTCTTCCTGGAATGAAGAGGGGGGAAATGAGAAGTAAGTTAACCTCCCTTTTGCCAGCTGTGCCAGCTACTCCTAGCAAAACAAAGAAAGGTGTGTCTGCACTGTATTGCTCTCCTTCAGAAAGCACAGAACTATTCAAACAAACAAACAAGCAAACAAAACTAAGATAGGAAACAAGAGTGGCTAGTTGTGATGGTTTGGGAGTTCCTCCCCCACACCACTTTGTAAAATCACCCAGACTACACTCAGCTGGCTGAAGGTTAAGGAATGAAGCTATATTTACAGCTTAGCACAATATACAAGCAGATATATACACAATATACAGGAATATTTACAGAAATATACAAGGTAAAGGTAATACAGAAACACAACACCCCTCCCAGAAATCAGAGACCCCAGGAGGGGCTCCCAACCACCCTTCCACCTTTTCCTCACTCCTATACCTTACCCCAAGGTTTGCTTTATGCGTAAGGTGAGTTTGGAGGATCGTCCAGGGGGATTAGAAGGGAAGTGGTTAGTGAGATTACTTGGCAGAGAGGAGAAAAGCCAGAAGCTGCTAGACAGTCCAAGACACTGTGCCCGAGAGACTGGCTGTGTTATCTATGTTTTGAGTTCTTACCCATCTCAGCAAGCCTATGAGTGAAGTAGACATCACCATTGTTTCTTTTTCACAGCCTATAGTATAATTTTCTCTATTAAAATATTCCAGTTAGCCTCAAATCAGCACACTAGTAACTTGCTCTTTTAGCATCTGGCATAAATTGTTGTCGTCGGTCATGTAAGGCATGTTTCATCTAGGTTCCCTGTCACTGTTAAAAAATTACAGGAGTGATTTAGACTGTTACCACCATGGCATAATAGTTATATATGTTGTGGTTTTGTACAAAGACTAGCATGTTATGGTTTGGGTCTGCAGGCATTAAATACATTTATGTGGAGGATGTGAGTTTCTGCTACTGTGAGGTTCTGAGTAGCTTTTTACATGATTTTTGTGTTATTGCTGTGGCTTAACGAGGAAAATACAAGAACTAGTGTTTTCTTGGTTACTTAATAAAAAACAGAAGAAGCAGAAGAATCTTTCTCATTTGTCATGGGGTCCTAGCTCACACAGTAGCAGGAATTCACAGCCAAGAACGTCACACTTCATGACAGTGATGAAGTTCTCCAGTATGTAACAAGAGACTCAGTTCCCATGATTAAGGTTTAGGGTTGGATTTAGAGGGACAACTGAATTTAGACCTGCTGTCTATTTGGACTGGGAGATAGTTTTTGGGAATGAGTAAGAAGAAACAGGGCATTGGAAAGCGAAGTTTGTTACCATAGCTACCCTTTCTCAGTAAGTATGGGAAAGGAAATCCGTAAGCAGAGGGGTTTATTTCCATGCCAGGATCTTCACAGATTGATTTTGTCATGCCCGTATTCTTAGTATCTTGCCTAGCTGCATCAGTGGTGACCTGGACTCCAAAATCTGACTCATGTCTAATTGCAGCACAAATAGGAAGAAGCACTCTCCTAAGCTACCAAAGCCAGTATTCTGTGAAACAGTGGACATCAGTAATCACTTACGTTAACATGTTAGGTTTAATGTTAGTGTAACTGTCATTTACTTTAGGGAATCCTAGGTGTGGTACACAGAGAAGGAAGAGCATGTATATGCACAAGGAAGGTAATACGCATCAGTCAAAAAAGTCTGGGGAAACTGAAATATTATGCTTGAGTTATTAGAAATAAGAACTGCAGAATAAATATTCTAAATGGACGATTGGTGCCATGAAAACTAGGAGCTGTAGAGAAATGGCCCATCTGTGCTAAAAGATTGTACATCAGCAGCCAAAGTGAAATTGAAACATATCCTGCTACCAAGAAGCAATTGCCTGGAACTCAGTTCATCAGAAGAAACATAAGTGTAAGGAAAAAGAGCCAGAAAAAAACCCTATTCAACTTCACAGCTGGAAAACTAGTTACACTTGTGTGTGTCTAAGTATACACTAAGTTAATAAAGAGGATGAGTTTCGGAGTAAATGCCTCCAAGACTTGTTTTAACATCTTGCCAGTTCAGTTACAGTGGTTCCAAAATCTGATGACTGGGGAAACCCTCTTCTTACCTTTCAAGATAGAGAAGAGAATAGATTACAAACTAAGCAATGTAAATAGAGAGTGGGAATTTTCTGAGGACTGTCGCTCATCTCATTAGATGGAGAAATGAGGTTCTAGTTACTCAGTGCTCAGACCCTCAAATAAGTGAGATCTATTTGTGAACAACAGCTGTTGCTCAATTAGTGTGATTGGACTCATTAGTGATCCAGTGTGCGTCAGTACTGCCACCTTTTAATGAAAAAGACCTGTCTTTCAAAAATCAGCCATAATAATTTTTTGAAGGCTGGGGGGGGGGAAAAGAAACTCAGAAGGAGCGATACAGTGAGGAGGCATTGATGAAGATTTTTTTTTACCACGCTTTCAGCACTTCAAGCATTGAGTATCTTTTATAAAAGTGAATGGTGAAAGAAGATTCTGCTAGCAAAGGAAACATAGCAGAGTTCTTCTAGAAATTTACTGCATTTGAGACCTATCCTCCTCACAAAATATGTATAGATACTGACTTTTCCATGATCAGTGAAAAGAGATATAAGATAAATACATGATTTTTCTATTACCTTCTGATACTTGGAAATGAAGATGTGGCTTTGTGTGGGAGAGCAAAGGGCCCTCAGAGAGCAATCTTGACAGTGGTTGAGCCTGAGCCATACCTGTGGTAGCGATTCACTGGCATCCTGATTGCTCAGTCAACATGTGGAGAGTGGTTTTCCTCTACTAGGCTTTGGAGTTCAGCATAGCCTTGCATCTTATGTCAGGTAAAAGCCATGGAGGTTTTGCATTTCAGAGCTTAGATAGGACTGACGACTACCCTGATGATAAGGTGGTACCTGACATTGACAGGCTCATTTCTGGTCTCTAATATGAGGATCTATTCCAGCAGAGGCATGAGATATAATCTGCGAAGTTTCAGGAAGTCAAGCAAGAGTGTCATACAAAGCTGCTTTACAGCAAAGCTGAATGCATACATCCAGTCTGCTCATTGCAGATTTCTAATTCAGAATTCTAATTTCTGCATTTCTAATTCGGAGTTACTGTTCCTGCGGTAGCTGGAGCATACAGTTTATACAGGAAGCGTGTTCTAACTAAATCATCAGTTACCAGTTGCTAAGACCTTGATGAGCCCTGTAGGGGTTGTCCTACCTCTTCTAAGAGTCAAGCCCATCTAATTTCTGATACAGTTAACTATAGGTGTGTTCCTTACTTTTATCTTTGTCTATTTTCTACTTTTTACTGCCAAAGCATGAACATTTTTGGATTTTTGTAGATCTATTTGCAAAAAGACAACCACATAATGAAAAAGGATGTGGAAGAGAAGCCAAATGGCATCACTTAAAGAAGCCTGATATTTGGTTGTTTATAATCTCAGTATGTTAGTTGTTTGTACTGTGATAAGAGCATTTTTGGTGTGGAGACTGAGCCACAAGACTTATTGCAGCAATGCAGACAGTGTTTGTCTGTTGGTTAGGGAAATGGACTCGAAGGCAGGAAGGTCTTGGGTCCTAGACCGAGCTGAACCCAGTGACTCATCACACAGCTCTGGGAACGTGCATTTAACTCATTCTGCAACATCGTGGAGATCTGGCTGCTGATCTGACCCGAATCAGGCCGTAAATCAAAAGTCAGTGGAGCATGTGGGAAAGATGAGCCTTTTTTTTTCTTATTCTGGGTAAATATGAATTCTACATTATCTTCTCCTGAGCCAAAATTTCACTGTGTGGATGTATTAATAGTTTTGTATAGTCATATGGATATTTTGAAGGAAATTTAATTTCCTTCCCCCAAAAAACTTCCACACCTCCTATGTAGAAGTATGAGGGATCAAAAAATATCAAAAGTAAAGACTATATGTTACTTATTTTTATTATCCTGGAGAACTTAATTTAGTCATTCCAAATTTCAGATTTTGACATCTACAGTTATGAACACACAAAATAAACATTATATGAAACTACAAATGTTGTCTTCTGGGTAGATAGCTAAATCAGCTTTTTGGTAGAAGTGGGAATGGAAATACATCATGTAAGTTTTTTTATGAGAAGTAATTACAATACTTCTCCCATTTGAATTTTTCAGGTGCTCCTCATGCACATTGGGACATCCTATTTGCAAAACCAAAACACACCAAAAAAGAGAGCTTTTTCAAGTCCTTTCTTTTCTCATATGAGAAATTCTATTAAGATACTTGGCCAATCAAAAGTACAGGAATGAGAAAGGAGGTTATCGCTAATAGTCAACTATCAGTTTTTATGTCCACAAAGAAGAGATAAATCTTTTCTCAACACCTGTATTTTAGATTACCTGTCTTGACCCCACTGAAGATAGCAAAACTTTTCACAGAGGTCTGCATATAGTCCTGATGTGTCAGATCCTCTGATATACCTTCTTTTTCTAATGTGCCCCCTCTAACAATCTGCTTTACCCAAGGTGGTGTTTACCAGTGGCAACACTGATCAGCTTGGAACTGCAAGGCAAAGGATGCAATGCAAAAGTGAGATGGGTTAGTAAGAAAGCTTGTTCTCATGGGTGCCTTTTTTTTTTTTTTTTGTCTGAAATAAAAAGGAAGTGGTGGGTGTTGCATCTGACCAAGCAGTAAACACTTCCATCATCAAATGCCGTTCTTCTTCCAGACTGCAAATCTCTTATCCATTTTTCTTACTTTTAAGGAAATACCATTCCAGCCCCAAGAAGCAGTTCTGAAAAATTGCATAGCAAATTTCCACATTTAATATTTCCCGTACAGTCATTTGTCTAACAGCCAACTCTGAAAACCAAGCCAGGGTATTTATACTGAACTAGACTTACCCGTGAGCATAGGTGATAAAAGCACTGTTAGTCGATCTGTGCCATCTCTGAAAAACATGCACAAACCCATTCTTTTCAAATCCTGCTCTCAGTAATAGCTCCATAGTTCTAGTTCTTGCTAGGGATCTGGGGGTGCTGATTGACACCCGCCTAAACATGAGCCAGCAGTGTGCCCAGGTGGCCAAGAAGGCCAATGGCATCCTNCTAATTGCAATTTAGTAAATAATTCTGCCCTTAAGAACTTAACTATCTTTCTTTCTGTGCTACATTTAATTCTTCAAGCACAGCAAGATTTTTAAAAGGCCATTAAAAACTCACCAACCTCACCCCTCCAAGGCAACAATAACAAAACAAACAAACAAAAAAAAACCCAACAACAAAAATAACCCAAAAAACCCCACCAAAAATACACCTCCTCCCTGGATCTCTGAGTGCGTAAGAAGCAGGTCAGCAGGTCACAGCTGTAAACAGCTATTCTTCAGAGGGAAACTAACTGACTAATTTGGTGTATAAATGCAGTATGCCCACAATCAAACGTTTTCAGCTAATTATAGAAAACACAGAACTAGAAGAAAATCTGGGTGCTTATGCTTGCATTTTGGGAAACCTTGGCAGCATTGCACTGCACCGAACAAATGCAGATGACACAGCCTTGCCAAGAGCTGTGCGGCTGGTTTTTGTCAGTCCCCCTCCCACAAGCAGGGCTAATGCAGTGGTATAGCTGCTGGTTCAAAACCAAAAATCTTTCCTGCATTGGCAGGTTGGTTTATTCTTAGGGTAGTAAGTGCAGGTAAGTTTTCAGAAATACTGCGTTCTGAATTTCATAACTTTGAACTATAATTTAGCAACTTTTAAATCACTAAGAATAATATGTTCTTAAGTAAGTTTCCTGAGTCTGCCAGTTTACGTAGGTGAGTAAACTAGACAGGTCAAATAACTGGCATGGTTTATAAATAGACTTAAAAAAAAATCTCCATATATAGAATAGTATCCAGACTTTCTATTGTTTGAAGCAAATGATATCATTATTTGGATGTCTTTCCAGAACTGAAAATGACTAGACTTCAGAAACTAAAAGTAGTTAAATATAGAAATTGCTACTTTAATGAGCGGGATGCTGTGTTTCATTATTATGCTACTAGTATGTGAACAAATGCCTTTCTGTTCCTAGGGATGGGAAGAAGGATTTTATTCCAGTAATATAAAATACTGGACAAAAGCCAAATTCAGATTAGGAACTGACAGTGTCTTTATCCTCATTCCTGTATGGAAAATTTTTTTGTTCCACTGCACACGTGAGGTGATAACACTGTCCACTAACTTGTGCCTTGCATAAGCCTTTACATTACTGCAAATAAAATCAAAAAGACACAGTGGTTTACATACAGTAGTCCCAGCACTGTTAGTCTGAAGGCCACCATCCTTTCAGATAAGGAATGCCACAGTGGGTGCTAGATGAAAATTTGTTGTCTCGTAAGAAGAGTTAATAGGCTAAAATAATATGCATATCTAAAAGTGTGAATTTACAAAGATGGAATCAAGTTTTAACAAGATACCAAAACAAATTTAGGTCTTCCAGTATAGATTTTCCTTTAGCTACTTACATATCTTCTACCTTCCTCTCATATTTAACTAAAAATTCCCTCTTGAACAAAGAGTCAGTTGACATGAAGCCACCAAAATTGAGGCATCTACATATCTCAGACATGAGCAAGATGTCTGAGTTCTTACTATAATCAAGGAAGGCCATGGGCTTGCCTTAACTGATAGTAATAAGCAATGTATCTACCTTTGCTTCCCTTTATTATTACATTTCCAGTTTCAAACTCTTCCTAGACTCATATCTGTGGGGGTTTCCTGCAAGCAAACTTGATTCTTAAGTTGCTAAAGCTGAAAACAGAATGCTCATGAGCAACACTTCTATTGTCCTTCTGTAATCACTGTGGGCCATGGATGTCAGATCATGACTGTATGAAGTTTGCCCCTTTGAAAGATGTAAGAGATATTTCCAGCCATTGCTGCATGCTCTTCAAAGAGCTTAGTTTGCCTGCAGCATCACCTCTCTCTTGCTAGTGTATGTTCAAGTGTTAGTTGATGATTAAGACAAAAAATCATCATTCCTTTAGGCAAATCATTCACCTGTCTCAAATAGAGGAGTGCCAGAGCACGTTGTTCTTCCTCCTCTGGATGCAATTCTGCTCTAAGAAAAGCCTTCTGCATCTTAACCCTCCTTCATTATTAGCTCTTGAGAGCTGGAGCATATTTATGTAGAGACCCATGCCTTGTTTGTTAGGATCCCCTTTTCCATGGTATGACTAATTCAAAAGTAAGGAGGAGTGATGATTTTTTTCTATAGTGGTGACTATTTTATCATTTGGGATTTTAAAACACTTTAACTAGATTCTCTTATTCTCCTCCCTTTCTTAGGATAATGTATAATCTTCTCTGTGAGGGGAAAGAAAGGCAAAATGCAGCTGAATCCAACTTCATTACCTGTAAATTATGAGACTCTCCATTTACTGACTTCTTGACAGTAAACTATGTCATGGTTTATACTACTTGCTCAGAAGTGTATTGTTTGCAAACAACAATTGTTGGACAAGTGCGTAGGATCCCTGGCCAGTTATTAAAATATCTGTACTTTATATTTAGGAATCTTTTAAGATTTGCTATCTGACTGAGCCTCTTAAAAGACCTCAAAAGGTCTACTATATCACAACAGCTTCTTCTGAATTCCATCTATTTTGCTGGATAAATATGTTTGCATGAAAGCCACAAAATTAGAAATGTTTTTATGAAAATGTGAAGAGTAAGTTCACACTATCTGTTGTAGATATTAATAATAGGTTATGAATTAGGATTATTAATTTCTGTATGAACATTAATTTGTATTATTAATATTAAAAAATTTGGGGAAATTCCCTGAGATTCTCTGGATTTTTGGTCGACAGGAAATAGTTGCACAAAGGGTACTTATGAACACGGAATTAAACACTTTAAACAATAAGAACTTGGAAAATAGGAACGCAAAAACAGGAAAAATTCTAACTACGCTGATGGAGCCTTAGCATTAATTCTAGCATAGGTACTCATGACACCTTGGTCCTTGAGTAAGTTTCCTGTACAAGGACGCTTCCGAAACAGGATAATGATGCCATGGTAAAATATAAAATATTCCAGGCAGAGGGAGGGAGAGAACTGAGTTGCTGCTAAGCTGCTAGTGCAGGCTGCAAACATGTGGCTGCCGTGATTTCCAGTTAAGGAGCCGTGAACGGGGTACTGATCCCGGTGGAGGGTCAATGCAGAAAGGCGCTGTGGTTCCTAAATCAGCCCCCACTAAATAGATAATTTTGAAAATGAAACTGGCCAATAGGCACTAGCATCACTTCTGCCCAATGAATTCAAAACTTTGTGCCTTGTGTGACCACGCAGGCACACTGAGGGACAGCACAAGACACCTGACACGTGGTACTAAGCTCCTAGCACTCAAGGCTTTGCTGCCCCATTGTTAGCCCATTCTACTCAACTCCCAGACTTGTAACAGGAAGAGGATAGCAAGGGTCAAACCATCCTGGCAGGATTTATGCCCTACCAGGACACTATCATGCCTGGCATCTGCAGTTGTTGCAAGGCAGTGTATCAAGACTGCAAAGAGCGAACTTTTCAATTTGAAGAGGGGATGGTAAATAATAACTAAAAGGAAGTGAACATGTGCAATTGCGAAGGTTTTCGCTTCCAAATGAAACTATGTAGCCTTCAAATCAAGGCTGCATGCCAGGAAGTTCATATAATCATGATCCACAAGCCAACCCGTAAGAGGAAAGCCTTTTATAGCTTCACTTCTGAGAGGTGCAGAATTCATGTTTCCCATTGCTGGCTTCAACATACTTGCCAAGACACACTTGAGAAGACAAGCTTCTGTCTGTTGGGGTCTTGTCAGCATCAGAGATTTGTATTCTCTTGCCCATCACTCACTGAGTGTTCCATACAGGCATCTAAGCCCCTGAGAGAAGTGCTGCTTTTGGATACTCCTCCTCTGTTGACATGCCCTTCAGGACTCAGAACCAAAGCAAGCTTCTGGCTTTCTTGGAAACCTGCCTCCCAGTTTTCTTTGTACACTCCATTGTAAGAGGAAGGTAGCGTGTGAAGCTCCACGCCAGTTGACAAATAATTGATTGCCACAGGCATTGCTGTTCTCATTGCATTGGAAAGACCATTCTAAGCAGTTTGTAGGACACCAGCTTTCTTAGTATGGCTTGTGGTGAATCTCTTTGCAATTCTCCTGGAACCAAGTTTCTCCTAGAGGTTTTGTTTCATTGAGGGATGTATAAACACATGTCTCCCCCTACTTCTGATGGGAAGTGTAAATATTCATATGGTATCAAGGTCATGCACTAAATCATTCCAGTTGCCATGCATCCAGTCTAGAAAAGGTTCTGGCTCTCCTTCAAATATGAAAGAAAGAATTATTTCTTAGCTAAATAATTCTCAGGACAGTTGAAGAGAGGATCCACACCCACATCTTTTCTTTCCTCTCTGAATGTGCCAATTTATCTCTTTCTTTTCCTTGCCAGTTAAGATCTTGACAGTGGTCTTGCTGCCCAGTGAACTGGTAGCTCCTAGACTGCAAGCAGGTGTTTCCAGATGGTTGGTCCTTTCTTTGTCATTGTAACTCTGGGGACAGAGCTTTTTCCAGGCCAAGCCAAATGCTATGCAGTCCAGACCTCCACCACTGACAGTATCCTCCATTCTTGTTTTGAATGGATGTTTATACATGTTTCTAGAGAAATAAATTTGGCATCCAGGCAACAAATGTTTTCAACTCTAAGGAGTCAAAATCCTGATTTTGAGCAAATACAACTGTTCAGTCACATTTGAAACTACTGACATTCCCATCTATCTGGTTGATCAACAAACAACAGGAGTTCCCTGTCATATTCCTACTTTATTTTTCTTTCTCCTTTATTTTGAAGAAAGCAAAGTATTAATATCTCAAAGTCAGGGCTTTATAAACTAAATTTTAAGTGAACACGAGTTTCAAAGGTCAAAACAGAGGTGGAAACAGAGGTCTGTACTAGAGATGTGAGCTGGGCTGGTCACCAAGGCAGTGACACAGAGGACTGCCTCACAGGCATGTCAGGAATCCCCTTGGGGGCTGCAGGCTGAAGTCTGACATCAAGCATCCAAATGTGCTGCTCATTGCCATATTGCAAAAGCATGTGGTGTGTCAGCACCCCGGGTCATAGTTCAGCTTTTCAACAAGCTTCCAAACCTTCTAAAACCTCTCTTGGCAAAACTTAGCTGGCTTGGAGGAGCCACTGCAACTGATAGAGAGAACAGATTAAGGCATGTCAGGGCAGAAGTTAATGCACAACTTTATCAAAGAAAATGTCAGTGTACAGAGTCCTTTGATTTTGCATTGCAATATTTTCATTATAATTTCCGTAATTTTTTTTTTTTTTTTTTGAGCTGTATGTGAGGAAATGGCTTATATTTCCTGGTCCCTCTGTACTCATAGAACTCTACTTTGAGGTCTGTCCTCTGGCTGCCTTTGTTCTTTGTCAGAATACCAGTCCTTAAAGCGAAGGTACTTGAATGGGCACGCACGGATAACGTTTACACAAACATGGCCAAGATTAGTAATAAATAAATCATTCATGTCTGGAAAAGTTTAAAAAGAACTGCATATATGTTTTGGGAGGGGAACAGTGTTAAGAGTTTGGCTGAAGGAAACTGCAGTTGTCTTTTGTTGTATAAGATGTACAAGTACAGAAGTAATATTGTTCAGGGACAAAAAAAATACGAGAAAGCAAGAGGGAGAAAAAAATGAAGATTTTGTATTGGGACACCCACATTTTATGCTTGCTATTTCACATACATAAAAAATGAAGAGGTGTTTCCAGTAGGCAAATATACAAGCTTTACAAACATAGATGGCACTTACATGTTTTCTCTTGCTTGTGTTTAAATAGTGTTCACTTTGAACATCAATTTTATATTCATTCCAGCACAGTGACCCAATGATCTTAAAAGAAGAGTTAGAAAAAATCCTTATTCTCCTTTTCCATTTATTGCTTTCCCTTCTTTCTCTGTCCGTTACAGCCTAGTTCACAAACGACCAGTTAAAGTTTTTCCAGGTGTAGGTACATGTTTGGTTTTCTCTGTCACAGAACTGCACTTAGGTCTCCTGTTTCTTAAGAGACTGTTCTGACTACTGTGCTATTGTATGCAATGAATAGGGCAGAGTAAAGCTACTTCGCTTAGTCTTCCTCTACATCATCATCCTCTTCAGCTCTATTTTAAAAATGAGGGAGGTGTAACCACATTTTCCAGAAGCTTAGGCACTGTGAGCTAGACATGGGCTTCTATGGAGATACCTAAGCTGGTAAATAAAAGAGGGCAGAGAGCAAATTGCAGGTATTCCACCATTCTGGATTGCTCTGTCCTAGTGTCTGCAAGGTCTGCTCGAGAGATGCCTAGCTTTGAACACTGTGGACCTATCTGGGATCTGTGCGACCTGACCGCAGAGCTGGGGATCTGCCTCCAGCCCTTCCTATGTTGTAGTTTCTGCCTGGCTTTCAGATCCCAGAGCAAGTTGGCTGGAACCCACATGGCTGAGGCAGCACAATGCGTGACCAGAAACAAGACTGTCCTTCTGCCAGCAGGAGGTGGCCAGGATATTTTTCTGCCTCCAGGATGAAATGGAAGCTTTGTAGAGGGGTCTTAAGTGGCAAATCCAGCTTTCTGCTTTTAGACTGGAAATGTTAGGCAGAACTTAATGGTGTTTACTCATTAAAGAACACACATCTAAAAACGTAAAAATACTTTAATTGGCAAAGTAACACACCACTGTTATTAGTTGTATTAATTCACAGCTATGTCACAGCAAGAAACACTAAATTACAGTTCTATTTCTTATTGCTAGTATTGCTACAAAGTTACTATAAAGAAATCCCATAAGTCACACAAAAGGGCTATTCAGTTGCAAATCTGTTGTCTTTCCTCCTGCAGCTGGCATTCAGGTTAAGCCTATCCTTCCTTCCGAGTTTATCCCTTCTTCTCCAGCCTGCCACAGCAAGCTTTTCAGGAGCATGCCTGATGGAGAGTGCTATGGACACTTCCAGAGGGGCTTCTACATTGTCCGTTGCAAATTTTAAAACGGGCTTTTTGTATGTTAATTGTTGTCTGATACACATCTGTTTGATTTCTCTTCACCTCATTTGTATGTCTATGCTTATAATTTTTTCTGATGAAGTTTTACAAGGATCCTTTTTTTTTATTTTTTAACATTAACAAACTTATAAAACTCAATGTTTTATACTATAACTTCCCAGTAATGTCAGATTAAACAGCAGTGCAATGATCTGCCTTCAAGAAATTATAATCACTCATAGGTAATAATGTAGAAAATGCTAGATTTTACTAAAAACTCTCCAAATCATCCCATAGCAGTAAAAAAATGAAGAGGAAATCAGGCAATAGGGAGAGCCTAAGTATAATCCAGAAGAGAGATTAACGCTGGTCTCAAATGTTCTCCCATTATGTTTGGGTAAATCTTTGAGATTTTTCTCTTAATTATCTGAAGAATTTTCGTGCATAAAAGGATATAAAATGAGAAAATTAAAAAAAAAAAGAAAAAAAAAAGCTTCCTTAAATTGTGGAAGAAAACAATTGTGTCTCCACATTAGCTGCTGGTATTGTTACAGCATGGACATTGAAATGTTGGATGGTGGATAGTACACAAACAATAGACCTTGAACCTCTTCCAGTTGAAATAAGTATTAAAAGCTTTTTAATTTTTCCCCACAAGGGGACAAATATTTGCCATAGTTCTGATTCATGCTCTATTTTCTCCATAGCAACAGTTTAACAAATTTAGCATAACACTGCTAATTAAGAAATAAATAAACTTATTGTTCTCGTTGTTTTCTCAGTAAGTATAAATGAAAAGTCATATGATAAAATTACTGCATCTGTCAATCTGTTAATTTGAGGCTGAGATTTACTGTTCTTTACAGGTCCAAATAAAACAGGTTTCTACAGCACTACGTGGCACACTTCTCAATGAAGACATGTCTTGCAGAAGAATATGTTCGCACAGGCCATGCATCTACACAGTGTCCATAAAACTGAATAGAATTAGTCTTAATTTCTGAAAAATAACTGAGAGGGAAACTCTGTGAAATGAAGGAACCTGAGAAAGAGATAGACATTTCATCTGCGGATAGGTTTATAAAGGAAAAAAACAACATGGAGATAGTGAGTTTGTGGCCATCCAAGTATTTAACTAAAAACGGAACAATCCGAGCAATCTATTTATAGTTTATAAAACTGTCTTGGTTTATTATTTCCTCTAAACAATAGCCTCAACATAAAGCAGAGTTCACAACATGGCATAAAGCACTGTTACATCCATGAATTAATTTCCCAAATCAAATACTTGACCTTTCAATACTTAGGGGCATGGTTTCAGTTCTTTGGATTTCTTTTATCAGTATGAAAATCTACTCGTTTCATAAAATTTGAGAATTAAATATAAAGGTGAATCAAAAGTATTTTAATATTTTAAAATGTGAACCCTCTCATGATAAGCATAAGAACTTGTTTTGGGAACTGCTTGTCATAAAATCGAGAGCCTATTCTACAAATACGACCAAAGGTGTATTTAGACAATGCCAGGTACCTGTTCCATAGCTCTTATTCATTTGGATCCCAAGGAGGAATCTAAAGACCTAAGCTATGTTTTCAGGTTCTTGGTAGTGTAATGGAAGAAGTGGATACCTGGGAAATGTGATCCAGCGACCTCAGGTGTTGAGCAGGGCGTTGCTTAGAGCTACATGAAAAATGCTAAGCATGGCAGTGTTGGTTCCTCTCTGTTTCAGTTCCTTGATTTAGGGCTAGGGACAGAAATGGCAACATCACTGCCTGTCTAAACAACAGTGTAGCAGTTCAGAGCATCCGTCTTGTTTGGGGAACTTCTTTATACCTCTGTCACCTCTTTTCCAAGCTATGAAGGAGACAGGAAGGGTGAAGGGACCATTCATTCCTGATGCTGCACAACTTCAGAGTTCTTAGAGCCAGGAGAGGAGCAAGTGACATGGAGCCTGACTCTTTACCCTACAGCTGCAGTGCCTTGAGATTTTATCTAAGGAGTGGTGCATGTGAAAATAAGCAGGCACCCTGAATAAGGGCTGTGACTCCAAGATGTCCTTTAAGTAGCCACTGGACTTCAGTCCTCCCTGTTTTTCTTCTAGCTCTATTAATTATTTGCTACGGGGGAAACCGCGTTCAGAAATAGCGATAAGAAATCTCCTTCTCCTTTCCCAGCTTACTTACTAGGCTGCTGGGGCACTTTCAGGGATTCAGTATCCTGGGCTTAGGTGGACCACAGGCTGCTCTTCACAGTATTCCTAATTATTAAGTTACAGTTATGGAAGTCACACTACAGCATGCACAGCATCTCTGCTGTTCAAGTTTCTGGACAAGAGTGACTGTGGCTTCTGGATTTTGTGCAGGCAGTGTGTGTTAGGTGTAATCTGAGCTGGCCAGCCTGTTGATGTCCATCCAAGTATTTGCATGGAGTGGTGCATATTTTGTGACCTGTCTTTTTGCAGTCCAGACCAAGGTGATTCCGGACAGGCTGGAGAGATGTAACTGCAGCTGTCTACCTACTCTAGGTCTGACTTCCTGGTCACAATGATTGGTTGCTAGCAAATTTTAGGTGCCTCCAGAGCAGGCAGTCATTGAAGAGGAGAGGACAGGAGTTTGGCTTATGATTTTGAACATGATACCCATGTCTTCCTTTATGCCCACCCATAAGTATTTTAAAATATAACAACGATTTAGAGCATGCATAGAAGGATGTGTTTCATTGTGACCTGGGGCTTAGTCCATGTCCCCGAAGAATCCAAGCAGCTGTGCTTCTGCGATATGATATCTGTTGCATGTGTCAAAAAGATGGGTGAGAGACTGCTCAGCATGGAGGTGCAACGTTTTTAAGATGTGGAGGGAAATTAATAGAGTAACATTATATTTATTGATGCTGATCTCCAAGAACTGGAAAACCTCTCATGACTGTTTCTAAGAATAGCTTAAAGAGGTTTCAACTGAAAATAATAGGTCTGATTATGGCTTTAGCGTGAGCAAATCTGCTGATCCAAGTTTATTGTGCTGCACCAGGTATTGTAGCTGGTACCTTTTAACTTTCATTTTATGTGTGTTCTGATTTGCAGGGCGGAAAGAAATACACAGGACCATGTGGAGGCAGAGACTGCAGTGGAGGTTGTCAATGTTTTCCTGAAAAAGGAAGCCGTGTAAGTAATATTTTTCCTACAAAACATTCTTGGTAGTACCTGTTCAATGCTATTTGGTGTAGGTGGACTTCCATCAGACTACTAAAAATATTCAAATAGTTCTTTTTTTCAGGACAAAGGTGGGTTTTTTTCATCTTATTTGTAGATGAAATTGTAGATTTGGAGAAATACTTTGCTATAAAATATAATAGATTATTGTCTCAAAGATCAGGGCCCATATGCCTAACAGCCATGACAAGATGTTTGGATAAGAATTTTAGGGATGCTGTATGCTAGAACATAGTTGGATTGTGGCAGAGTCCTAAATGAATATAGACAAAATCACTCAGTAATATTCTTGAGCTCTTACCAACAAAATCTAATGAAAAGATAGCCCATACGTGTGATTTCCATTAAAGCCTGCAATACCTGAAATCCCTGTTAGAAGGGAACTGCTTGGTACTTCTAGGGTTAGGCTGTTGTTAATAGTTTGTTCTTTGTTTTGAGGAATAGCAAGGAATTAGGCAAAGGAAAGGAAATAGGGTGGAGGGGATTAGCCACCTCCCACAAAGAGCTCTGAGAAATTGGGCAGTTCCTATCCTGTATGGCTTGGAGCACTGTTTGGCAGGCACCGTCTGTACAGCTTGGTCTTCTGCAGCTGAGACAGTGACTCAGCATTTTCCATCCACCCATCTCTAAGAATAGGTTAGGCAAGAGATGTGGTGGCAGGTCATATGCTCATTCTGCTACCACAGTCTTCATAAGACTTTTCAGTGCTCTGCCTTCCTTCCACACAGCAGGCTGTCAGTTCCCATCGCATTCCTCAAGCTTGACTCCATGTCTGAACAGAGGAAGAGATGGTAGAAAAGTCACAGTGTAGGTGGGAGGCAAAGAACACTCTTGTTTACAGCAGAAGTCCTGATGTTTCTGTGGAAATCAGATGATCCTGGGGTTACCATGCCATGAGGACTGTAATGCTTATCCTCCTATCCCCTGACCATGATCCACTTATGGTCTGCTTTCCATTATAACAACCTAATGGCAAACTGTTGAAGCTGAGGACAAACAAGCCCTCCCCAGAGTCACAACTTGTGGTGAGGCTCTCTCCAGCTGTTACTGCCTTACTCTCATCATCCAGTACATGAAGTTTGACGAGTGCCTTCTGCCACTTCCCTACAAGGGCCCTGAAAGTCAAAATCAATGTTGGATGAAATGGTTTCAAGTATGACATTACTATGTCTTTGTTGAGTAATGTTTTTTTGTTTGTTCTGAAAACAAAGCATGGATGTACTTGTTCCCCATTAGAATTTATGAAAAGACATGGTTAAAGAGAAGTAATTGCATAGGTTATAAATGCTGAAAATGTTAAAATTACCAGAGATAGAGAACCAGTCAAGTGCCACTGACAAGGAGCTATCTGTGAGTTGCTTAATGTCTAGATTGGGAGATAAGGGCAAATTTTATGCACTTGCTTGCTACCCTCAGTCTTTGATTTATCTCAGGAAAGTAAGTAACCCTAGTAACTAATCACACTGGCCTCTCTTTAAATAGACATGAAAAAAAGAGAAAAAGGGAATGTTACAAAGCATAAATTGTGTTTTGTTACTTGTGGTTAATTGTGCACAATGTGAAGGAGTATTGGGGAAAGTGATGTAAAGAATTTTATAACACTTCAAAAACTGCATTTGAACTCTCTCAAATGATACACCTCATTCTGAGTCAGCATACACTGCATGTCTTTTTTATCTGCTGCTCTCTTCAGATGTCACAACCTCTGTTAAACATCTGGTTTAAGGAACAAGATTGACTAGTCTTTAGAGACTAGTCGAATTTGGCATAGCTTCTGGTCTCATGCTAATCCTCAATGGGAATATTTATTTTCACAAAACCTCTGTATAATCTGGCACGACACACATTTTCTGTTCGAAGTGACTCATTACGTGCACAATGGACATACTGCGTGTTTGCACTTGCAAGAGTGCCCCAAGCAGTCTGTCAGTGCCTGCTTCTGCAGTGACTTTCCATCTCAGGACAACAGGCCTGTCATTTGTGGGGCATTTGCAGCTCAGGTGGGAGCAGCACTGCAAGGGTCTGCAGACACCTGTGAGCCCTACCACCCCCTGAAAAGACCTGCCTCTCAAAACCAGGGAAAAAAGAGCACTTTCTACAGATTACTGCTTCTGAATGCATTTCAAAAGCTGTTGAATGAAGTAAATTTGTTGGAGTGGTAGAGTTGCCAACTATGGAAGTGGAAGAAATCTGAAGAATGCCTACTTTTTATTTATATGTGCTTCTACTTCATTTTCTGTCATTGCATCAGTTACAGGCTTAAGTCTTTATTTGTTCTCTTAATGCAATGGCTTTTGTTTTTGAAAGAAGTATTTTTACAGAGTGTGCCCACTGATATCTTCTGGTGGGCTCTGTGCTAGAGGCAGAGGCAGTGTCTAGGTATGTGAGAATACAGCCAGGCTTTGATAATTTGTGCCAGGTATCCAGATGCAGGACAGCTGGAAGCCCTGTGCTTCTGTCTATAGTGCTTTTGGTTCAGGACTGATGAAGCTATGGATGAAAGTACAGAAAAATCGAACCATGTTCCATACAGTTTCTAGGGACAAAAGGCCGCCTAGCATAAATTAGTGCAGGTATTTAGCTTGCCTTCTGGAAAAAGATACGTTTTTAATTTTTCCTCCACTCCTTTTTTTTTTTTTTTTTTTTTGGCTGTGCTCAGCCCTGCAGCTTTCCCTGGGTTCAGACACTGCTTGACAAAATCCAACTGGGACAGGAAAATGAAACAGCAGAAGTTTCATTTGCGTACTGTAGTGGTGGGGGAGCTGCTACACATGGGCAAAGGCAGCAGCTAACTTGCAACCCTCCTGCCTCTAGTTAGAGCTGCTCCCAGGACACTTGTGAAAGGCTCTATCTGCCCCTTTCGAAGGAGTGAAACAAGTAGAATTCAAACATTCCAAGAATCACAGGACATTGCTGATAACCACATTGGCAATTTGTAGCAAATGCTGATCTGTTACTTGTAGACGTTTCTCTAAAGGAATGTCTTTCCTGGGCCACACATGATCCTCTTAAAGTTCCCACCTCCTGTCATGCTTTTGAGTAACACCTTCAGATAGAAAAAAGGAACTTCTTCCATAAGATAGGTTTTTATTAGTGCCTAATCACAATCTACTGTTTCTTCTTTTTCACTGCAGACTAGTTATTTTACTTCAACCTAGCTGCATATTTACTGTTTGCTGGATATGAGCATCCAGCCTATCTAACTGTACCTTGCCATTAGGCAGGTAGTTGGAGCTGGGGCTACAGGACCCAAGCTTGGGCCTTACCCTCATATTCCCTTTTCATAGCTGGCAAAAAGTTACAGTGAGAATCAAAGCTCCTTCAGGAATGTCCAAATCTACATGAAGAGAAACCACATTATAAGCCTTGGTGGAGTGCACAGGGTGAAAAGGGAAAGGAAAGGCAACAGACTGATCTTCTCCCTAAGATGATACAGACTAATCTTCTCATTTTTTTTCTAAGACAACTTCTTCTAAGTTGTTCTCCTAAGGTAGTACCTACATCCTCTCCCTAGGCTAGATGTGGAGAAAATACTGTAAGGAGTACCCAGGTGCCTGGTTAAGAGGGAAAGGAGAAAAAGGAAACATTGATACGGTACTGAAATTCTGGTTTGAATGAAAGGACTAAAGGAAAAATACATAAAAAACTTCTATTTCCTTTCTTTTTCCTGTAGTTTTTTTATTGCAACCCCTAAAACTCCCCTAAAAACTATTTCCTTTCTTTTTCCTGTAGTTTTTTTATTGCAACCCCTAAAACCCCACACATTGGGCAGAGTACAATATATGCATCTTTAAAATTTGTTAAACATTAATGTACTTATGTAGGAAACAACAACTCCTTTCAGTACAGTAGACAACCGTTTGACTTACTGAGGTTTATAATCAACCTCACTTCATTATCAACTCAGAAGGCTTTATAGAAAGTGGAAATGAGTAGAATTTTTTTTAATCTTTCTGCAGAGTGAAAAAATGCACTCTGTTGAAATTTCACTTTTTACTTTCTGTCTGAGTCAAGCATCTAAAGGTGCTCAAGCCATTTAGACACTGTTTCTGCAAGAGGCTGGAATAATGGAAACTACAAAATTAAAAGACAGCTTCATGTCCCCCCATAAAGGCCATTTTTTGGGAATGCCTAAACATGTCTTTTTAACCAAGGCTGACATGACAGTTCACTATAACTCCTTTACAGATACCTGTTACATTGCTTTTGCTAATGTGGTGACTGAGGGTAAGCTATTACCAATTCACCTGTTATCACTTCTGTCTGGATTTTGGTGCTTTACTAGTATGTGGTCTTTTCTTACAAGCATTTTCCACACAATATTACATTTTAACATATAAGCTATCTCTAGAAGACAGTTTTCTTTGTTATTAAAAAAATCAACAAAATACAACATAACAATATAGTCTAAAGTTAATTCCATTTGTCTGTCTTGGAGAAATGTTTAAATCAAATAAAATCATTCTATTAACTGGTAGTGCAGTTTTGAGCACCACAATTGACTGGCAGTAGTTTCTTTGTAACTCTTGGTTAGTGTAAGTTGATCTAGCTGATGAACTCTTTAACTCTATTTTTACAAAATAGAACATAGGAAGTGTCTTTCTAAATTAGACCAGTAGTTCATCTAGCCCACTACTCTGTGTCCAACAGTGAGAGCAGGAAATGCTATTTAGGGGGAACACAGAGGTCTGACAACTTCCCATAGTCCATGTCCACTGGAGCCAAGGTCACCTTATTAGAGACTTGATGCACTTACATGCTCCTTCAGTGTCTGTGTTTGTCCCTGAATTCGTCTAGTCCTGTTTTCAAGCTGTGGTAACCGAGTCTTCACAAGTCTCTGTGCCACCAAGACATTTACTACTAAAATGGTACAAAATCTCTATCTGACCTGTTCAGACCCAGTCTGCTTCTGCTGTATGGAATCATAGAATTGTTTTAGTTTGGAAAAGACCCTTAAGATCATCAAGTCCAACCATCAGCCTAACATTCCTGAATCCACCCTCAAACCACGTCCTTAAGTGCCACCTCTACACATCTTTTAAATATCTCCAGGAATGATGACTTAATGGCTTTCCTGGGCAGCCAGTTTTGATGCTTGACAGTCCTTTTGGTGAAGAATTTTTTCCTAATACCCAATGTAAACCTCCCCTGGCACAACTTGAGGCCATTTCCTCTTGCCCCGTTTCTTGTTACTTCATCAGGTACATTCTGTTTCTAGTACTGTAAGATCTGGAAGGGAGCAGTTTTACATTTGCCTTCTTCACTGCTTTCCTAATTTTGCAAAACTCATATATTCCCTCTCAGCTTTCTCCTGTCCAAAGGAAAAGTTGCAGTCATTTTAGGTTCTCTTTTGAAGGCAACACTCCAACCCTTAGTCCTTTTATTCTTCTCTTTCTATGGGAGTGTAGTGGAGGGGTCATTAATTACTGCAAGATGATATTTTTTAAAATATTGTTTATTAATATTAAATATTCAGAACTCGCTTCACCCTGATCACCAATTTAATAATAGTAATCCTTTCTTTGCATCACTAATGGAAACTTTATATACAGGCAATTACAGGATCTAGCAGTAACTAGTAAATATATACATGAATTGAACTCGATTGAACTGGCAGAGAAGGCTTTGCAGTCAGTGTACTGCTCGCGGTCAATACTCCGCTTGCTCACTAGATAGACTCAAGGAGCTCCTTTCTGCTTATGGCAGAAGACAATTAATGATTACAAGAGGCTTTAAGTATTTACTCACAAAAATATTATTTGACAGTACCCAAAACTCGTGGTGGGGTTGCTGTCTGTGGTCTCAAAGCTGTTAGAGGCTTTGGAGTTTCCCCAGGCTTCTGGGTGCTGGAGAAAGGAAGCAGACAAGCTCTGACCTCGTCCTGGCTCTGGATGATCTATGTTATCTCCAGGACTTCCCATCTCGGCAGGAGGCTTTCAGGTGCAGGCAGGATGTCATGTGATGTGCAGTCTCAGCACGGTGTCACGCTGGCTGTGCAGGCCGATCGTGTGGAGGCTTTTAGAGCCTGATCCTGGTCGCTGGAGTTTCACACAGCTCAGGATTCAATAAGGTAGTAGAAGCACAGATAGAGCAGATACAATGATGGAGCACACATATAATAACAGAACACACCTGGTAATGGCAAAGCGCACGTTGTGCTCCCTGCTCATCTCTCTTTATATCGATACATCCCAAGACTAATGGGCCTTTGGACACAGAATATCCAATCAGAATGGCAGTTAGCCAAGCTTGACCATATTAGGTGAAGCCATAGGCTTGCTTTACCCTTTTTAGGGCAGAGCACAGCCTTGCACAAGGCAACCATGTGTACCTCGTTTACTGCAGGGTTCAAAAAAAAGTCTGGGCAGGCCACGGTCCTCAGACTCAGTGGCTCCAGGTTCTTTTGTCTTATTTCCTGCAGTTGCTTCTCCCCAAAACAGAGATAGGGAGACCAGAAAAACATGCCTGGACAAGCCAGGACATGTATAAGCCTATTTTGGCCTGCTTAGGCCTACCACGACAGGGAGATCAGACTGTTCACAGCACACAAGATTATGGATGCACCAAGGTCTTAGCAACAAGATGACCTCCTTTGTTTTCTTCTTAGTATCATTCCCTATGCCCACCTCAGCACTGAAGCCTATCTGCCCCCCCAGTTTCGTGAGGTCCTTCTGAATCTGCCAGCATGGGAGATCACCAGATCTCCCCATCCTCCATCACCAGCATAACATTTAACAACCTGAGAGAGGTTAGAATCATCTATGCAATTGGATGTTTCATGGTTCAGTCCTTTCTCTAGCTCACTGTGGAAGTCTTCACCATTTCCAGCACCCAAGTCTGAGAGAGGACTCCATTGCATCTCCATTTTAAAATCTGATCATCAAACACTATTATTTTCATCTTATCCTGTAGTAGCCTTCAGAAAGAAAGCCTTTCTCTTCCAACCCCAAAGGAATTTATTTTTAAAAGTGCTGGTGAAGTACTTTGTCAAAGCCATTTTGAAAGTCCATATATATTATGGTCACTAGGGCTTGCTTCATCGAGTTTATCCTTGTGCTCAGCTATCGTATTCCTTGAAACAAGGATTATTGTACTTCCTGGCCAAGAAGAAAAGTCAGACAAACTGGCCTACAGTTCCCAGGATCTCTTCTTGGGTCTGTTTTTCATATGGGTGTGTGGTTGGTTGGTACCAGCCTGCTGGTACAGTGGCAGTTTATAATGATGGGCTACAGACCTTGGCCAGAAGTGCTATGATTTCGTACTTTAGTTTCTTCAAAATTCCCAAGTGAATGTCACCCACTCCTGGTCACTTAGTAACACCTGACTTATCTGGTTTAGCTACTAATTCCTTTATATTTACCTGAAATTTACCTGAAATTCATCTGGCTCGAAGAATAGCTTGGATTTAGGGCTTTCTCAGACACCTTCAGCAGTGAAGACTTATGAAAAGAATTCACTAAGTTTCTCTGCTATTGCCTTATTGTCCCTGCATGTCCCTTATAAGCCCTTGGCACCATGGTATTGATTTTTATTTCCCCGATGGCTTCTTGCTTTCCTTTAAACAACTTTTTACTATCATCTTGATAATCTTCTGGAAAATATTCACATTCTGTTTTAGCCATCCTAGCTGCCATTTGCTCTTTACCTATTCTTTTAATGGTCTTCCCTGTTCATTTCAGTAATTTTTAAAAATTCTAACCTTTTTGCCTACCATAGCCCCTTAAGCTTCTTTTATGAGCTATTTGGGATTTTTATTGCACTATTTTACATCCTTTTTGATATGTGACATGTAGTTTACCAAGATTTTTAATATAGTATTTTTTTAAAGCCTCCAGGTTGCTTTAGACTTCTTGCCATTTTGACTGCTTTTTTAGATTTTCACCTATTTTTGTAATTTTTATGTATTTCTCCCCCTTGAAACTGAATATCTGTGTGATGCATTTGTTTGGCTTATTCCATTCCACAGCATTAAATTCAGTAATGTTGTGAAGTTATTACAGAGCAGTTCTCCTACTAGTAGCTCTTTAATCAAGTGCTATGCTAGCACTCAAGACTTAATGCGGAGCAGCATCCTTTCTCACAGATCCCAGGGCTCACCAAGCTAAGAACCAGACAGCTACTGTGTCTAAAGATTTTACCTCCTTATCTCGTTTGGATGAGGCACTGTGCCTAACAGTGTATTGCTAGCATTACTATCTGGCCTATTTTTGCAACTTCATAGAATGGCTTAGGTAGGAAGGGACCTTAGAGGTCATATACTCCAACCTCCCTTCCATGGGCAGGAACACCTCTCAACTAGAGTAGTTGAATTCTCAAATTTTACTGAGTATTTCATGATCTGCATCTTCAACAGAAGAGTCCTAAATACAAACCAAGCCCTGCCTTTCTGTTATTTCCACCCACAAGGATTCCCTAATCCTTTCCTCTGCTCCCAGTACTTTTTTTTTCAGTTACACTTTGTTTTAGCCTTCACAGGCTGTGCCACTGCTCTGACTGTAGTGTGTTTTCTATCATTTCTGTAGACAGCCTCACAATTCTGTATACCACTGGTTATCCTCCTTTCACCAGCATGAGACACCTGTTACACCAGGGTTATCATTTGTTGCTAAGCAGTATGATTCCATAGTCCTGTTTTTCAGATCTCTGACATTGCTGTGGAAGCACTTACCGATTTTTCCCTTTCTCTGTTGCAAGCACCAGTCAAGTGGGATTGTAAATGGTGTTATTTGCCTTCCCCATTTTTGACATTTACAATATTTGTTTTCTCACTCGCCTCTTCAGGAATATATTGAGCACTAGCTGTGTCCCCTGCTAAGTTACTTCAGTCTGAACCAGGTGCTCCACCACAGCTTGTTGGTCTTTCCCCTGTTTCTAGTTGAACTATTTCCTCATGAACTTTTTAATTTTCAATAATAGGAACCTTGTTCATTTCTGATGGAAGTCCATCTCATTCCTCCTGTGCAGGTTTCTCTTATTCCAAGGAGTTTGCAAGGATTGCAGTCTCCTACAGAGCATCCTGGATTTAAATCTCTAGGACATTGCTGCTCTCCTTTTCCACATCAGTTATAACATAGATTGTGACCACTGGTTTCTCCCTTCTAACAGACAAAATAACTACCTGGACATCTCATGGGCTCTGCTGCCTTTGCATTCAGCAGGCTCTTCAGTCCTCTCAGCTGTTTTAAACCCAGCTCTGTGTTTCAAATAATCAAATCTCCCACTACTATTACCTGTTTTGTCCTCTCCTGGGAGAATCCCTCTGCTCAACAAGCATACTCATGCCAGTCAGCTGCATGTTAGAATTTATCAGAGGTTTGACTTCTTATTCCAAGCTGTTTTTTCACCTTCCCTCCAACTGACATCCTCTGCATACATGTTTACTCTGCATCGAGGAGGATTTTTGATGGTGGCCATGTGAAGGTGGCCACAGCAGAGATAGGACTGCGCCACCACATCCTAGAAGGCCTTCCCTGTGAACTTGTTTCTCTTCAGCTCAGGCACTTTTGTCTCTAGAAAACAACTTCAGGTGTTCTGGCAGGACTAAGAGCTGCAGACACAAAACCTGCCTCCTTGGTCAGCAATAACAGAGTGTTGCTGCGCTGTTGCTCAGATTCTACCTGCATCCTGAGTTTACAATTTGTTAGCTCTTGAAATTTTACTTTAGGATGGCTTCTCCTTTGAGAGGTGCTCTACTCATGTTAAGCTAAGTAGCAAAAAAGAGCATCTGGCCTGACTAACTTCATGTACCTAGGAGTCATGGTGAGATGGCAAGCTGACCTAAGCCTCTCTGTATCATTCATTGTAAGGGTCAAGGAACCACCTTGCCAGTTCATACACCATCCAGAGATCCCCCAACAAGCCACTCAGCAAACACCCACATCAAATGTGAAATCACCACCAGAAGAAACCCCAATGATCATGCAAGGCAGAAATTCACAAAGCTTACATGCTTTGCAGTGGCCTGCCCTTGGTTGTCTCTCTTTTTGTTCTTACTTTGCTGAGATAGAAATGGTTTAAAATTATTTCCTATTTGCTCTCCAGTAATCGCTGCATGCAAACCTTTGGGAGTGAACTTGATCATGCATCTTCTGAGCTATTGTCAGATTCTGTACTAGAATGAAGTGCCAAAAAAAGATACTTCAAAATTTCACATTGCTTCACAGGCCAAGGTTAAGTCTCTGAAAACTTTCAGGAAGAGGAGCTGCTCTCAGAGGGGAGGTTTTTGGGGTGGTGGCAGATTTGACAGCAAGATGCCAATGATACTAATGAGCTGCATGACTAGACAGCACTCTTCATTATTTCAACGTTGTAATCAAGTCTGGTACATTAAGATTTAATCATTTTTTTTCTCAAGTCAAGGTAATAATGTAGAGCAGCTTACAAGTAACTGCGAAAGACAGGTAAAGAAGTGTGTTACCATAAAAAAGTGTTTAAGAGAGGCAAAGCCAAATTCTGCTTTTGAATGCAAGAGTGCAGTTCCCTTTTACACGTTTGAGGATACAGTTTCAAATCCATGCTTGTGTTTATGGTTATACTTTCAAAACACTGCCTTACAACATCTTGCCAGTATATATAAGTCTCTAAAGTCTTCATATTGTTCTACAGGCATCTAAATCTTGGACTTAAAGCTTAATTGCATGGAGTGTAAATATCAGTAAATAAGCCCATAATCTTTAGGTAGCTACCAAAGACAGGCATGATACAGGTTTGCTTGATAGAACTTGAACTTGAGTCAGTCAAAAACTTAATACCTAGTTCATGACCTAATGTGTCCTTTAGTAAAAATTACTTAACTTGGGCTATGCTATCAGTCAACCACATAGCTGGATCCTTGTGTTGATTTCTAATTGCTGTTCTTTCATACATTTTTCTTGAGATTTCTCTGAGTGAACTATGCGTGTTTCCTCTTTTTTTTTTTTTTTAGCTCTGTTTATACATGTTTAATCAACATCAGATATCTTTGAACTGGTGGAAGGAGGTTGGATAACTTTCCCATGAGCAAGAAGTGCTGAAACCTCCTTCCGTGTACGCATTCTACACAAAATCTGAGATTTAGTAACAGTCAAAAGTTTTCCTCAGAGTCTGTTTAAAATTTAAAATACAAAATACATAAGAAAAAAACAAAATGTTTTGTTTCAGTACATGGAGGAATGCAATTAAATTTGCACACCAAAATCACATTTTCTTTTATGAGCATTCACACTATTGTAAAGAGTGTTTCAAAGATAAACTCAGATGGAGTCATTCTTTCAAGTCAAACAAAATATGCACATTGACTGAATTTTCTTCTCTCCTTTTTATTCTTTTTGGGGTTTTTTTTAGGCAGGCAGGCAGCAGGCAGCCAGATATTAGCTGTTTGATTCCATAAGTAACCTTTTAAAACTGTGTTTGTAATCTGAAGAACTACAGTATTGTTAAACCCATCCCATGCTAACAAATCACACTTCCTTTCTTTTGCTTGAACCCTGAAAGCAAAATTCCTCCAATCCCCTTTCAAATCAACTATACAGTAGAAAAAGAATGGTACTTGGCTCAAAGGCAGTAAAAACAAGACATCCACCTTATTACTTCCATTTTCAACTTCACCTTTTAAAACTTCCCTGGATTGGCATCTATTATGTTCAGCAAAATAAGTACAAATATGTGGCATTCATACACATACTGCACTTTCTATCTAGAGCCTGTTGACCTATGTTAGATCTGTGCAGATACTTCTCCTGCAAGGTTACCTTTGCAATCTCAGGTGGTGTGACAAGAGAACAATTCAAAAGTCTTGGAAAAAACTCAAGAATTAGTGTAATCAATCAAAATTAATACCACAGTTGTAGTTTAAACAAAATTGTGACCAAAGAAAATATGCTGGATTAACTCTTATTTGTAGTGTGGATTCAGCTCTTGTCTTTGGAATGACACCATTTGATGCCTTTCGCATTATGTATGTATTCCATTGATTTATATTCCATTGATTTATGGACTGGTTACACTCAAATAAGAACACAACTCTTTTGGCAGTTTGCTAATAAATTGAGAAGGTATTTCACTGGTATTTTAGGAATTTATTTTGAGGGCAGCATTTTTAACAGTGTACTTGTCCATCTGCGTATCACAAATACGAATGAAAATAGAGGAAAAAAAGCAAGGGAAATCACAGTAAGGTATCAAGAACCATTTTATTGCCGAAGGAAATACAACTTAAAATGTAACCATAGAAAATGTAACTGTAGTGAAGAAATCACAGAATCACAGAATTAACCAGGCTGGAAAAGACCTCTGAGGTCATCAAGTCCAACCTATCATCTAATCCTTCTAATTAACTAAACCATGGCACTAAATGCCTCATCCAGTCTCCTTTTAAACACCTCCAGCCATGGTGACGCCACCACCTACCCGGGCAGCCCATTCCAATGGCCAATCACTCTTTCTGTCAAGAACTTCTTCCTAACATCCAGCTTAAACCTGCCCTGGCACAGTTTGAGACTGTGTGCTCTCATTCCATCAGTTGTTGCCTGGGAGAAGAGACCAATCCCCACCTGGCTACAACCTCCTTTCAGGTAGTTGTAGAGATCAATAAGGTCTCCCCTGAGCCTCCTCTTCTCCAGGCTGAACAACCCCAGCTCCCTCAGCTGCTCCTCGTAGGGCTGCGCTCCAGCCCCCTCACCAGCCTTGTTGCCCTTCTCTGGACACATTCAAGCACCTCAACATACTTCTTAAATTGAGGGGCCCAGAACTGGACACAGTACTCAAGGTGTGGCCTAACCAGTGCTGAGTACAGAGGCAGAATGACTTCCCTGGTCCTGCTGGCCTCACCATTCCTGATACAGGCCAAGATGCCATTGGCCTTCTTGGCCACCTGGGCACACTGCAGGCTCATATTCAGTCATCTCTTGATCAGTACCCCCAGGTCCCCCTCTGCCTGGTTGCTCTCCAGCTACTCTGTCCCCAGCCTGTAATGCTTCATGGGGTTGTTGAGGCCAAAGTGCAGAACCTGATGCTTGGATTTGGTTAAAACTCATGGCATTGGACTGTGCCCATCTATCCAACCTGTCCAGGTCCCTCTGCAGAGCCCTCCAATCCTCTAAGAGATCAACACTTGCTCCCAACTTGGTGTTGTCTGCAAACTTACTGATGCTGGACTCAATCCCCTCATCCAGATCACCGATGAAGATATTAAACAGGACTGGGCCCAGCACTGATCCCTGGGGCACACCACTAGTGACTGGCTGCCAACTGGATGTGGCATCATTCACCACCACTCTCTGGGCCTGGCCAGCCAGTTCTTAACCCAGCACAGAGCGCCCCTGTCCAAGCCAAGGGCTGCCAGCTTAGCCAGGAGTTTGCTATGGCAGACAGTGTCAAAGGCCTTACTGAAGTCCAGGTAGACTGCATCCACAGCCTTCCACACGTCCACCAGGCAGGTTACCTGGTCATAAAAAGAGATCAGGTTAGTCAAACAGGACCTGCCCCTCCTAAATCTGTGCTGGCTGGATCTGATCCCCTGGTAATCCTGTAGGTACCCTGTGATTGCACTCAGGATGATCTGCTGCATTATTTTGCCTGGGACTGAGGTCAGGCTGACAGGTCTGTAATTTCCTGAGTCTCCTTCCTATTCTTTTTGAGGATGGGCGCCACAATGGCCAGCTTCCAGTCTCCAGGGACCTCTCCAGTGACCCATGACTGTTGATAAATGATGGAGAGCAGCTTGGGCAGCTCATCTGCAAGCTCTCTCCACACCCTAGGGTGGATCCCATCTGGTCCCATAGACTTGTGAGGATCCAAGAGGCTCAACAAGTCCCTCACTGCTTCCTCCTGGATTACAGGGGCCTGTTTTGCTCTCTGAGCCCACCTACCAGCTCAGGAGGCCAGCTGTCCTCAGGACAACCTGCCTTACTATTGAAAATTGAAGCGAAGAATAATAGAAAGGGTTAGTGTGAAATTGGTCGCAATAGTTGGTGCTGGGATACAAAGCCTTTGGATGTAATTCATAACCATTTAAAAACATTACCATACCTTTTTGCTTAAAATTAAACACTTTTTTCCCCTGTCTTCCTGTGAAGACCAAATACTGAAAGTATATTTTACCTTATTTAGAAAATAAGTACTTGCAGTTAAGCAATTTCATGCCTATCTAATCATTTCTAATCTTTCCACTCATTCTGGTTAATAATGTCTACACAGCACAGTACTTTCTCATGCACCATCGGTATTTTTGTTTGGTTTTCACATATGACTTACACTTCATTATGAAAATGAAATGTGCTGTCGGGATCGTTTTAGTACAAATATACCGCCCATGTGATTAGATCTTCAGGCTTTGGCTTCTTACAGTCAGACATTGCAACTACTGTGCAACAATATCTTTTGTGCTTTTGACCAAGTTTTGCAATTTCTGCTTACTGTAAGCAGAACTTTAAAGAACATCCAGGGGGTGGATGATAGCCTTTGCTCTGTAACTGGGTAGCTCACACAGGCATCCAAGGGGAATAATCCAGGTCATCTTTTAGCACTTAAATTACACTCTAGAGATTGTAAATGATTTCTCATGACATGTATCTGAGGCTTTACAAGTTTTTCAAATGGTGCTTGTTTCTATTTTCTGTATTTTTGTCACATGGGAGCAAGTAACATTGACCTATTTTCTTTTTTGAATGCTTTGGTAAGCACCAAACTATTAGTGGAATCCTTTGAGTCTGACCTGGAGAGACCAGGAATGTGGGAATGAACAGGCTGTCATCAAGAACAGCATCTGCAGAGGCAGACTGAGCCCATTCTCAGCATTTTCTTACTGACACTTATGAGAAAAAAAAATATTCCTTGTTTGCCTCAGTTGGTAGATAAGGTTTTCAGCATCTTTGCATAATGAACGGAGCTGTTGAAGTATATGTAACTAGTTCCATTACATTGATCTGGAAAATGATGACAAGCATTAAAATATCTTATATTTGGTTATTTACTTTGGGAGCATATAGAGGAAAGGTCCTGAAGGATAGAAATCTGTGATTTAGGCATAGAGGACATCTCTAGACAATTAGTAATCTGCAAGCCCAAATAAAATGTCCATGCAGCATTTTTTTCCTGCAATCTAAAATTATTTTTCTATGAAAGGATTATATTCTGTCAGAATCCTTAGGAATCTGTTGAATTCCTGTGTCTAGTACTGTCATAGATGCTCAGTGAAGAAAAGCTCTTTGGCTTTTTTTTTAGTATGGGTCATAGTTTCTCAACAAAATTTTGTGTGTAATGGTTGCTTATTTTATTAGTTAGACAAACAGTTTTTTGCAAATATAGCATCACTGGTTAAAGCAATATTATCAAGCCTGATAACTTGCTATAAAAGCACATTTTTTTGGCCCTAGGGTTGTTGGCAAGGCATACTACCAGTGTAAGAGCAAAAAAAAAGTTTTTGTGCTCATTATCCTCCCCAGTACATACACTGCTTCACTCCATTTAGGGTACAGCAGCCAATAGTGTCTTTCTGTCCAGTTTAATTGAGACTTGGGTGTGCCTATGTTATTTTCTTCTGATCAAAATGCCCCATTTTTCCTTATAAACCACCTCTCACTTTTGGCTGTTTCTAAGTAGCTAGATCCTCTGCTTCTTCTCTATTATTTTTATGACCCAATTCCAAATGGGCAACATCTTTTCCTTTGCCATTGTGCCAGCCTTTTTGCATTGAAGGCTTCCTGTAAGAGATTTCCCTTCTTGGTAGGCTGGAAGAGGAATGAGGGAAGCCATTTTTGTGAGATGAACTCTTCCCCTCACAATGTGTGCTGTCATGGTCTTGACAGTTGGCTGTGCTTGGTGGTATTAGGATGTAAACTCCTTGGGGTGGGAACTATTTGCCTGTGGCTCTTTTTATGGTGCCAAAGGCATTGTTAGTACTTCCATGTTAGCAGCAGAGATAGCAGCATGCAGAAGGGGGGAGCAGCAGCTTCTTTCTAGTGAGCACAGTGCCCAAAGGCACCACACCACAGTGGATGACAAAGCCGTGTATGTTCAGTATTACAGTAGTTAATGAGGGCATGCACTGGCATGTGATTTTATGGACAGTGCATATTTTCCATAGGAAACTCTTCAGTTCAAGTACAACTGTTCTGCTACTGCAGAGTATCCCTTACCACTGTGAGACTAACTCCCTTTCCATTACAGAGCATCCTGCTCCATGTGTTTGACACAGAAGCATGGTGTAACACCATCCTGCTCCCCTTTCCACAGCTTTTCTTTTACTTTATTTTATACTTACTATGGACTTTGCATGGTGACAGAGATTATAGGGACCATTCCGCCACCATCAGTGTGCCCTGCAGACTGGGACAGGCTAAATTACATGATTTCAGCTTCATCCTTCTTCCACCCTTCTGCACAGAAGACGGCTGCAGGATAATGGAAGGGTGAGCTCCTCCTGTGTGACAAGGGACTGCTTCTGGTGCTGTCCCCTGCAGCTCCTCTTCCTCAGACCCTGCCATTGAAGCAGAGGCAGAGGTAAATGTGCAGACTGAGGACAAATACATTTGTTTTTTCTTGTTTCAGCAAAGCCTTGCAAACCAAACTGTGGAGTTTGCACTCCATTAGCTCATACCTGGTGCTGCTACCGAGGTCTTGACTGAACTGTACAGCTGGAAGCACGTAAAACTGCTCAGGATTGCCTTAACCACAGCTCCCCGTGCAGGTCCTCTCTCTCCTTCTCAGCTGGCTTTTTTATTTCAAACAGTTGCAGAGTTGGTTTTGCTAAATGACATAGGGTTATAATAAATTAAGTGAGAAGATTTGTACTGTGCCTTCCTACTGTATGGGAGAGGTCCATATGCTTAAATTACTTCCTCTGTATGTCAGATATATATGTATAAAATCTCTGAAGTCCTGTGTAACTGCCAAGATGCTATGGTGTGGTTTGAAACATCCATGCAGTGAGCTCTCAAATGCTGCAGATGTGCTATGAAATGTAAATATATAAAATAGAAGAAGGCAGTTTACCCAAATCAACAGCAGCATTAGAATTAGGTAAGTGATAGAGAGATCCAGAACGCAGCAAAAGAGAAAGGAGAGAAGGACTAGATAGTTTTCTCAAGGGGAGATGGAGTTTTATCATCAGAGAAGATGGGTGAAAAACATTATCTCTCCCCCAGGAGAGCAACAGACCAGCCTGAGGAGAGGGGACACCTAAGAAAACCACTTGGTGAAATGTAAAACCATCTGAAAAATGTCATCTTAAAATACAACTGCTGCTCACAGCAGATCCTTGGCCACCATAGGAACTTATTCCTAAGAAATGAGCTGCTCCTGTCCCTGCAGGCAAAAATACAGAGAAGCATAAGTAGACCATGTAGGTCTGTAGATTCAGGATCATACATGGGTCTACGCAGAGAGAATGGAGCTGGAGATTGCCAGGCCCCAGTGCCTCCTCCTATGTTCAGCATGTAGTAAGTATGCTGGGACAGCACCAGTCCTTGCCTCTCTCCCCTCCTCTTTTTCCCCACATTCAGCACAGCTCATCCAAGGTGATAAGTGTCTTTTCTTGACAGAAAGGGAGGGGGCGAATAAAATGCAATGCCATTCCCAGGGACAGTACCTAGCTCTTACCGCTCCACAACCAAGGCAGCTGTAGCCCTCCTCCCACAGCTGGCTTCAGCACTGCTGCTGTTGGTGTCTTGATGGGGAGCTGCTTACTCCTGCACCTCTAGAGCAATTTTCTTGGGGCCTGACAGGCGTGTAGTGGCATATTTTCTATCTTGCACAGCAACTTGAGCATCTCTTGAGAAAGGGAATGGTATGTGTTGGAATGACATTGTTAAAGATGCAGGGCACCTCCATGAGATGAAGTACCTCCAGAGCCTGATCTGCAGTGGTAACTTCAGTCAAGTGTGCTAGAGAACAGGCTTGCTTCTCCTGATTGCTGACACACCATCTTCTTGCATTGTGCCAGTGAAGCCACCTGAGGTATTCCAGATACCTGGAAGCAGACAACAGGTCTGTTTGGGTTAGTCTGGACCCGTGGCTACCACCAAGGCCAAGGAGGATAGAATTACTTCATAAAGAAGCACCCGTGGGAGGGATCAGAGTGGCCTTGACACTGCCCCAAGGATCCAAAACCAACAACTTAGCAAGACAATTCAGCCTGTGCCCCATCGTCACACATAGGGTGCAGAGCATGAAACATGCATAGCGATGGGATCCTTCCCCTCAGGATAAAGAGACCTTCATGTCCTCTGCATCTCCCTCCATGGTATGTCCAGTCCTCGCTGAAGGGACACACAGCTCTCCTACCACAGGAGTACTCTTCTCTTTAATAAAGTATGTATATAGCCATGCACATTGCTATCACAGTGATAGTTTTATTAAGTAATAGTTTCTGCTGACCAGTACTAATTGTATCAGTCATATATGCAGATAATCATCAAAAATCCTCTAAATAATTTAATTGTGTCCTGCCTAAGTGTGGCAGTTGTCCCTTCATCCCTTCATGTTTACCAAAACTAAGTAAGTGCTAAATGCCATTCACAGTAAGTATACTTTAAAAAAAAATAAAACGAAAATTCTTTTTCTCTACTTAAAAAGCTCCACCACATCATACACATATACAGTATACACATCATATTGTCTCCTGAGTCTGTGAGCTTGGTGCATTTACACAGCTGCAGTGTGGGTTGCTGTTTACTCTCCCCGTCTCAGACATTGTGTTCTGCCTTTTCCCTTTAAGGATTTTCCTTTTCTATCTATTCTTAGTCCTAGGCAGAGACCCATCCTGATTTATATCCATTGTGTAACTTAACTGACTTCAAAAGATGTTCTGTGCAGTGTAAATCAGAACACCGACTGGCTGAATAAATCGTCCTGCAATAAGGCATAGCTGTAAAGCTAAATGTGTTCCTGCCTCGGTGTACTCAATCAACAGAAGTCCTTTTCATTTTTGTGGGATAAACATACTTTTATGCCATGTATTTAAAATCACTGGAACACTTACAGCCATTTGTGAATCCTTTGCTTCAAGAAGAGATCTTTTATAGAATCATAGAATGGTAAGGTTGGAAGGGACCTCAAGGATCATCTAGTTCCAACCCCCTGCCATAGGCAGGGACACCTCCCACTAGTACAGGTCACTCAAGGCCTCGTCCAACCTGGCCTTGAACACCTCCAGGGAGGGAGCAGACACAACCTCCCTGGGCAACCTGTTCCAGTGCCTCACCACCCTCACTGTATATGTAGAGATCTTTCATACTGTAAAATATTCCTAACTCTCTAAACAAAATTCTGTTTAGAATCTTGGAAAGTGTACACAATTAGAGCTGCCTAGCTGTTACCCATGCCTGATGGAGTATAATTTCTCTTTCAATTCAGTTAAAAGCATTCCCATAAAGACATTCAATCCCCAGTATTAGTTTAAAATCTATTAATGTAGTTTGTTTATTGAAACATCTGGCACAGTTTTCAGAAAGAAGATTGGTCAGCTTGTGTTTTCTCAAGTATTATAATCTATCCTTATCATGAATTTAAATACAAGCCAAACTTGTGCTTACCCCTTAAATAACCATTTAGGTCAAGGAAGCAATTCCTCAAAATTCTCTCAGTAGGAAAGCAAGTCAGCCCCAGAGTCTACGAATTAGCCAGATTCTATAAGCAAGTCCATCATACCCTTTGAGCATGTGTTGCCAATGAATCCTTTTAGCTGCAGGCACATATAAAAAGTTATGGGAGGTATCCCACCCCAGCTGTGTGCTTGAACTGATCACAGCAATTTCCGCCAGACACAATTTGATGAAGCCCTGCAGGGACATTTCTAGTTTGATGACTTGTTATCATGGTTACTGGTCTGGTTAGCTTCCAGAACTGAAATCTGTTGAGAAGTAACGTTTGGCTTTTTCAGAGCTAACTAAACATGTAAGAATTCACAAAAGTTGCAAAGCATGTCTCGTAAGAGAACAGAAACATCACAGGAGGATTTTACTGTGTTTGACCAGGGGAAGACCCAGGTGTTTTAAATCAAAGCTGCAGTAGTAACGAAGACATTCCAGAGGGTCCAGAAAGGAAATGCTTAAGCTTCCAGCTTACCCTTCTGTGAGAACCTTTCAGTTTCTTTTAATGGAAATAGGAAATGGCCATCTTTGCTTAAATTTGCCTTTCAGAAGAGAATTCAGGTTAAACTATCCGCAGATATTAATCTACTGCTCTCCAAAGCAAAACAGCATCAAGATTTCCTTCTTGGAAGTGCCTCCTTCTGTGGGTACAAAGTTTTTGGCATAATCAAGCATAAGTTTCCTGAGGTTGGTTAGGGAGAGCTGGAAGAAAGAAGAGGGTGGTTGTCAGAAAGAAAAATTGTGGAAGTGTACATAGCTATATGTAAACTAAGTAAAAGGCAAGGCTTTCAAACAAGCCACTAGCATTTAGATACTGAAGTGTCATGAGGTAAGCAGAGACAAAGCAAAGAAAACCTCAGTAACAAACTGTTATTAAGAACCAGTGATTGAAAGAAACATTTTGTCTCTTAGCACATATTTTTTTTCCCTGGGAGAGGAAATATTGCACAACCCATAAACACTCCAGAATGCAGGAGCGTTGGCCAGCTGATCACAGAATCACACAGAATCACAGAATGTCAGGGGCTGAAAGTGACCTCAAAAGATCATCTAGTCCAACCCTCTGCCTTTCGGGGACTGATCATTTTCTTCCAATCTGACTTCCGAATATTCAGTCAGATGAATATGCTAAGAATAAGTTTTGATGGCGGCTGTGAAACAATCTCAGCTTTGTTTATGGCCCTGAAACTCAGGCCAGCTTAGTCTATGGCCAGTACCCACGCCTTTGTACCATGCCACGGAGCTTGTAATGATTTATTGGCTTTTACCAGCTTCTAGTCTGTCATTTTTGCTTCTCCATGTTCTTTTACAGCCATAGTCAGATGTGTCCCTGCAGTGATGTAATCTCATCTGTTGCTGTCAGTGTGAGAAGTATTTTTACTGCTTTGTGGTAGTAGATAAGGAGCTCAAGTGATATGAACTGCCTGCTTGTTTGCTTTCCCTTATGTGCTACTATGTGTATTCCTGTAACCACTTCAGGACACTGTTACTTCTGTCGTTAAATTGCAAGATGGTTTTCTGTGCTTTACCCCTCACCTGCAGGTTGGGATATTATGTATCTAAACTAGATGAGATGCCTGTGGCTAGCCCACTTGCATTTCTTCCTGTGTGTCTTTAGCCTGAATTTCTAGACTGCAAAATCAGTGTCTTGATATTAAAAGCGGTTGAGCTGTGAGTCACCTGAGCTGTTATTAGGGCTTTTTTAATGAAGAACTCTGACTAGAATTGCCTCTTTCGGTGAAAGCTTAACCAAATCAGAAATTTGAACAGAGCATTCATGAAAACTTCTCAAGGGAATTTTACCTCATCTTACTCCTCCAGTTTAACTTACTGATTATCTTTCCACGAAGGTGGCAGTCACCACCTATTCCTCAATTTCTGTCCACACTGTCCTCAGAAGAGGGGGCAGTCCAGTCAACAGCCCCCTGATACTACTGAATAGATTATAGATGGAAGCACAAATCCAAGTACAAAATTCTGACCTGCTTGTCACTCCTTAGAATCATAAAGTAGGTTGGGTTGGCAGAGACTTCCAAAGGTCATCTAGTTCAACTCCCTTGCAGTGAGCAGGGATATCCTCCACTGGACCAAGCTGATCAGAGCCCTGTCGAGCTTAACCCTGAATCTCTTCAAGGATGGGCCCTTGGCTACTTCTCTGGGCAATCTGTTCCAGTGTTTCACCACCCTCATGGTAAAGAACTTGCTCTTAACATCCAATCCAAATCTACTCTTCTCTAATTTAAAACCATTGCCCCTTGTCCTATCACTACAGGCCGTTGTAAGCAGCCTCTCTTCAGCCTTCTTGTATGCCCCCTTCAAGTACTAGAAGGCCATTCTTAGGTCTCACTGGAGCCTTCTCAAGGCTGAACAACCCCAGCTCCCTCAGCCTGTCCTCATACATAAGGTATTCCAGCCCCCTGATCAATTTTGTAGCTGTCAACTGGACCCATTTCATCCTGTGTAATGAATCTCTTGTGTAATCCAGGAGCATGTATATTAAAAATTCAAAATGGCAACTATTCTGACTGTTCTTCCCTTTATGCATTATTCTCTATAGTATAGCCAGCTACATGCCCATTTGGTCATAAAAGCCCTCTTTCATGAGTTGTCCCTTTTTTAATTTTATTTTTTTCCAAAACAAATCAACCTCTTCTTATGCTGGTATTCTGAGTCCCCATCTTCTGTGCCACCAAGGCCCATCTTTCCTCTTGGACCTCCACTGCTGATCATTTTCACAACTTTACTTCTGATTTTTCAGCTATCTCAAGCTGGCAGCCTACACCAACCCTTTCATCCAACCTCCAATCTTCCTGGGCATACTTCATGCTTCCAAATGCTGATTGAGGATGGGCAGGGAATCTGTTCTCAGTTTTCATATTTATCCTGGAATGGTTTGGAAGAGGAGATACAGGAATGATTCTCCCAAAGCTCCTCAGCTTTGGGCTGGACACCCACCCATGGATACCCAGCTTGACCTCCACGAGGTTGGCACCATTCCACACAAGTGACCAGTAGGGAGGCACTACAGACCCAGCCACATGGAGTGCTCCATCTTCACAGAGCCTGGTCCTGCCAATGAGCTGTGAGGGTTTGGATACACTCTAAAGCAATGAGATCTTCCTGTGTTTCAACTGCTGAAAATAAAAGGCTTTGCTGAGTGTGTGAGCAACTTTACAGAAGTTTGTAACTTGCCCAAGTTTCATACAGAGGTCAAAAGTTGCTTTCCTAACAAAAAAATCTTTTTCCTTAATAAAATCGGCATCCAGGGCAGACTATATCATGATCAAGCACAGAGCACAGACAGGTGGTGTGGGCAGTGCAGTAAGGTTAAAGATGCTTAGTGCAGTAAGGTTAAAGATGCTTCAACTCTTCAGATTTCCATGTTTACCCTTTTGTTAGAAAACTTAACAGGAGCATCTCTCATCTAAAACTGGTGACTGACAATGACGTGTTCATCTTACTGATTGTTTTCTGGAAATTGCGCTATAGAGAAGAAACAGATCAAGCAGACTAGCAGATGATAACAATTTATGGGTTTGGGAGTTCAGTATTATTATATATTTAATCCCATGCATCACATCTTTTTCAGATACCACCACTCCAATGGATTCTTTGCACATTAGATTTGAAGAATTAAAAGGGAAGAAGTAGTGGGATCCGTGTTCTGTATAGTACAGAGCAGTTTTGCACAATGTCTCATTTTCATATGCACTGGGGACAAAGGAGCAGTCCAAACAGTTGCTGCCATTGAAAACTATAAGTAAAACAAACCAACAAACCAAACAAACAAAACCCCCAACTCACTTGTCTTCAATATTTTCTCCTTTTACATTTTTAGCCAGATCTCATGTGAGTATTTTGGTACCACTGTCATCAACCCTCTCTTCAAGTACTACAGAAAGCTGAGAAATGGCAAGACTGTAAATGTATGTGCATTTCCCAGATGAACTACGTTTGCCAACCAGTACATAGGAACAAAGCGAGTTAAAAGTCAATGCAGAGAAATTCCTCTGAGGGTTTTGATTATGAGAAGATTTGTAAGGGTTTACTGTAAGATCTATAAAGCATTTCAAACTGTTGTTTTAGTGTCACAGCATCATTTCTTTTCAGATCAAAGTTCAGAAAATTTTGAATGATTATGTATAATTTTTTTAAACATGTCATGGGTCCTTCAAATATATATATATATATGTATACTTCTTTTTTTTTCAGAAATTATATATTGCCAAGTTGTCTGACCTCTCAAGAAAGGAAGTTGGGAGGACAGTTTAGTAATATTTTCTTTCATTCTTAATGTGGAATAAGATCAAAAAATATGTATTTTAAATTCCGTTAATGGCCTTATCTTTTCTAAACCATAAGGTACTGGCAAAATAACAGTGCAAGTAAACATGGCTCTTGATGCACCACATTAAAAAATGGCTTTTGTTTATGAAAACTTTTTTGTGTTGTAGAAACTTGTGGGAATAATGTTGTATTAATGGTAGGATGTTGACCTTTTCCAGCTATGGAAGATAGTCTCAGAACAGGATCCAGGAAAAACAAACACGAAAACTACTTAACTCCTTAGTTGTGTGCCTGAAATTCTGTGAGGAAGCATTATTTAAACTTAGGCTATTGTACTTGGGGATTGTGTCATTACATTAAAGTCACACACACACACACAAAACCATTTTCAGTAAGCACAAGGGTATCAAGAGCTTAAGGGAACAAATAACTTCTATGGAAAGGAATATTGTTATAATTTCGTGCAATATATGTAAAAATATGCAGTCTTCTGTTATTGTCTGTGTTTTGTCTATGTTTATTTATAGTCTTCCAGGTCAAAAGTAGGGCAAGTTTTCTCCAGTTTTTAGGGTACACAAGAAGTTATGCTGAGAAAAAGAATGAAAACAATAAATTCTCTGTTACTCTGGACTTGAGATCATGCTTCTCTCATAGGCTAAAACTGTCCTGTCTGACTTCTTAAGTGCAAAACTCTGAAACTCAGGTGAACAACTTATGTGTGTGACCTGGTATACTAGAGTCTACCAGCTCACCTTTTAGAGTGCTCTATGCCCAGTAAACAAACAATAAGAAACACCATTTGCAAAGCAGGTGTTTCTTTCCCTGAAAGAGATATGATTTCTGTGTTGTCTTTAGACTAACATGTAAGTACTACCATTTAATTACCAGAAGTGCACTTTCTTACCATTCTGGAGTTCCCAGGCTGACTGGGACACAAGATACTTCAGTACCTATATTGCTTGTCAATGCAGAACCTCAGTATCAGTTTTGCATAATGTGGCAGTATGTGAGAAGTTGCTACCAAAAAATAGAAACAAAAAATGCTTCCCTGCTACCTATATTGTATGAAGTTGTCCTTGCTCCTGAGATGGCTTGGCAGCCCAATCCTGAAGCAGCAGGTAATCCTACAGCTCACAGTTGACCCTGCTGCAGTGAATCAGCACTGATTCTGGCTCAGCTGTACATACTTCTGATAGTTCAATAATTACTATGTGAGCATCTGAGTTGTGCCTGCAGCCAGTGCATAAGCAGTAATGCAGTGCAGGAGTTTCTGTAACCTCCAAGCAAGCTGTCTTACTTGTAGCTTTGGCCTCTCAGGAAATGCTTCACTTCTTGGCTTAGTCACAGACTCCTGGTCTGTTGAAAGGGAAATCATATAGACACCATCTCTTAAGAGCTCAGTTCACTTTAGTTACCTAAGTAAAATGGATTTTTGAAAGTGTTCAACTCTGAGTTCTATCCATTGTGTGCCCATTTTTATTTACTGAGAAGTACATAACTGGAAGTTAAGGGCTACTTAGGGAACTTGGAGAACTAGGGTTTAGTGCTGAGTGTCTGGAAGCTGGGTTCGTGCCTTTTCGTTAACACCACTGCAGCTGAGGTTCTCAACCTTGGTAAAGAAATTACTAACAATTCCTTCCTTTAGCCCTCTAGTTTATTACAACGAAAGTTCTCTAAATTGTTGTTCAATATGCATATAGAACGGCTCTTACATGGAGGCCTTAGAGACTGTAGGTAGTGCAATTAATAAGCATTTGCTACATTTGACAGGGCTTTTTTCCTTGTTTATGTCCTAATAAACTGTAAATATGCCATTTCTGTTACTCTTGTCAGCTGAGATATGTCTTAACTTTCTCCTATAAACCTCCAACGATAGAGACTCTGTGGTCTTACTCAGCAAGCTTGTCAGCATATCTGAAGTGCATGTGCTAGTATCTCTGCTATTACAACCCACTTGGTCTTTGCTACAGCAGTCTAAGAGAGCTGACTCATTCATTTATTACTTGTAGGTAAAGTTTCTTGTATTACTAATCATTCTCTATTTTTTTTCCTCTGTACTCTTGAAATGCAGTGTCCAGAACTAGACTTAAACTATGTAGCCAAGAGCTTATCAATACTGAGAAGAGCACAGGGACTGTTTCATGTGTCTTATGGGGTACATAAGTGCAGTATTCAAAAACTCAGAGATGATAGAGGCCATTAGATGAAGCAAATGCAATTTCCACCTTGGGTTATGCTGTTGCTGTGGCATCTCTTCAGACTTGAATCTAGTGTTAGACAAATGTGTATGGACCTGAATATTGCAAGTTTAGTATTTAGAACAACTTCTATTGCCAATTAACTGCTGTTAGTGGGAACTATACGTAAAGAATTTAAGCCTGAGGAAGTGGAGAATTATCTCATGGACTACAGGACTATCTCTGTAATAAATACTGTACTGAAAGGGTTGTGAAGCACTGAAACAAGCTGCCCAGGGAAGTTGTGGAGTTCGCTGAAGGAATTCGAAGGACACATAAATTTGGTGCTGAGGGACATGGTTTAGTGGTACCTTGGTAGTTCTAGGTTAACAGTTGGACTTGATGATCCAGAAGTTCTCTTCCAACCAAAATGATTCTATGATTCTGAGATTATCAGACAGTTCTCTTCTGTTGCTCGGTTTCTTTTGTCCCCAATCACAACCTCACACCATGCAGGAGACCCTGGATATTTCTGGGAAAATGCCAGCAAACCACTCTGTAGTTGGTAATAGTTGGGGAGCATGAGAAGAATGTGACATTCGCCAGGCGTTGCGGAAAGCTGTGTATACCCCTTTGGCTTTTAACGTCATTTCCCTTATCGAAGTTTGGAAGGAATGCTTGCACAACAGTATGTCTTGTTTTGATAGCTAAGTAGTAAATCAGAGTAAGGAGGTATTAATGTCTAAGTGGCCATCTGTAATTGCACAGCACTGCATGGACCCATGATGGTTTCTACACGTGGAGTATGATACCTCCTCCACTCCCTGTGATTCCAGAAAGTGAGAAAAGCCTGTTGAGGACCGCCTTTTCAAAGCCAGTCAAAACAAAGTAAAAATAACTGGGATCTTAATCAACCTTTGCCAATTGGCACAGATGACTGGGCAGGCTCTGCTGAGGTCAAAATTTTTCTGGAACATAATCAGCGAGTGAGAAGTTAGTTTGCAATGAATATGCCAATGAATAGCCAAAACATAACATTTGGAAAACTCAGTAGACAGACAGCTCTCCCATTTGTCAGCAGCTATTTTTCCACTGTGCTGAGAACTGTGGGTGGTGTTGGGGGGTTGTGGGAAGGTTTCAGGACAGGGGGTTGGTTGGAATAGTTTTAGTATGATGAGGGCTGTCTTTTAGCTAATCAGTTTTATGAGTGGAATTTTATCTCTACTGGGAGGTGAGCTCATCCACCTTTATCAACTTCAAATCAGTGTTTATTTTTTTAAAAAATCAAAGTAGGATGCATTCTTCTTTTTGACGGCTTATTCTTATAAAATGCAACTGCTTTTTACCACCCATTGTCTCTTGAAAATTAGCTATGTCTTGATTTTGGTATGTTTTGTACTTTCTTCTGCCAAAGGAAAAAATGCAAGCCCTCAGATTAGCTCCTTGTGTTTCTGGCTAGTTTTTAGTGACAGATTTTAGAGCCATCTCACAGACCATAAAAAACATTATCAAAGTACTCCAGCCACCTTCTTCTTGTTTTCTTTCTTTTAAGACCAGATTATTGAGTAGAAGTAAGTTAACTAAACCCCCCATTTTATTCACTCTTAAGGTTCACTAAAACATGGGTGGCCATCCATGCCACCAGGCAAGGAATTTCCCAGGTCTGCGTAGTGTTTTCCTACTCTGCTTTCGTTGCCTGTTTATTTTTCTTTTTCTCCCTGACTATCCCCATGCCAACTCCACCCTTCTCTTGTAGATGGTGCTTTTCTCTCCAGGAATGTGCACCTGATGAACCTGAATATGCTCTTCTTGCCAAGTGGCTATTTGGCTACAGGATTTCGGAAGGGTATGGGAGTGGATGGTGAAGGAGACGGGGAGAATGTGATTTGTCTAGGAACCATCAGCAGATGGACTAAGGCCAGAAGAGAAGATGAGCAGTGGAAAGCAGGAGAGAACAGTGAGCTGGGCAGTAGAGGAAAGCAGTCTAAGCACAGGGCTCAGTGTTGCACAAGAGCAAGATAACTTGGGTCTGTTCTGTGTAAATGTTTATGCTGTGGACATGATCCTCAGTAAGCTATTGTGGAGCACAAGTACCCTGTTTGAACAAAGTTGTTGGAAATGGAGGGAATTGGGGTATTGTCAGTGTAATGTTTTGTTTGTCCAAGGGCCAAGGTAGACTACCAGGTATAAAATTGCCCAGCTCACTCACCATGGACAGCCAGTGTGCTATTTAAATAGACACCTTGGTGCCATCTCAGCCTCTCTTGCCGTAGGTGCTGGAGCACCCAACCCTCTCTCAGTGGTGTCAGTGAGGGAACAAGGGGACCTTTTCTGCCACATTACTTCAGGGGAGAAAGCACAGGAGTTGAGGCAGAGGGGCATGAGGATTATTTAATTACATCTTGAGTTTGGCTGGTCAGCAGCAAATGGGCCTTTGTTTCTCATGTACTCTTATTAAAAGATGCTTCTGCTAAGCTAAAATGAATCTGGTTCCCAAGTCAACCTCTGGAAGATTTTCAGCAAACCACTTAAAAATGCAGTGAGGACTTAACAATATAAATCTTACTTTTGCAAATAAACTGAATCACAATTTTCAAAAGCCCTTCCAGTGGTGCATTTTGTAAGGCTTCCTGGGTGACAGAGAGATGAATGACGACATGCACTGGCATCCAGCACTCTTTTCCTCCATTTTCCCAGGCTGCAGGAAGGCTGAGGATGGAAGTGCTTGCTTCTGTGAGACAGAAAAAGTGACTCATCCATCTTCCTCCTTGAATACTCCCTAGGAAGGACAGCACAGGCTGGTTTTCCATGTCAGTCCTTTGCTGTAGAGAGACCTTTCTGTAAAAGAAGTGTGACTGGTCTCTGCTGGTCAGAAAGTATTCATGTAACCAGAGGTGAGCCCCACAGCTTGCCCCATGGAAATGCTGCCTGTCCTACTGACTCCTCAAAAGGGAAATTCCTTAGGCAAGTGTTTGCAATCTTCTCCCTTCTGAGTTTGCTAACTATAGCGCTGCCAGATATCATGCTGGAGGATCTGCTCTGGGCTGATCCTGTTCTTCAAGATCAGCATAAAAATGATGAGGAAAATAACTAAATAGGAGACATATTTTATTGGTGTTTCAGATAGAGTTAATGCACATTGGAAGAACTAATAAAATGAGGAAATTCAAAACTAATGGTAGTGTCACTCTGTAAAATACACTGTAGATTTTACTCCAGTGATTTGAATTTAGTTTTCTTTTTAATTAGGAAATTGCCAGTAAGAGGCTCAAATGTGCAATTAAGTTTGTAGAAATACTCATTATAAAGAAATGCTAAACTTCTTGAACTTAACACACGTTAAGATAATAATCCAGTTTGTTCTAAAAGAGCATAATGAAGGAATTTAGCAAATGGGAATTCCATAAACTTCCATTGGTGTTGAAGGACGTGATCTATAAATTAGGAGGTTGAGAGTAAACAGGAAATTCCACAGAACAATTTCAGGATAAAGAAACTATAGCAGCAGATGGAAAGATGTTTCTGCTGGAAAAGTTTAGAAGTTGGTTTTGATACCATCTACCTTCTTTTAAAAAGAAACAACCACTAAGTATCTGTGTTTTAGTTGTGAATTTCAGCTATGCTTCAACAGAGCAATGCTAGTGCCAACTAGAGCAAAATGCTGCACAACTCTTGTCAAAAGTTCTTGTTCCTATATACTACAGGTAACTTTTATTTTTTGGCTCTGCGCTTGGTCACATTGCCAACTTTGTGGCCATGACATGTATGAAAGGCACCCTAAATATATTAATATGTGGACAAGCATGTGGACAAGTTTGTTGATGTTTTCCTTATGGTTAGAGCAAGGTAACAAATAAATGGAAACAAGATCTTGCAAAGGAAGACAATTGAAGCATTTATGCATAATGTATCTTATGTACTGTAGAGGAGATGTAGATGATTTTAATGTTATGAGTGAGGCTTTAGTAATAACTCCTAGTGACAACTGCACAAAAAGACTTGCTCATTCTTCTCATTTCAGCAGATTTTAAACTTCACAACAAAATTCGGTTTGCTTTCTACAAGGATATTCCCAGAGTTGTATTAACATTCATACTCAATAAAAATAGACCCTTTCAGTATTAAAAAAAAAGACCAAAAATGGTCATGTCCACAGATTATTACCATTTTCATGGCAACTACTTTGTAAAATAACACAAAGTACACAAAAACAACAGAAGAGAGACTAATTAGCAAATACTTTGAATGCTTGAGATAAGGAATCATAATGGCTAGTAGGAAAGAAGAAACCTCACGTTTAAGACAGTTTCTCAGCAAGCTGCATAATAATGTCCAAACATACTTCCTCTTGGTACATGTTAGACAAAGAAACAGGAAAAGATTATTTTTTTTAAGTTCCCTGTGTCAGAAGCACACACTGATGGAGATCTCAGCAGTAAAAGTACATTATTCTTACTAAACAGTAAAAAAAAAAAATAGCCTCAGCTTTGTGTGGAGCACTGGAGCTGAGAAGGATGCTTTCATGGATCAGGTTCTGGTTTTCATCTATAGACTGTCTTGGCTCAGTATTACTGATGAGCTCTACAAACACCAGTGGAATGTAAGCTGACTTGTAGTTGATAAAGAAACATGGCTCTTTGCTATGCAGAGTGTGAATTTTCAAGGCTGCTGTAGACATGGCAATAGAAAAGTTGGTCAGTGCAGCCAACGTTGGACTTCTCAGATCTAACTATAGAAAGCTGCTCATATCACATTTCTTTCCCTGGAGGTGGACCTCCAGAGAGAGGAGCTCAGCAGGAGCACAATTAAGTATGATGAGCAAATGGGAAAGAACTGTGGTTCCCCTCCTCTGTGGAAACAGACACCTGCATGCTAGACATGAAGAGCTTTCTGCATGCCTCTCTGTGTCTTTGTGTGTGTGCATGCAAAACTGCTTACTCATGCTTTTTACTAAACAAATCACTCTTGCAGTTACTGTGAGTTTACTGTGAAATTAATTCTTGCTAATAATTTTAGTGGTTTTCTCTGTGATATGAAATAAATTAAAAGGCATATACTTCTTTAAAAGAAGTTCCAAATTAGTATGAGAGAGTTACAGCTATTCTACTAACATTATTATGTTAGTAGACATTTCAGATGGAAATTTGATCCTAATCTGAAAAAGGCCTTTAGTCACTAAACATGAGAAAAAGGTATGGATTATCATCTGCAGAACATGCTGCCTATTGGAGCAACAGAAACAGAGAGGCTGGAAGAAAGGAGATGCAGCTGTAAGAGGTTTGCCAGTGTTAAGAAAGCAAACCATCATGGAGCTGAGAATTAAACTACTCAGATCTACAGAGTCTTGACATGTTATATTAGCAATGAAATCATAGAATCATCTGGAGAGAATCACTGTAGCGTTCTTAATTTCTGCTCGTTTCCATGTAACTATTTGGTACCAGCTGTTTTGTTAGACTGATATCTAAATTGAAATACACAGCAGATTGCCTTGCAGCTAGGCCTGCGGTGTTGGTGGCCCTACAAGTTCTATTCTTCCATCTTCGTGAGCTTCACGCTCTCCCAGTAGAGTGTGAGGCAACACTGGAAGGAAAAGAAGGAGGCAGGGCACTCTTGTATCTCATCCTGATATGCAGTAAGGAAACAGATGAAGTGAGCTGGGAATCTGCACTGTGCCCTTCTCTGTAGCCCAGACTGAAAAGAGGAGACAAATTCTGACCTGTATATATATAAAGACTTCTTCTTTTGAAGACCAACAGCAATCAAGACCTCCCTACTCCTCTGTGAAAATTCCAGAGCGTTCAATGTGAAAAATCTGATTTCTTGCCTTGTTGAGACGTGTTTTAAATATCCTGGCTGGATTGCTCTGCGGGGATGCTGACGCCACCCTAAACAAAAATACGCAAGCAGTCTGGTTATGATGCCACAGTAATCTCAACAAGGATTTTCTTCAAGTGGTGCTGAACATACAAGAGCTCATGTAGGAGGAGAAGATTATGCAGTAGCAACTTTGTTTAACATTTCTCCACGTCTGTGGCTAACGATGAGTTCTCGAGTGCGCTACACACTACTAGAAAAGGGAAGGATTTTGCAGCTCCTGGCCGCACATTATATACCAACAGAAAAAAGCAAAGATTTATTTTTGCTTGCTGAATGAGAGAGAGAATGAAGTGCTGAGAGCTCTGTAACATTTCATACTGTCGTATATGCAAAGGGCCAGATGAATATTGTTGGAAAGAATGTGTTTATACAAGAGTCATATTTATCTCAGAAGCTAGGGTCCTAACATTAGATGAAGCATAGAGTGAAAAAGCTGAGCACATAATAACTCAGCAAAATTCCTGCTCCTGCCATATATTTGGGTAAGCTTCAATTCCTTATTTTTAGAGGATATTTTCAGAACAGGTTGCATATAGTGTGTTTGCAATAAGCATTTGCATATAGATTGAGAGACCAAAAAAATGCTCACTAAGGAAGCACGGTTTTCCACTGGACAAACAGTCACAAGCAGTACTCTTTAAATACATGCATCTGAGGCTTTGAAAAAAAGTAATCACCCAGCTTTTTGACAAAGCATAGGGCTTGGTTTAAACCTTGAACTACATTGCAGGTTGTTGGTAGCACAATCTGGATGGATTCTTCAGGGATCTCGGAGTACATTCCCATGCTCTTTGGCTTCATTGATTTAATGGTAAATGGCACATTCTTGGAATGCTTTCAGCGGAAGGATTCTATATAATCCAAATAGGAATAAGCATTTGAAATAGTTTTAATTTTAGGCAGAGCTGTTATTCCCTCTTGTTATATTAGTGTGGTTTCTTTCATTCCCATGTTATTCCTAAGGCTTGTTATTGTGAAAGATTCTGAGCTATGAGAAACAGGAGTTAAACTAACTTTTTCTCTAAACTGCTTTCTAAGAAAAAAAAAGAGAGACACTGGAAATTTTCCCGCTGCACATCTGTTAGATGTTAGACCCAAATTTGTTCCCAGTTCAGCTGCACTGGTCTGGTACTGGAGTGGTGTAATTGAGCTCAGTGGAGTTAGTCAGAGATGACAAGGCAATGCAGCTTGTTCCATCATACTTACTGTTTAAATACCAGTGATGGCTGTGTAGTGAAAGGTAAAAGTATCCCAAATTAAGAAATTCTTACAGTGAAAGGCAGAAAAATCTTACAAATCATAGATTATAGCTTGTGGAGTCTCCTTCCCTGGGGACTTTCAGAACCCACCTGGATGCAATCCTGTGCAAACTACCCTAGGTGATCCTGCTTGGCAGGGGGGTTGGACTTGATGATCTCTGGATGCACCTTCCAACCTCTAAGATTCTGTGATTCTGTGATTATAATCATAGACTGTAAGATTAAAAAACAAAACAAACCAACCAACCAAACACCCTGTAAATGGCTACAAAATGACCATTAGTCAGTGGCAACCTTTTTTACAGCCACTGCTGCAAGCCATATTCTGTCTGTACTACATTTTGAATACCATTTGCCACTAATTCTTTCAGAAATACATCTAAATCTGAGTTCTGATTTGCAACATGTATACCCACATTTCAGTTTACATGAAGCTACACTATTGGTAAAAAGATGAAAAATAAGGAAGACTCAATTCCTGCTCAGTCCCCTTTTTGGAAAACTACAGCAGAAGAAAGGGAAATTAAAGCTGCTCTGTAAAAACAGTTGAAGAGGTTCCCTTCGACATGAGGAAATCTTAGGCTGGAATAAGGCCAGGAGAACCAGTCTGGTGACACTACCTCCATTCAAAGCATGGCAGGTATAAAAGGCAGGGGGCAGCAAGATGAAAACATGCTGTCCTCAAACACAAAAGCAAAGAAACTGTTCTCAGGGGTAGCATATGGCAGAATAAATTTTAACACAGGCAGTTCTGCTGACCTGAAATATTTTCAAGACTTGTGATATTTTATTTCTAAATAAAAAAAAACTGAGAAAAATTTTGAAGTTACTGAGGTGGAAAACTGCATTTACAAAAAGAAGCACATCCATGGCAATGCAGTTGTGCTTCAGGCTCGAATCTGAGATTCCCATGTCTCCTGTAAGTGCTGTAGCCATTTATTAGTGCAAGAGTTGGCACCTTCTCTCACTGTGACCAAAACTCCCTTTTTTGGAATTGGAAATTCTGTCTCATTTCCCACCTTCCCATCCCACAGTGTCATCTAAATTCATCCATTCAAATAATCCTTTCTGAGAGATTAGTGTTTGCTGGTGAAAATATAATATAAGCAATATAACCCTAAACAGCTCTGCTTTTAAGATTGCTTAATTCCAGACCTGAGCTCTCTTTGGACTGCCCTTAGAGTGGGTGGCTTGTGTGGCTTTATGTTTCCAGCTTTGTTTAGCCCTGCAGATCTAGAAAAGCTACAAGTATGCAGTGGCTGAGCTTGTGTTTCACTTCCTTGTCTTCACAGCAAGAAGTGTAATGAGCTCTTATATGGCCTACTTGGGACCTGTAGGACTAGTAGCACTAAATTGTACAGATTTTTTTTGGCATTTGTGTCCAGCCTTCAAATACAGTGCTACAGGACTAACTGCAGCTTATTCATCCCTTTACCATCCATGGGCATAACATTTCACTCTTGAGTAGTGCTGCTGAGAGCACACTGTATTCCTGTTAATGTTACACAACAGTTAGAGATTTTTTGGAAATCTCTTCTCTCAGACCGTTTATTCATCTACATTGATATTTGTTTAGAGATATGTTTTACAGTGTATTTGCTTACAAATGTGTCAGAAAATTGCCAATAAAATCTGGATACAAAATATTTAGTATATGTGTATCAGTTGCCAGTAACTTTTTTCTATCCACTTTTTTTTTTTTTAATGTATTTTACAAATACATAATAATGCAAAAATTAATATATTTCAACAATGAAAGTTATTTATTGGGGTATATTTAGTTTGGCTACCCCTTAATCAAAATAAACTAACAAAACTCTGACTTATTTTCTCCATTCAGATCAATAGTGTGCACCATTTGGACCTCTTTTTCAGAATCTTTTCTCAGGGGAATTTCCCAGTCATGTTGTGGACAGTCTGTCTGAACAACAGCTAAACAAACAGGCAAAACCACAATGATTGTTGCAGGCATCCAATTAAAATTACTAGCAAAAGTTCTCAACTTTTTCCTCTATCTATAGCTCCAAATATTTAACTAATAGCACCACATGCAAGCATTATGATGATTATATTGATGGATATAGGCACTGGGCAACACAGACAAATCTCAGAGCAAGTCTTTGAGAGTGACTCAAAAACTCTTTGCTGTGACCGCAGCTTGTAAACAAATTTGCAGGAGGCAGAACAGAGCATGTGAACAGCAGTGGAAAACTATCTGAACTAACCAAACCAACTTAGCATGAATGGTCTTTCTGTGGAGATAATGATGAGGGAATAGACTGGAATGGTGTAGGAGAACTTAAGGAGCTCTGTGTTTCATGCTTGTGATAGTAAGTGGCCTTGGGACATTAATTTTTCATAGTATTTTTGCATTTTTTTAGTATTGTGGTGTTCATGCAGAGGATTGAAATTGTTACATGAATTTTACATAACTTTGTGAATCGGTTGTGGAGAAGAGAAGGCTTCAGGGACACCTTATAGTAGCCTTCCAGTATCTGAAGGGGGCCTACAGGAAGGCTGGGAAGGGACTATTTACAAGGTCTTGTAATGACAGGATGAGGGGCAATGAGTTTAAACTGACAGAGGAGAGATTTAGACTGGATGGTAGGAGGAAGTTCTTTGCAATGAGGGTGGTGAGACACTGGAACAGGTTCCCCAGGGAGATTGTGGCTGCTCCCTCCCTGGAGGTGTTCAAGGCCAGGTTGGACGAGGCCTTGAGTGACCTGTACTATTGGGAAGTGTCCCTGCCTATGGCAAGGGGTTGGAACTAGATGATCCTTGAGGTCCCTTCCAACCTTACCATTCTATGATTCTATGATTAATGAGACAGGAATTATAAAATCTGTAGTTATTTTATTTCCGGAAAGCCCCATCCACAAACTATATACAAATTAGTTAGATTGGGTTCAAAATTTTTTTCGGGAAGATCTTCACACAGGTGCTTATAGGGAATTTAGTAACTCAGGAAAATCAGAAAATTGGAAAAGGTTTTCTACAAAAATAGCTTTGCCACACTTACAAATAAAGGCATCCCGGAGCCCTAGGGAGCATCTGTGCTACTCACGGCGGTGGAGTAGGAATTTGGAGATGGTCCCTTGGCTCCTTTGCAGCAGTGTCTTGAATTGTAATCCATCGACGGGTCAATGTGGCACAGGATCCAATGCGAGTAAACCCGCCAGAGTCCAAACTGACTGCAGACATGGCTACCACGGGCAAAGGTCATGGGGCAGCACAGGGCAAAGCTGGACTGCTCCGCAGTGTCCTCACGAACGGCATCAGTTTACAGCACAGGCAGTTCCCTGCAGCAGCAAGTCAGGATGCGGCAGTCCGAAAGCAGGGACCATGAGCTTTCTCGTCACTGTTCTTCCAGATGCCCCTCAAGGCCCAACTCAAGGTCCCCCTCAAGGTCCGGCTCAAGGTCCCCCTCAGGGTCCAGCTCAAGGTCTAGCTCAAGGTTCGAGTCAAAGTCCGAGTCAAAGTCCGAGTCAAGGTCCCACGAGATAATGTGTCCAGTTGCCATATATATATGTTGGGGCAATTTGCTCTTCCTTGTTCAACCCCGTGGGGGTGGGGTAAGGAACTTCGCGCCTACTTCTTTCCACATTCCAAACCCCTGGAGACAGAGGTGGGGGGAGCAAAACAGTTTTGCACCCCATTGAAACCTCTGGTGGGGCAGGGACTTGGGTGTGCCCTGCCACACTTTGTAAAGAAAACTGAGTATTGCACAAACAGTATTAGTTTTTTTTGTGTTTCTGGAGCTATTGTAGATCAATAGCGTGGAGATTGACAGTATTCTTTACTTGAGGAAGATGGGCAGTACTTAACCAGCATTATGGATGTACAAGTACTGGGCACTACCCTATTCATAGAAACATAGAATCATTAACGTTAGAAAAGATCTCTAAGATCATCAACTCCTACCATCAACCCAACTCTACAATGTCCTGAAGTGCCATGTCTCTGCACTTTTTTAATGTCTCCAGGGATGGTGACCCCTCCACTTCCCTGGGCATCTTGTTCCAATGCGTGACCACTCTTTCAGTAAAGAAGTTTTCCCTAATAATCAATCAAAACCTCCCATGGCTCAACTTGAGTTCTTAGTACAGTGGCACTGAAGAGCCCTTTAGGCAAGGTCCCCAAAAGGGAAGATTTCCCTCATTCACCCCTTCCCTTCATCCTCCCTCAGCCTCCTCTTTTTCAAACTAACCAGCCCCAGCTCCCTCAGTCACTCCTCATAAGATTTATCTTCTAGGGCCTTCACCACCTTTGTTGCCCTCTGGACCTGCTCCAGCACCTCTACATCTCTCTTGTATTGCAGTGCCCAAAACTGAACACAATACTCAAGGTGTGGCATCATGAAAGCCAAGTACCAGGGGACAATGACCTCCCTACTCCTGCTGGCCACAGCATTTTTAATACAAGCCAGGATGCCATTGGCCTTCTTGGCCACCTGGGCACACTGCTGGCTCATATTCAGCTGCCTGTCTATTACAACCCCCAGATCCCTTTCTGCCAGGCAGCTCTCCAGCCACAACTGCCCCAAGCCTGTAGCATCACTTGGGGTTGTTGTGACCAAGTGCAGGACCTGGCATTTGGCCTTGTTGAAACTCATCCCATTAATGTTGGCCTATTGATCTAGCCTATCCAAGTCCCTCTGAAGAGCCTCTCTACCCTCATTCAAATCAATACTGCCACCTGACTTGGTGTCATCTGCAAACTTAGTGATGACATTCTCTATGCCTGAATCGACGCCATCAATAAAGATATTAAAAAGAAGTGGTCCCAACACAGATCCCTGGGAAACACCAATAGTGACTGAATTTAACTCCATTGACCACCACTCTCTGGGCCCCCCTGTCCAGCCAGTGCTTTATCCAGGAGACAGTGTGCTCATCCAAGCCATGAGTAGCAAATTTGTCTGCAAGAACTGTGTGGGGAACAGTATCAAAGGCTTTTTGAAAGCCTAGGAATACAATATCAACAGCCTTCCCCTCATCCAGTAGCCAGGTCATCTTGTCAGAGAAGGAGATCAGGTTGGTCAGGCAGGACCTGCCCCTCATGAATCCATGCTGACTGTGCCTGATCCCCTGGTTGTTGTTTATATGACATATGATGGCATTTGAGATGCCCTGCTCCATGACCTTCTCTGGTGCTGAGGTCAGACTGATAGGTCTGTAGTTTCCAGGATCTTCCTTTCTGCCCTTCTTGTAGATGTGTCACATTTGCTACTCTCCAGTCCACTGGCACCTCCCCAGTTAGCCAGGACTTCTGCTAAATAATGGAAAGTGGCTTGGCAAGCACATCTGCCAACTCCCTCAGCACCCTTGGGTGCAGCCCATCCAACCCCACAGACATATGTACATCTAAGTGGTGCAGCAGGTCAGTGACCACTTCCTCACTTATTGTGATGTCCTTGATCCAATTCCCCTCCCAGACTCCTGCTTCATGAGAATGGGTGCCCAGGGCACCAATGGATCCAGTGCTAAAGACTGAGGCAAAGCAGGCATTGAGCACCTCAGCCTTCTCCTCGTCCTAAGTCACCAGGTTTCCCTCTGCATTCAAGAGGGGAGGGAGATTTTCTATAGTCCTCCTTTTGCTGTTAACGAATTTACAGCAACATTTTTTACTCTCTTTAACAGCTGTAACTAGGTTAAGCTGTAGCTGTGCTTTGGCTCTCCTAATTTTCTCCCTACATAGTTTTGCTACATCTTTATAGTCCTCACGAGAGACATTCCCCCTCTTCCAAAGGCCAGAGACTCTCCTTTTGTTCTTGAGGTCCAGCCAAAGGTCCCTATTTAGCCAGGCTGACGCCTTCCCTGCCAGTTGTCTTTCAGCACACAGGCACAGCCTGCTCCTGTGCCTTCCCTTTTGAAGTGAGTCCAACCCTCCTGGACTCCTAAATCCTTCAGGATAGCTTCCCAAGGGACTTTGTCCATCAGCCTCCTAAACAGGCCAAAGTTTGCCCTCCGGAAGTCCAAGGTGGCCATTTTACTAACCCCTCTCCTTGTTTCCCCAAGGATAGAGAACTGAATCATCTCATGATTGCTGAGCCCCAAATGTTCTCCAACCTTTACTTCCTCCACTAGTTCTTTTCTGTTCACACGCAGCAGATGCAGGAGGGCATCTTCCCTGGTTGGCTCTCTCACCAATTGTGTCAGGAAGTTATCCTCCACACACTCCAGGAGTCTCCAGGGCTGTTCTCTCACTGCTATATTGTATTTCCAGCAGACATCCAGGAAGTTGAAGTCTCCCACAAGAACAAGGGGTAGCAATTGTGAGACCTCTCTCAACTGCTTATAAAAAAAATTACCTCCCTCTTCATTGTGATTGAGTGGTCTATAGCATAGTCCCATCACAATATCACCCTTGCTGTCCTTACTTCTGATTCTCACCCATAATGACACAACCCTATCATCACTTTCTTTAATTTGTGTGGTTTCATATGCTTCCCTAGTATAGAGGGCAACTCCACCACCTCTTCTACCTTGCCTATCTTTTCTGAAGAGTTGGTACCCTTCGATTGCAACACTCCAGTTGTGGAAGTCATCCCGCCAGGTTTTTGTGATGGCTGCTATATCATAGTTGCCCTGTAGTACAATGGCCTCCAGCTCCTCTTGTTTATTGTCCATGCTGTGTGCATTGATGTATAAACATTTCAGGGAGAGAGTTGAGTACATCATTTTAAACCTTGAAGTGTTCATGCCACAGCCTTACTACAAATAATTATTTGGTGTTGTACCATAAAAGTCTCCTGAAGGTTAAATAGGAGTATTTAAAAAGAGGAGCTTTTAAGAAGTACTTAAAAGTGCTTCATGGATTTTCCCATGGACCTCCAACACCTCTCAGTCACTTTTTAGAAAAAAATAAGAAGTTGCTGTAGCTGTTAACAGCTGAGCTTGAGTGAGGCTTTGACAATCATATCCTATCACGTCATGTGGTATCATATCATATCGTATCATATACACTATTAAAGTTACCTGAAAAGGTAGGCATATTTTGAGCCATACTTTGAAAGTCATGAAATGCTCATTGTTATGAGATATTTTTATTAATATCTCTGAATATTAATTTTTTATATTAATATTTGAAAATTCGGGGGAAAATCCCTCAGATTCTTTGGATTTTCGGTCGACACGAAATATTGGCACAGAGGATATTTATTAACACAGAATTAAACAGTAAAAACGGTCAGAACTTGGGAAAAGAGTAACGCGAAACAGGAAAGCCTTAACAGTGCTGCAGAGGCTCCGCATCAACCCCAGCACGTGGTACTCACGGTAAACGATCCCGGAGCAAGTTTCCCGTATAAAACGCGTCCAAACTCACGGCAAAAATGATCCCGCGGTAAAAATACAAAGTATTTTCGGCAGAGGGGGGGAGGAGAGAGAGCTGCAGAGCCAGTGTACGCTGCAAACACGTGGCCACGGCGATTCCCAGGTAACGAGCCACTAACGAGCACTGCTGCGGTGATCTTGTGCAGGAAAGGCTGCTGTGTGGCAAGGGAGAGAGGTGACTTCTAAATCATCCCCCTTAAATAGACCAATTTGAAAGAGAAACTGACCAATAGGCATTTAGCATTCCTGTACTGCCCAATGCCTTCAAAGCTGCGTGCCTCGTGCAAGCACACATGCACATTGAGGGGCTGCACCTTGCTCAGCTTAACCCAATCTACTCAACTTCCGGACCCTGAACAAAAGGAGGATTGAGCACGGGTTTAAACCAGCCTGGCAGGAGTTGAGTACATCATTTTAAACCTTGAAGTGTTCATGCCACGCCCTTACTACAAATAATTATTCGGTGTTGTACCATAAAAGTCTCCTGAAGGTTAAATAGGAGTATTTAAAAAGAGGAGCTTTTAAGAAGTACTTAAAATTGCTTCATGGATTTTCCCATGGACCTCCAGCACCTCTCAGTCACTTCTTAGAAAAAAATAAGAAGTTGCTGTAGCTGTTAACAGCTGAGCTTGAGTGAGGCTTTGACAATCATACCCTATCACATCATGTGGTATCATATCATATCGTATCATATACACTATTAAAGTTACCTGAAAAGGTAGGCATATTTTGAGCCATACTTTGAAAGTCATGAAATGCTCATTTTTCAAGTCTCAGTCCATTCAGTGGCTTCTTGTGTACCTATGGACTATAATTTGGTGATAGTCCATTTTGCTATGAGGATGTGCTGGAACAATTCTCATATTTCTTTGACTTGTGTCCACTCAAAATGACCTGCAAGGTGCCCTTTTGATAGTTGTATCTGTCTAAAGCATTGTGCTTCAATCCTCACTGTGCAATGTGTCTGATGTGGGACAAGGCATATTGATTATAAGTAGAATCTGATCATTTCCCAAAATTTAAGATAACTATGTCATCAGTTCTTTAAATCTGAAACTGATACTGATGTATTTTACTGAACACACACAAACACACACAGAGTTTCTGTTAGATTCAGGGAAAAAGTCCTTAGGTATGTAAAAGCATTTTAAATGAATGCTTGCATATTTTCTATTTCATCTCAGAGATTTAACTGATTTTTTTTTTTACTATGAATCTCTGGAATGGTCCAAGGAGTCATGCTGCTGGGTGACATCAGTTGTCTTAAATTTCTGGATATTTTTTTTAATTACAAGGATGGAAACATGCCTTTTTTTTTTTTTTTTTCCCCTCCAGATTTTCTGCATATTAAGATTTGAATTTGTAGGTGAGAGTTCAGTCTAGGGGAGACTTCCACAGAAATCCCATAACTACTTTGCATAAAATAACTAAAAATATTTGAATTTATGTTGTAATGTGAAATCTAAGACATCTGTATCTCAGGGTCTAGACAGGCCTTTGTAAATACCTAGCATTAATTGGGAAATTATAATAATTTGTCTTTCTCTTCAGAATAAAATAGTTTCATTGAATGCTGAAAGGAAATGGTTTTGAATTTTTTCCTGTCCACAATCTATCATAGTTAATAATGCAAATGCTTTCTCTGTGATGCTTCATTAAAATGCTTCCTGACTTGAGTAATCTCCATGGAGCTGCTAAACTCTATCCTCTTAGAATGCATAGAATGGTAGGGATTGGAAGGGACCTCTGGAGATCATACAGTCCAACCCTCCTGCCAAAGCAGGTTCACCTAAGGCGGATCACAGAAGAACACATACAGGTGAATTTTTCTCGCTTGTTTGGAGGTGGCTTGCAGAATAGAAAGAGAATATCACCCTAACTCAGAAATATGCAGAGAAAGATGAGTATCCCTATCACCTTTCTTTCTCTAACTCATTTTTAGAATCTCTTTCAGCTATTTCTCATGCCACAAACTTAAAAAAAAAAAAAAAAAAAATCAGGCCATGTTCAGAAGAAAGTAATTTTGTTCCCGTGAGTGCTCACTGATATCTTCCTATGGAAACAAGTAACAGCACAAACTTCCACAATCTTGTTCAGAACTGCAAGGTCTGCATAAAGCAGTAGAGTCAGTAGAGGGCAGGTCTGGCAGGGTTTTAGCTGAAGTTATTAAAGCACTTCAGGACTCTAAGTGTAGCTTGTCTCATGAATACCACAGCCATCTAAATTGTAAAGATAGTGGAGAATTCACACATACACAAATGTCTGCAACAAGCTACTAGATCCACAGGCAGATAGCTATAAACTTCCATCTTGGCTTTTGTTTATAATAATTGTAACTGTAGCTAAATAGTTCATAGTAATTATCAGTCTTGGACAGTAAGGAAGTATATACACCACCTCATGTCAGTGACTCCCCCTACTTAATGATTTTAAAGAAACTAGAGTGTTTTATGGCTTGTGTTAGACACAGAGATCTGAAGACAACAAACCAAAGGAAGAATACATGCAAACACAGAAAAAAATCTGCATACATCTTGGAGAGGGGAAAAAAAATTAAGACACAGACCTGGCAAGCAGCTGAATTGCAGGACGTTGAGGATTTTGCACCTCAGCTGTATTGTCATGTTTCACTGAATGACAGAATGGCTGAGGTTGGAAGGGATCTCTTAAGACCATCTGGTTCAACCATTCCTGCCCAAGCAGGGTCAGTTAGAGCAGGTAATTTATGGTTAGTCTTGGTTATTGTCCAGGTAATTTTGGCGTTATCAGTCTCTAGGCCGTAGTGACTCATTTATCCATCTACATCATCACAGTCTGTATTGAGCATGGTAGTGCTCAGTAATGATGTTGCTCAGTTTTCTTCAGGACCTATCCAACAAATGCATAAAAAAATTCCAGTAATTCCAGTAGCTTTTGAAATCAACATTGGAGATTATAAATAGGATTTCTCCTTGAACAGCTGTGGAACTGCCTGGTGCTGATATTATCCAGAACATCCTTTCCCATAAGTGATGAGATTTTGGAATCCGCAGAAAATGTGTGGGCACTCTTGGCCCACATTGTTACTACCTCAAACTAAGTATAACAGAAAAACTAGATGCATATGGAGATCTATACCTTCTTCTTCAAGTTTATAAAGAGCAGAACTGTTATCACAAGTTATATTCAACAGAGAGACAACTTTTTTCCTGATAGGCAATATAGAACTGTGTCCTTCGGGATTCAAAAGGAAATATTTTTACTGTCCTTCCTCTTGACTTCAAGGGAAAAAAAAGGAACAAAACAAAACAAAACAACAACAACAACAAAACCAAAAAAACCCCACCAAACCCAAAACCAAAACCCCACTTGTGTGGCATCACAGAGACATCTCCAAGTAATTGGTTGCTGTAATACATAATCGTAGACAGCAGGTCAAAAGAGGTCATTCTCCCCTTCTGCTCCCCCTCTGCTCCACTCTCATGAGACCCCACCTGGAGCACTCCGTCCAGTACTGGAGCCTTATTACAAGAAAATCTGGACATCCTGAAACGTGTCCAGAGAAGGGACACAAGGATGCTCAGAGGGCTGGAGCACCTCTCCTGTGAGGACAGATTGAGGGAGTTGGGGCTGTTCTGTTTGGAGAAGAGAAGGCTCTAAGGAGACCTTATTGTGGCCTTCCAGTACCTGAAGGGGGCCTCCAAGAAAGTTGGTGAGGGACTTTTTAAGATTCCAGGTAGTGATCGGACTAGGGGGAATGGATCCAAGCTAGAGGAGGGTAGATTTAGATTAGACATTAGGAAGAAGTTCTTCTCTATGAGGGTGGTGAGACACTGGACCAGGTTGCCCAGGGAGGTGGTGGAAGCCTCATCCTTGGATGTTTTTAAGGTCAGGCTGGATGTGGCTCTGAGCAACCTGATCTAGTGTGAGGTTCCCTGCCCATGGCATGGGGGTTGGAAGTAGATGATCCTGAAGGTCCCTTCCAACCCTGACAATTGATTCTGTGATCTTTTAGCTTGATGTAGTATTGTCAACTTATGAAAACCCTTTGTGAATCTGGGCACGCAAAAGACAGGAAACTTAACTGTATTATATAAATGACAACTGATGATCATTTTCAGTATTTCTATTCACTATGCAAAGATGACAAGACTTTTTGTAGATTACTCAGATTATATTTTCATTTTGGAGAAAAACCCAACATGGTACCAGGCTCAGTTTAAAGACTGTCAAAGTGGTTGTGTTAGAGTATTTGTCACCACACTGCATCCACTGGAAAGCATAATGGTTCAATTAGTTTCAGAGCTGACTCGACAGCAGGCTTCAGTAGAGTCACAGTTGCTGAAATTTCTAGAGCTGCCACACTGATCTTAGCATCAATTAGCAAACCTTGTAGAGAAAACAATTGTGCAAACTCCATTCAGATGATCTCACACCACCTTACTGCTCTTGAGACCCATCTTATTCTCATTCAACAATGATTCTTCATATTGCCGCACACATCTGCCTTAAAGGCTTCCCCATCCTTCCTAGTGGTTCAGAGCCAATCATCTGGCCTTGCTGGGAACTCAAACATTGTCCCAAACTCTAAATTCCCATGACCAGCGTGTGAGGGTGTCTAAGGTCTGCACGAGTCCTTTGTACATGTTGTTGTACTGTGTGTTCTGGGCTCTCATGCGGAGAGGATCTCTCAGAACACAACTTACTAAAAAAGTCACAGCCTCTCTACGAGAATTAAATTCTTTCTACAGCTAAAGCAGCCAGTAGTAACTTACATTTGCATGATCAAGCCAGTTTGGATAGCTGTTCCCACTACAAAAAAAAATAGTTATGCTTTGCTTTAAAGAAAAGAGGAGCACAGGATGGAAAAATTGGCATATGATAAACTGAACTCCTGCGGGGGTTTTAATTTTCACATACTCTTAAACTCTTGGAGCCTGATGAGCTTAACATTTTGGCCAGTTGCACAATTTTGAAATTTCGACAGTGAATGGTTTTTGGACAGGAAAAAAAATGTTCTCACAAATATGAAAAGTGAACAGATGTTACTATTGGTGCTTCCAACGCCTACTGACAGAAAACATCTGTATTGAACTTCCTGAATTTTAGGATCTTGAGAACACTCCCACACACCACTGGAAAGCCATTTGAAAGCAATTGGGCTGGCAGATCTGCTTTCGGGTGTATGACAGAATGTTCTAATGCAAGCAGGTGCTGCTTGTTGTCTTGCCTGAGGAGCTCAGCCAGCCAAGAAGCAACAGCTATCTGACCCACTGTGTTATGCAAGTTTTTAGCATTTCGTGTGAACCATGATTTAAAAGAAGCCATTGAAAGCATTAAAATTAATTGAATGAAAATAAACTATTTTGGTGTGGATAACTAGCAGGTTAGGATTGCACTGCTTTGTGTAGTGCCCTGGAAAGTGTCTGGCTTTTTCAATCCTGTCAGAACCCATGCTGAACAAACAGAATTTTCTTCTGTTTTAAAAACATACTCATTGTGCTAAAACTCTGTGAGGCATTTGCCATCCTTCAAAGTGCTCAGTCAAACCTTTAGTAAGTACCATGGCCAAAGTCTACCCTGTTATATGAGCATGATACAGCAACTGTCACAGAGTAGCTGGGAGTTCCCTGCTTCCTCCTGCTGCACACCCATGATCTTGATACTGGTCTGGTTGTAAGAGCAAATTTGGCAAGATCATTTCCCTCTCTGGTGGATTTTTCATTGGCTATCAAACCAGCCTTCTCTAATTAATTAGTAATGAATGTTTTGCAAGGATGAATCAACGTCATTCTAGTGTTCTGTAAAGCATCATTAGCTCATGATCTCAACTTCAAGTTGATTCAAAGTAACATCTCTCATTTATTTTAGTTAACTCTTTCTTAAAGATAGTATTTAGTTGGAAGCCTGGGGAGCAAAATTTGCATGAATAGAGGTAGTTATGGTTATCTTAGGCTGGTACTCTTAAATTTAACCAGTGAGTAGCTCCATTGATTGCACTTTCACTCACACGCTAACCCAAAGCCTCTGTCTAGACTGCAGAGTGTCAAGCCATCTCCAGCTCTGCTGGCTCTGAGATCTGAAGATTTCCCCATGATGCCTTACATCCTGCCACAGCCTTATAGCTGTGATAGAAACTGAACTAAGAAGCTACATAAGAGCAGTAGTATTTATGTGGCTCCTAGCAGCCTAGGGAAACAAGTATCTGAGTAGCCAAAAAGGAAGCAAGATAGGCACCAGATGATGTACTTGAAATAAATGAATATACCTTTGAGCACACAGTATTAGCATCTGATCATTTTTTTTAATACTGAAACATTTCTAACTTTAGAGAAAAATCCTGATTTACACCACCAATAGTAACAGTTCTGGCATATGCTGCCTGCCAAGTTTAGTAATTTTATTTCATTTATATCCATCTCCTTTTTCATGCAGCATTATTTTCATGCTCAAGTTTTGAATCTTAATTCTAAATGCTGAATCCAAAATTCTAGGAGTTGATCTTTTGGAGTGTTTCCTTCTTGCACAGTTTAGAAATCAGTGATATGGAGGTCAACATTTGAGCTCCCTTTTATAGACATTTAACAAAACCAAGCACATTCAGGGTGCATTTGTTGACCTAGTTTGAATATCTGTGTTGAGATATATTGTGCCATAAGATGTCACCCTCACCTCCTGGGAGCTTTGGGTGACTCTACTGCATGTAGATGTCTATACCTGTTCAGTACTCTACTCCATGTAGATGTCTATAGGTGTTCAGTAAATACAGTCCTTGGAAAAACAAACAAACAAACAAAAAATCAAACAGAAAAAAAAAAACAAAACCCAAAGCCTTTTGAGTCATTGCAAGTCTTAACATATACTTCAACAGAGCATGGTTACTAGATAGGTGTGTTTGCCAATATATGTCTTAATTTTGATCCTAAATTTCCCCATTTGTCTGAGCAGCCATACTTCAGCAGAGAAGCTGCTTTGGACATTCAGAGCTATTCCTTTAGTGATCTACAAACAAAACCACCCTTCCCTCTGCCCACCTTTTCCTTCCCGGATCTTCTCCCCGTTCCTATTCTGCTTTCATCTAGTCAATAACCTTTTGAAAATTTAGCATGGAAATCCTTGTGAGATTTTATGCAGACTTCATCTTTTCTGCCATGGTCCCAGTATTGTTTGTTTCTACAACAGCTCTGCAGAGCACAGAAAGCATTTCTGACATATATTCCTATGTATTTTGTGACATGAAGAAATTTTTAAACTGGTTATTTGGATTATTTGACCTACATTCCAGCATGTATTTTCTTTTACGCATGTTTTATCTTCTTGGGTGACAAAATAAGTTTCTGGAAGATCACAAATTAAAGCAAACCGTGGGAACAGAAAACAGTACAAAATTATTTCGTTTATTGTCTAGAGAAAAGGGCTATGGCTTCTGGTAAAAAGAACTCTTTCATAGTTCTGGCTTTTTTCTTCTTTTTTTTTTTTCTTTTTTTTTGGTTAATGAGGATTTAATGTTTATTACTTCCTTTAAAAAAAAAAAACACACAAAAAAAAAAAAGCCCAAAAACTTATTCTGCAGGCTGAATCACTGCTCTGGAATTAATGTCATTTGGTCACTTCTATCCTGAGAGAAAACGTCGCATGTCCAGACAATGTAGTTGAAAGAGCAGCAAATTGTTACCATGCCACAAGGCTGAACTAGACTAATTTTTTTTTTTTAGCTATTTTTAACTTAAAGAGAATTTTATAAATGTGTTTGTTTACCTTTTTTTGTACAAACAACAACAACAACAACAACAAAAACCTTTTTAACAAATGAGAAGTAAAGGGTTTTTTTCTGACTAAACAAGTTGGAATGTAAAACTCAGCTGAAGAGCTTTCTCTGAAGTAGCAAGGAAAATTAAAAATAGAAATAACCATTAGCTATGCCCTTTTCTTTTAAAGCCTGCTGACTCTTTCAGAGCTAATCTGTGTTTAAGAATTGAATATCGCACAGCTTAAGGAACATGAAAAAAAGGTTTGCTTTATTTGCTTGTAACATTCGGGTTAGATCACAGAGATCCGTTCCTTCCTAATGTTGGTAACCACATGATGGCAGAAGCCGATGCCAGCCCTACAGTAAATTTCAGATTCAGAAGATACAGGCCTATGGCATTAAATGTAAATTTAGCATATAATAAGTTTAGCAACTATTAAGTTTTTCTTACTATTCTCAGAAGACCAAGTCCTGCTACACAAAGGGTAAATAAAGTAACACGCATTCCTGAAGCCACGCAGCTCAGTTGCATGCTGAATTTCATCCCATCCCTTCTGCACTCTCCCAGCTTTCTAACTGCCAGACAATTTGCAGGAAACCTTCTGCTTTTGTTGCCTTAGACCTCACACAAAGACATTTTGACCCTACCTGAACTCCTTATCAGATTTCCTGAAGGTTGTAACATGCTCTGAGGGAGTGCACCTGCAGCGGTCAGGGCTTCGTGTAGCAGCAACGGCTGGTGCCATCTAGTGAGGAGCTTCTGAATGCTCCCTGCAACTCGAGATGGATCATCTGTCCTGTAGAAGCAGAAACAGAGACAACTTCGTTTAATAAGTAAGCCCGCACAGCATTCAGGATTTTTTCCTCCCAGATAATTTTTTTCCCCAGTGGCTAGCATTAGCTATGTTTTGCCCCTGTATTTATATTTTCTACCATTCCACAAATTGTCCTTTTCTGAAGTAGAATTGCAAAAAATGTTTAAAGTTTGCTACAACAAAACTCTGAGTTACTGGGGTGGATGGAACCATTCAAACTACATTACCAGTGTTCAGCATAATGCTCTTGGTGTAGCAATGCACCGGTGTCTTCTGCACCTTGGTAGATGTCATGCTCATTGACTAGCTGAACCTAGTGAAGTTTTGGAAGCAAGTTGGTTTAAACCTGGTTTATTCTAATAGCCACTGGGAAATGCAGATAAACAAGTTTCACCTTAGTAGAGTTGGTAGGAGGGGAAGACTATGCATGTATCACTGCCATGGAGAAATTATGCAAAAAATAGCCAGTTAAGACCCACGGAGTCTTAAACTTGTTTTGGAATTCACAGAATCACAGAATTAACCAGGCTTGAAAAGACCTCTGAGATCATGGAGTCCAACCTATCACCAAAGTATTCTAATTAACTGAACCATGGCACTAAATGCCCCATCCAGCCTCCTTTTAAACACCTCCAGGGATGGTGACTCCACCATCTCCCCAGGCAGCCCGTTCCAATGGACAGTCACTCTTTCCATGAAGAATTTCTTCCTAATGTCCAGCCTAAACCTGCCCTGGTGCAGTTTGAGTCTGTGTCCTCTTGTTCTGTCACTGGGACTGTGCCTAGGAGAAGAGACCAACCCCCACCTGGCTACAACCTCCCTTTAGGTAGTTCTAGAGAGCAATAAGGTCTTCCTTGAGCCTTGTCTTCTCCAGGCTGAATTGATTCTGTAAATAGTTAGAGGGCATTGTACAACAAGCTTTCTGGCACCTGCCCATGCTGGGCAGCCTGGGACCTCCAGAAGCAGACACTGACTCAAAATGCACTAGTTAAGCCTCCATGTGGTCTGCTTTTTTCTTGTCTGTCACGGTCAGATCACCCTTCCCATAGGAAGCAAACTTGTTCTTTCACCAATGACCTTTTTGAAATGTCAGGGAATTAACCTCCTTTCTTCTTGTCCACTATTAAATAAATAATGGCCTGCAAGGACCGTCGTCATGTGGGGAATACTGAATCATCACATTCCATATACCAGAAGCAGTTGCAAAATGAAAGTCTGTAATGAAATGTGGAGAAATGGGCTCAAGACAGGGAAGCTCTGCAGTAATTCTCATTCTGTCTCCTCTTTATTACAAATCAACAGTGTTTTCCTTTCTACATATCTCCACACCAGTAGGTGGATTTCTCATCAATTGGTAGTGACGTTCTCGTATTTTAAAACCTTTGGAGCAGGTACTCTCATTTATCATATCTTTATTTGTATAACACCTCAAACAATTTCTTGCTCTTAAAATTACTGCATCCTTCTCTGCCGGTTGTGTTTCCATGCTGTAAATTTAGCAGTAAATGAGAAGTAAGAATGTATTGCAACATGGCATCTCTTTTGTTGAACTGATAGAAGACAACTGGAAGTTAAAGTTCAAACTGCAAAACATGAACATTCGCTATGGATTTAAAAGTCTGTTCAGGACCTTCTGAAGTCCACTGGGGCTAATTGGAAAATGCAGTTACCAAATTCAGTCACAACTCCAACAGCATTTTCTTTCATGCACTTCACTGGACAAGCGACAATGTATATACAACATTGCAAATATTTTCTGGGAAGATTGCCTCCAGGCTTCCTAAATTTCTGACCTTTGCTTCTCTCTGTAAATAGCTTTTGCACATAGCTGGGTTGACCTCATAAATTGTGCGAGGCCTTTTCCAGTCAGCTGAAGCTGCAGGAAGAACAAAGCAAGAGCTGCACATTTAGGGGTGTATCCTGGTGTTGAGAGCTTTGTAATTCATCTGAAAAGTCATGGAAGTTTTGTATAAGAACAAAGAAAAAGCTTCTTGTTAGTCTTCAAGATATGACATCAGCCCACTTTTTCCTTTTCCTTTTTTTTCCCATGTGCTCCCTCCAATAGCATGCCACACATGCTTAGGTAACCCTCTTCACACTGGCCTACAAATGCAGTGATGGATAACATGGAGTCATCCTGCCATGCTCTGGACTTGGGAAGAGTTCCAGTTCACACCAGCAAAATGAGAGGCCTTCTGCTGGAAGGCACCATAGGCCAAAGCGCATTTGTGCATTGCTCTTTCATTTAAGAATAGGGAGCACCAGAAGAAGTATTTTGTGAGGTGTCTAAAATCTGACAGATAGGGATAATGTGTTTCCCTTGGCTTGTTTGCTTGCTTGGTTGGTGGGTGGGTTTTTTAACTGGAAACTTAATCCATCACAATTTCACAGCTTTGGAGAATTTTCTAGGATTTCTGACCTTCCAGGAGCCCAAACAGAGCAGTACCATGCATGACATGTTTCAGATAGGGGAATTCAGGACTCTAGTAATTGAGTCATGCTTTATTCGACTAAACCTTTCAAATTGATTGTCTTTGCTTAAGTCTTCTCAATGACCTTTACAAAAGAGAGAATGTTCTTAGGTCATTTCCTAAAGAACGAGGGACATACTTGTTCAACAAAGGATCTAACATAAAGAAAGCGGAGCAAAAGCTGACAAGACTGAGTTAATGAAGGTTAACAAAGTTAATTCAGTCATCAAGCCAATGTACTAATTGGCTGAAGAATTACACAAACATTGTCATGATATTAATTACTTCCCCAGCTCTGACTCTGTCATGCTAAACTGGTCCCCAAAGGATCAATTCTTTTGTCCTTATCGCAAATAGTGTTAAATAATTCTTGTGTCTCAACAAATGATCAAATAATTGCCAGGAAGTCATGGGGAAGGGGCAGTGTTTGGAATGGAATGTTTTCCGTTTCTTGTTTACTACTTCCTCCACATCAGATAGGAAAATGGAAATGGAAGTATGAGAGTGACATTTGATGTAGGAATTAGAGAGATAACCTTGTTCCATGTAATGCTTCCTTTGAGGTATTGCAGCTCTGCAGGGGCCCTGCAGAAATTCAGGCATGTATTTGACAGTTGTGACCCTAACCTGTACCTCCCTGCAACCTGCAACCTGCCTGCACCCACAAAAGGGGTGTAGATGGGCACTAAAGAGGAGGTTTGCATTTCTCAGGTGCTTTGGGAATCTATTTGGCTTTCAAATACTTCCAAAACAAAGCAGCATTTTTAGCGTACAGTTTCCATGATTTCCTTCCCTTGTGGAAGTAACTGAAACGTTTGTTTTCAGAACCTCACTAAATTGGAACTGGAGCAATCTAAAGTCTCTTCTATTGAATTTGAATATTTTTTTCTGTGCTTTTTGCAGGTATGTAAGATATATACTCATCCTTTTTAAAGGTTACTTTCCATATTTGTGTGTATGTGGAAGAATAAGCCAACTGAAGTACTTAATAAAGTTTTAAGGCCACATAGCAAGATAGAAATATTTTATATTGATATTTGCACAAGAATTGGTACTGCTTTACAAAAAAACAAAAAGACATTTTTTCTAAATTAATGAAGTATCTATTATTTCATGATATATGCTTATATATACTCTCTCTTAATTTCTTTACACTTAAATTTTGACTCACAAGTAAGAAAAGTCGAGCAAAAAGTGATGTCAGAAAAGATTTTTTTTCTTATATTGGGACTGACACTGATGAGTGTTGGTTGGGATTTAAATCACTATCGCAGTGCTTCTAACCAACATCTTTCTATTTGAGTAAGGTAACTAAGAAGATTATGTCTACTGTGAATCTGTTTACGACAGCTTCATAGAATAACTTTTAAAAACTGAAAACTATTGATGTAGAGAAAGATGCATCTGCAATAGCCAGCTGTGACTGGCATGGGGAAATGAGAAGCTATTCACTCAGATGTGTATCACAGTATCACAGTATAAGCAAGGTTGGAAGTGACCTCAAAGATCATCAAGTCCAACCCATTACCACAGACCCCGAGACTAGACCATGGCACCAAGTGCCACGTCCAAACGTGCCTTGAACACCTCCAGGGACGGTGACTCCACCACCTCCCTGGGCAGCCCATTCCAGTAGCGAATGAGATATGTGTATGCTGATACACATTATATTACATTTTATATGTATTCATATAAACTTTTTTACTTCTCCATTCATTAACTTGAAAAGAGATTGACCTCCTAGCACTAATAATCCACATGAGCAGGCTTGGTTTAGAAGAAGAGTTGCTATATAAAGTTGCATTTAGTTGTAGGGAGAGAAGAGTCTCTCATGCTGACACCTCGTACTTAAATCCATGGTGTCCTTTGGCTGTGCTCCTAAACCATTTGCTTTGTCAAATTAATCATAATAGTATGGAAAAAAACAAACAAATGAAAAAAACCCAAACATACTGTAAGAGATCTATCCTGGTGGCTTATCCTGAGGAACTCCATGTAATTCAGTCTTCATACTGGCTCATTCCTAGTCTACTTCCAAGAAAAAAAAAATGCACTGACTTTTGTACTTTCTTTGGCTGTGTCAGCTTCTCAGTATGGACTCACTTGATACAACAGAGCAAGATTTAAAGTACAAAACCCAGCAGCCATTGTGACAGCCATTTTCCACAAAAGTGGTGTGGAAAATTGATTTGTTTTAAAAAAACAGAAGCTGTGTTTCAGTCATAGTGTTTTGTCTTCAGATTTGTGGTATCAAGGCAACTGCAACACAGATAAATGTTAATAGCAGATAGATGTTGACAATGAACTTTTTGTGTCACAAATGACGCTATCCTTCGATATGAGAATAAAACAAATTTTGCCTAGTATCAATAAGGCATTGTTCAGTATCTTTACTACAAATTCCTAAATACAAAGAAATCAGGGTATCTTCAAGTTCATTTCTGTAAGTTCCCACACTGCCCTCCTTCACTTCTCCCACCTCAATGGCATTAAATGAAGTTGAACTATTACTCTTCCAGCATACCATTCATCTTCCAGCTGTTTCTTTCCAGGCATGGGCAACACTGTAAGTATTTTATCCTAAAACAAGGCATTATTTTTTTTACCAGCCCATTTATATAAATATATATGTTTGTCCATGCCTTGCTGTAATTCTTGGTTTGTGAGACACTAACTGTAAGTATTTTATCCTAAAACAAGACATTTTTTTTTTACCAGCTCATTTATATAATATATATCTGTTTGTTCATGCCTTGCTGTAGTTCTTGGTTTGTGAGACACTAATGCTGTTGTAGACTGGTCTGTGAAAAATAATTCATTGGAATAAACTTAATTAGAACATCTTGGTAAATGATGCTTTGTGCCACTGAAGCATATTTCTCCAGAAAGGATTGCTGCAATTTACTACTTGTGTCATTAGTGCGCTGCGCGCTGCAGAGCATGCAAAACATATGTGCATTTGGTGACGCTACGTCTGGAACAGGTCTCAAATACTTTGGTTCGCACATCTCAGACATATTGTCACAACTCATTATTTAAACCACCACTGTGTCATTTCAAAATGATTTTTTTCCCCTTGTTGAGTCTTGTGATGTTGGCAGTAAACGGGATTATTTTTAAACAATGTTTGAAGTGGCCTGAAGAGAGACAAACCAGCGCTGGAAAGGAGAACAACAAGGAAGCCTTGCGTGCAGCTCTTCAACCTATGTAGATGCATGCCCATTGAATCATTTTCAGGCTCCACTGCTGACATCCACAAAGAGAAAGAAATTCCTGCCATTAAATGCTGGGCTCCATTTGTAAGAAATATGGCCACTAAGTAGATTTCACAGTTAAACATATTTTTCTTGTTTGGAGTGTAATTGGTTATGTTGTAGGTCAGTGAGAATCACTCTTGAGAAGTCATATTCCAAAGAAGACACTTTTTTTCATTGAACAGCCATGAATACTCAAGTAGTGAACGTTGATTTGAGTGTTAATTTGCATGTATTGATTTTGTCACACACAATGCAGTCGCTGCTGGAGTTGCTGGAGTTTCCTGCATAGTGATTGTAGATGACGTTCATCAAAGGGTCTGGCCTACTGGAACAGAAAGGGATCCTGTGTTTATTTTCTCTTTAAGAGATTGACTCCATTGTAGCAGTGATAACTAATCCAGCTTTATGCATCACAACTGTTCCTAAATAAGTGCTTTTTTATTATTTTTTTTTCAGGGCCAGCCAGGACTCCTTGGATCACAGGGATTCACTGGACCACCAGGATTGATGGGGATCCCAGGAGTGCAAGGTCCCAAAGGTCACAAAGGTGAAAGAGGATATCCAGGAATAAGTGGACCCAAAGGAGAAGTGGTAACTTTTGAATATCAGATGTTTTAGCTAATGAGCAAAATGCTGGCAGAACATAATTTTAATTGTGCTATTTCACTCTAGGGACAAAGAGGAGTCACTGGATTCCCCGGGGCAGATGGCATTCCTGTAAGTAGCCAGTTATCTCATCTATAAGAAATCACTAACTGCAAATATTGCAGGCTAGTTTAAAGCTTTTATGCTTTAATTAAAATATCCGGCATCTGCCACATACACACTTTTAAGCTAAGGAGATATACTGAAGTGAGTGGAACTGCAGATACAAAACAAGAGAGCAGAATCTGTGCTCCTTCTCATTCCCTCAGATAATTAAGATCCATTTGCTTTGTTGCATGGAGAAATCCCTTTGTAAGTGGGACAAGAAAGGATGGAAATTTCCTGTGCCCCTGGAGGATGCTCAGCTAAGCGAGTTCTTTTGTAAGAAAGAACTGAGATAAGTATTTTGCATATCTTAAGCTCATGAACAAAGGACACCAGTGGGTCATAACTTAATTATTTCAGAGTTGCAAAGCATACAGAAAGACCAATGATTTTAAGAATGATAGGTTATTATTTGCTTAATAGCTCATATGGCATGCTTGAGGTAGTCTTAAAAAACTTACTGAACACTAAACAGTGTCAAACTTTGAACAAATTGACCAGGTCCATGAAACTGAAACGTTCAAAAAGGAAACACGGGTAAAGTTCACAGCGCAGTATTTTCCCAGCTTACACTTCTTTACATCTTGTGTCATAAAATAACAAAGAAATCTGAGTCACTGGAATCCCTGGACAGAGTTCCCAGGCTTGGGTTTCCTTTGTAGTGCTCCCTGACACGGGGCCCCGTTCTGCAGCCCACGCATCCACATCCACTATGTTTTCACCCTTTCTTTGTTTCCAGAAAATCTCCCTATTGAGTTTCAGGGCTTTCTCTCTCACAGTCTTCCTCCTCCTCACTTTTAAAGGAAAAGCAGAAGACCCTCTTTCCCATTCCTATTAAGGATCTCATTCATCTCACCACATCATACTGAGTTTTTTCTAAGCACCGTAGTGTCCTCAGGAGAATAAATCTCTCCCCTGTGAAACTCCATGTTGCTATAGCTGAACCAAGGCTTCTCTTAGCTGAGCAGGTTTACTTTTTCAGCCCTGCCTTCCCAACCTCTGCACATTGCACTGTGAGGGATAAATACCTTCAGACAGTAGTCTTATCTGCATGTTCCATTACCCTTCTTGCTCACTTATGTTCTCCAATCAGTTTTCTTAGGCCAAGACTTAATGCTGACCATCAGGAGGCATCAGAGAGATAGGCACATGTACAAACTAGAATGGCAGAGTGGTGGGATGTGGGGCTGGAGGCTAACAGGGAATGATGGCAAACCTGGATCTCTTCTGGGGTATGAAATACCAGTACTTGATGGATCTAGGTAAGGATGGGAACAGATTTCTTTTTCTTCTAAGCAATGGAGCTGAAGCAAAGAAAATGCAGTTGCTTTAGATACAGAAGGGAGAAATGGTTTATGTTGGTTTCTGGTTGTCATAGCTGAGCCCCCTGGAACAAAGAGCTGCTCAAAGGCAGATTTGCTTCTCATCAGTCCCAGTGCAAACCAGAAGCAACAGTATTTAAGATAAATGTAGGTACAGCAATGGAAATCCCATTTGAGACAGGAGTAACTTTCTTAGAGGCTCAGTGTGGAGGTTCTGCAGTGCCCCTGGCTCCCTTGCTTTAAGCCTTACTGTTTCCTTCCCATCTTCATACTTAAAGCCTCATCACAACACTCACTGTAGCTCCAAAAGCATCTCTGACAGTTTTTCCAGCTTGGAAGCTGTTCAAAGCCATCGAAAAACCTTTCTTCCCACTCTTCCAGTGTGAAGCACTGAAATGCTTAACAATCCCAGTTCTTGATAGCTCCCTGCACAGCAGCCTCATCTGGCTTAGTTCTCTGCCTAACAGAGCCTGCATTGAACATAGCTTTCCTACCCTTTCTGAAAGGTCCTTCACTTCTCATTTTTTCATGCCGTCTGGGGCATCTGGTTCAAGCTGCAACTATATTAAAAAAAGGCACTGTCTGTTTCTGTCTTTGAAAATCCTAGTTTCCCATGGATCCAAGCCTTGGGCTTAATGTGAGAATGTCTAAATACTGTGTGACTACAGGAAAAGGAAAACTAGAAACAGATGGATAGATAAACACTTTTTTTTTTTTTTTTTTTTCCTTCTTTTTTTTTTCTTTTTTTTTTTTTTTGTTTGTTTCCCTCAATAGGGTCATCCAGGGCAGCCAGGATCAAGGGGGAAACCAGGTCATGATGGCTGCAATGGGACAGTAGGTGACCCTGGTGACTCAGGAAGTCCCGGATTCTCTGGTTTCCCTGGCACCATTGTAAGTAGCTGACAGTAAGTGAGTACCTGAAGCTAAGATCATTGCTGAAGTGAATTTCATTCACATGTGTGACATCTTTTAATGGAGCTCCCTTTTGGCCCAGCAGGGCAGACTTACCATGGATTCACTGCACTATGCTTAGTTATTAAATTGCAACCATCACTAGGCTGTCTGCCCAGAGCTATATCACAGTATCACACAGTATCACAGTATCACCAAGGTTGGAAGAGACCTCAAAGATCGTCAAGTCCAACCCATTACCATAGACCTTGAGACTAGACCATGGCACCAAGTGCCGTGTCCAAACCCGCCTTGAGCACCTCCAGGGACAGTGAGTCCACCATCTCCCTGGGCAGCCCATTCCAGTGGTGAATGACTCTCTCAGTGAAGAACTTTCTCTATCACATAGGTCTTCCAGAGACATTTCTACAGGAAAAATCTGTACAGCTTCATCCAGCATCGATAAAATAATATTAAACTCATAATTCCCGATGAAAGTAGCCTTTTCCTTCCCTGCCCAAGGCCAAAGTATTGACTTTCCACGGTGTGATACATAGGATCATACTGAGGGGACAAGTGTGGCTCCTGAATTTCCCAGGGCCTATGTCAGTGCTGGGGAGCTGCAGCTGCTGCTCCAGCTAGGAGGTGCTGCTGTGTAATGTCATGCCCAGGCAATGGGGGATTCTTCTCATGAATTCAGAAATTCATTCTTTCATGTACTGTGAGAATTTACACTTTGGTTTTAAACTACAAATTTCCAAAGCAAGACATAGTCTCTGCTTCTGAACAGTGGCATGTGTATACTTATGGAAACCCCAACAAATATTTTTTTGTTACTCTTAGATATTTAAATGTTAACATAAACTGTATGAAAGCTTACCTCTATCTAATTATTTTGGTACCCTCCAGGGAGTCCAAGGGCCAAAAGGCCAGAAGGGGGAGCCCTATATATTGCCACCGGACATCGTAAGCCGATACAGGGTATGTCTCTAAATCCTGAGAGTTACTTATGCTCAGCACAGTTCTACAAGCAGATGATGGAGAGTTAATTTTTCTTACACTCTGACAGACATGTCCCAGGAGGCCCATTTCAATACTATGCAAACTTTGCAAAGGTAGCTTCTGCTTTCTTTGGGTACAACAGAGTCCCTCTGATACCCAGGAGAAAAAAAATTTCCATTCACTTTTTTGCAAGCAGTTCCAGTATACAGGCTGATTGCAGAGGCACTGGAGATGTTGTAGTTCAAGTATTACCCTCTTTATTCAATTACTACCTTTGTGTCATGCATGCCAAAATCGTTCCTTTGCCATATTTTTGTCCATGGAATGATTGTATTTAATATTAGCATCCTTTCTGTGTAATTTTCATGCAGGAGTTTGATTGACTTAGGATAAATGTGCTTCAATATATTAGTTAAGTAGTAAATCCCCAGTATTCCTATGAGTGGTTTTACTGTATCTATCCTTAAAACTTATTTTGTAATCACTTGTAGCTTTTTCTCATGTAAATAGTCTTGCATAATTTGAAGTTATCAGGTAAAGAAAAGGGGCTACATGTGCTGTTAGAGTGTATATTTTGACAAATTTATGTACAAAGCCACACCTGAGCTGCACTCAGCACAGAAGAGATCTGCTGACATAATTTATGTATATTTTGTGCCAGCAGTGAATGCCAAAATAGGTTTTTCTTTTGACATAAGTTGCCTATATTTTTTGATGGAATCTTCTTTTACTTTCAGAAACTCTTTAAATCAGCACTTGTTGGTAACTAGGAATGGCTAAAGAATAACTAAATAATGACCAAGAGTTGCTCAGGCATACTGTAGACAAAGACACTGACGCCTGCATTCATTTCATAAACTACTTGGTTCCCTAAAGTATTCTGTTCACTACATTCAAATTAATTAGGTCTTTCAGATGCTATTCAAAATGATTGAAGGTGTCTGGACTAAATACCATGTTATTTAATGCGTATTGGAAAGTCTTTGTGCTAGAACATTTTTGGATCCAATTTCCAAAAACATTTCAACATGTACTGCAGTTAAAATATGTGGTCAGTGAAAACAGTATGTTCTAAATGCTTTTAGTGACTCAGAAGAGAATCAAAATGATTCAGTAATCCTCATACGACTCAGGAAAAATGAGCTCGTACATTTCAGCTAAGGTTATAGCCCTAATTAAGCCACTGTTTAAATAGGATTTCTCAAAAAATTAATTAAACTTGATCTGTTGTCCATGTCAACCTTATACAATGGATCTCTAACAACCATTTTACCCTCCTACTCTTCTGTGTGCAACTATGCTACGTACAGAAAGTACATGATCTGTGTGGCCCATGTTCAGTTATCTCCACTACCTGTATCGAATGCATCTGCGTGTAAGGGTTTGTGTATCACTGATGTTATGATTAGTTTTTGGAGTGAGAGAAAAACTGAGAAAAAAAAATTTTATTCAATATTATATATAGATTATTTACTGCATTTTTTGCTCTTTTTTTTTTTTTTTAGGGAGAACCTGGGGATCCAGGGCTCAATGGCTTTCAAGTAAGTAGTATGGCAGCAAATGGAATAAAGTCTCAAGAGTAAATGATATCAGGATAACATTAACTGATGATTGGGATTTTATTTACTTAAAGGGATCTCCAGGTGCTCTGGGTATTCAGGGACCTGCTGGTCCAAGAGGACAGCGAGGAAGACCAGTAAGTATATTTCAAATATCTTCTGTAGAAAATTAACCTAACAGATGAATTATCTCATCAAGTTCTATTATGTTGGATTGTAACCTTGCAAAAGGATAGAAAAACAGGTTATAAATAGGAAGTCCAGGTGTCCTTGGTTGCAAAACCTTTTAAAACTCACTGTGAGACACTGATTCTACAAAGTTGAATATTGCAAAAAGAGATTTAGTTTCTTTCATCCCATGTTGCCAAAGGCTTTCAGTTTATATTATATTTCTTTAACCTCCTTGAAAGCATCTTGTTTGTAAGGATTATTCAGTGCTGACCAGATGTATGCCCCTACACTGAGTTTTCAAAAATACCAGGATCTAAATATGTTGCCTTTTCTGCTCATAAAAAAGTGTATATTAATTCTCCACACTTCCTACAAAAGATTAAACAGATAACATTCTTCATTACTATTTAGAATACAATTTTATTTTAAATGATTTTTCAGTTACTTTTTCCAAAATCAGCATTTACAGCAATGATGTGAAGAACAGTTTCTTGGGAAGATTGTGTTCTCTCCAGATACCATTTTCTACATTTCTTGGTACCATGATTAATAGTTTTATGGGTGAGAAGCAGCAGTTCAAATTTGATATATTTTAGTTTCTTTATGCCTGCTTTATTTTCTTGTAAGACAGCTTTATAGCATTTGGGGTTTTTTGTTTGTTTTGCCAAAATTCATTTTGAGTCTGTTCTATATCACTGATCTGAGGGGGAAAGAAATTAGAATCACAGATTCATAGAACGGTAAGATTGGAAG